>CM021105.1:247479149-248079149 GCA_007115665.2 Sequoiadendron giganteum | reverse complement strand
CATAGTCTTCTCCGCTAGGAGTTTCACCTCCAAGGAATTTGCACCTAGAGAAATGTCATTCTTCTTCTTTGCATGAGCAGCTTTGCTTGACTTTACAAAGACGTTACATTGAACAGGACATCCATCCAGCTTGTAAAGTCAAGCATCAAGCAAAGCTCAGGTATGTGTAGTACATCACCAATCCCTTTGGTTCTTCTGTCAAGGAATTGCATTTTGACTCTTCCACGACCAACAATCTTCAGAGTTGAGTCACTCGCTAGGTACACCTTTCCGCCATCATACTTTTTGTACTTACTGAACCACTCTCTATGAGACGTTGTGTGGAAAGATGTACTTGACTCAATCAACCAAACATCATCTGATGCCTGAGTCACCAAGGTTGCAATGAAGGCGTCTGCATCACTCTGAGAAGAATCATTGTTTGAAGAGTCATTCTTCTTCTTCTCCTCCTTACAATCCTTTTGAATATGACCAGGTTGACCATAGTTCCAGCATTTCACCTTGGAATTTTTACTAGGAGACTTTGATCTACTTACAGATTTGGATTTAGACTTCTTGTCCTTCTTCTTGCCTTTCTCCTTCGATCTACCCCAAATAACAAGAGCCTCTTTGGACATCTCTAAAGACTTCCTTCGTATTTCTTCTGAAAACAACGAAGCAACCACATCTTCCATCTTGAAAGTAGCAGTTGTATTTCTAATAGCCATTATCAGATGGTCCCATGTGTTAGGTAAGGAACATACCAGGAGCATGCAACGATCCTCCTCCTCTATCTTCACACCCACATATGCTAACTGAGAAACACTCATATTAAATGAGTTCAGATGGTCTGCAACAAATGCACCTTCTTCCATATTCAAGGAGTAAAAATTCTTCTTCAAGAGTAACTTATTCACCAGATACTTTCCCTAATAAATACCACCAAGATTCTTCTATAATGAAGTTGTATTCTTCTCCTCATGAACATTGAGGAGTACAAAATTGGCCAGACAAAGTCTTATCAAGCCTCTATCTTTTCTATCTATGAGATCCCAATATTCTTATTTAATGGTTTGTGGCATAGTTCCAAACATAGTAATCCAGAGGTCTATGTCCACCAATAGGTCTTCCATTTTGAGTTTCCACAACTCAAAATTTCTGCCATTGAATTTTTCAATATCTACTCTTCTTGATGTACTCGTCATCTGAACTAGTATTTGGTTCTCCTTCACAAGACTCCCGTTGAAATAATATTAGCACAAAAAACTAGCCCTACTAACAAGAATAACACAACTGGTCAAGCTCTGATACCACTTGAAAGGAAAATCAGAGTTGTTGAATATGCTTTCCTAATGCTAAAACCATAGAGGAGAAGTGTAAAGACCAGTTTTAAAACTTTTGAGCATCTAAGATGAACAAACACAATATAATAGGAAAGATAGAAAAATACATTCATAGAGATAACACCAAATATACATGGGAAAACACTTATGGGAGAAAAACCCACCACACCAAGAAAAAACACTTTGTATTACAATAAATAGATTACATGTACAATGTTACAGACTTCACTCTTTGATAGTTAGGTCACAATAGTAGACTTCAGTTCAATCAAACTCATTGTTACAATGCTCTTACTGCATACAATGGATCTCGCCTCTCTCCTTCAACTTAGTCCTACTTCCCTTTTTTATCTATTTGCAACCAACAACTATTAGGGTGTAATTAATTACATGCTTCACTAACAAGATTTCTCCATCTTTGATCAAACTACCCTGCAACATTCATCGGGCCACTCCAAAATTAAATTTAGTTATAGAGAATTACCTAGATTTGGATTTTTTCAACCGTCAAATCAGATCTTATAGTAAATAAAAATATATTGTTGTCAAAGAATAAATCTTTCAGCCAATAATCATTGATTTATAATAACGAAGTAAAATCAACAAATGAGATCATGCCACATGTCATCACGCTATACATCATTGCTTTGACTATCAGAAATGGTCAATTGTGCCTCGAGCATCTCCTATCGTGCTATCGCAGTATGGCCTAATGACCACCATGGTATGGCCATAACCATCTAATCGCCAGACCGCCAAAGTTCATGCCAAGACATGCGTATAAATCTTGTGCAATTTTGGGGAATAAAAAAATCATCTACAATATTCCCAGGGTGAACCCACATAAGTGGTGAACACTTTTGTGGAGGAAGGGAAACATCGTTTTTTCCCTCTACACAAAGTGAAGGAGTTCGGCCAAACCAAATTGTTCAACCGAACATTTAACATAGTTCGGTCAAACCATAGGGTTTGATCAAACCCTATGTTCGCTCAAACCCCATTGACATGTGAGTAGAAATATTAAAATAAAGGGGTTCGAGCGAACTAGGGTTCGGTCGAAGCCCCTTAATAGGGATTTAAAAAAAAAACCTGTCATTTTCCCGGACCCCCTAAATTTTCCTCATTATTTTAAAGGGGTTTGAGTGAACTAGGTTCAACCGAACCCCTTTAAGACGTTCAACTGAACATAGGTTCGGCCGAACACCCTTCTTCCCCTATCTCCTAAAAAAATTGATTTTTTTTGTAAAAAATTGTCATTCGAAGCTCAATTTGAAAATGAAAATGCAAAAACCTTCAAAAACCCAACTAGATAATGATAGTCCTCGGAATGAGCTATCTGTCAAATATAATTTTAATATGATTTGGTTTTATTATGTATTTTATTTTCTAGTTTTATTAAACATAGGTTTTTCACTGAAAATCAAAATCTTTATTATACACATGTGGAAAAATAGCACATTATCAAAATAATTTTTTTAAAAATACATTGAGGCTAGGTATTGATGTCCTTGATCCATTAAAAAAAAAAAAAGAATTTCGATTGATACAAAAAAAGTTATGTTGTATATAGTCCACCTATGTCTGAATTAGAATTGGTTTGACTTTGAAACTTGATTAAGGAAAAAATATTCAATAAAAAACTATGAGACCAAATGAAAGTGCTAGATATCGTAGTTAAAAATCTAAATTGGAAAAAATTAAAATTATATCCTTCATACAAAAAAAGTTATGTTGTATACAGTGAGCATCACTTTTTAAAAATGTTGTTTTCTGAAAAAAACCAATTTTCGTGGGAGATGGAAAAAAAAGTGCAATCTGATTCCAAAAAATTTGAATTTTTTTTTTTAGAATCTACAGACAAAATGTGATGAGACTCTAGTTTGCATCATTTTCAAATTCCTCATGGTTTAGCCGCTACAAAAGCTCGAAAGTGAAGATTTAGTTAAAAATAATAATTGCAGTGTTCAGTTTGCCTAAAAATTGTAAACCACTATTGTGGGATCACCCCCCAATAAGTTTCTCTTAAACAGCGACATGTGCTAAAAGCCTGCACACCTCACATGCTGCCAAGTGTCAAACACTCAGACAATTTCACTCGGTTTACAAGAGTTCGTTGGTAATCACCTTGATTGAGCACAGAATAAAACAAGCACTGTTGGATTAGCTAAATCTCAACCATAGATCAAGATCCACGTTCACCAGTACACTATGTTGTGAACCCCACCAAGTTTCTTCCACTTGCCATTGGTGTAGCCCAGTGAAGGGTTCCACCAATGACCCCAAGTCACACCGACATAGCATATTGTTCTATCGTTAAGACTACTGATCGAGTTCCACCGATGACCCCAAGTTTCACTGACACGATATTTATCGCATATCAGCATATCGGTGAGCCAACACAATGTCACTTACTGATATGTGATCATTCTGTTGATGAAGCCACGGTCCATCGCACTCTCGCCAAAGGGTAGGAAGGACTTCATGGTATGGAGGGTGAATTTGTCAAGTCCTTAACAAAGATTCAAGCCAACAAGTTGAGGCACATTTTCCAACACCAAGTCCTTGGCTTATATATTGAAGATTTAGGATGGAGATTGAATAGTCAATTTTTTAAAATGTTATGCTCCCAATTATTTTCTAAATTCAGAGTATATATATCTTGTGAAGTACTGCAACTCATGAGTGTATTGTAACTAATTTGAAATAGAACATATTTAAGTAGGAATTCATCATGCTTTCCTTTCAACCTCAAGGTAAAAACAAATCATGACAACCTCAAATGCTTCTAGGTTCTACAATTGCCTTCCAAAAAAGAACAAAAGTGGGTTACCAAGACACTGGAATATGATAGTGAAATTATTTAAAAGAAAGGAAAAATAATGTGGTGACTGAAAGACTATAGTACAATATATAGGCTAACAATAAATAGCTTTTAGGGGTTTGAAAATAATAATTAAATATCTCAAAAAGAACTGATTTAGAGCAACCTCACCTATAGCTACAGGAAAAGTAGAAAGAAATGAACTTTAGAGCAAAAATCCCCTAAAACAACTAATACATTACAACTAAATAAAGCAGCCTAAAAATTATTCCTCATCCATTGCCCAGAAAAGGACTCCAGAAATAGTCACTGCCAAATATAGCTTTATTAAAAATAGCAATTTTAACATGAATGACCTTTGAGATTCTAGAAGACCTTTTGCACTAAAACTAGTGAATATTTTGAAGAACACCAAAACCTTGAACACCATGGATCCATCACATATATCACTAGCCTATTTCACCAACCTAACTTGGTGACTTAAAATTGAGAACCTAAATATTTGTCGGTTCACCAAAATGAAAAACTATGTTCTTAGGGTTTTTCCAAGGCTTCAAACAATGGTTGCATCTTTTAAACATGGATATGATAAAAATCTATAGAGGCTTATATGGTGTTCTTGACTTGAGAGGAGTATTGCATGACTGATCAAACCTGTACCAAAATACTAATATTTACAACTTGGAAAATTATTTTCCCTGTTGTAATAGTTCAAACAGCCCTGTCAAACTGTGATGAATACTACCTTTGAAGATGCCTTGCTCTGTTCATTGTTTGAACATGTTGAAACCTTGTCAGAGGAGACTCAAATCTGCTTATGCATTTGCAAAATAGAAGAAGGAATGCCCAGCTAATGTTGTGATTAACAAGAACAAACTGCTTTGTGAGTTGTAGTGGAGAATATAATTCATATAGGTGCTTAGATTTCAATCTTTGCATGCTTTTAAAGTTTAAACCATTTTTTGGGTTTATGCCTAACTAAAAATAGTAACCGCCACCTTTACGCGATTTCATTTCCCTAAGGCAAACATGATTAAAAATTTAGGCATGTTTAGATGCCAAGGAGGAGAAAATTAGTGGTTTACCCTTTGGTTTTGTGTGCTCCATAAACACTTCCTACAAAGGTAGGCAAAGATCACTAATTTTTTTGCCAACTTTTCACCTACTGGGCAGAGTTTACTAATGGCAAAACCTTCTCATATGTGTGCCATTATTTAGTGTTTTATTTTCCTATGAAAAATGCGTAGATCAATTATGCATTTTCCATCCTTTTAATTTCTTGAAACATGGCTATTTCAGCCCTAGTGCACACCCAACCACTTATTGCCCCTTTTTAGAGGTTTTGGCATAAATCACCTAGGTTCAACCATCAAATATGTGCACAAATTTTTAGGTTTTTTCAATGTTCAAACTCAAAACATGGTTGTACATTACGAAGGCTTTCACAATCTAAAATTGATCAAGAATATTTCACTTACAAGTTTCCCATAATTTATGACTGCTTGGTAGGATTTCTTAATTGTTTAACCCACCAAAAAGTGTGCTCAAGTCTTATGATTTTGCAATACTTTTCTTTGGAAAAAATC
Organism: Sequoiadendron giganteum; assembly: GCA_007115665.2. Classification (NCBI taxonomy): domain Eukaryota; kingdom Viridiplantae; phylum Streptophyta; class Pinopsida; order Cupressales; family Cupressaceae; genus Sequoiadendron; species Sequoiadendron giganteum. Next base: position 248,073,420 of record CM021105.1, on the reverse strand, counting down.
ACTTATCCATTTGCCATCTTTTGAATGTGTCTGGAAAATAGAGTAAAGGTTAAGCCCCATAAAATTTCTACCACACTTAACTAATGATTTTCTTGCAAACTTTGGACACTTCACTGGAGTATTTACCATGTTCTTCTTTAGTAAAAATTTGGGTAGAGCAAGCCATTGGCTTAACCATCCAAAATGTGCACTCTGTGCTAGTGGAAAAATTGAAGGTTTTCCTAGAAAAAGTTCATGTCTACTCTACTTAGACCATATTTCATGATTTTGGTTGAGAAAACCAATGGCTTTGCCAAGTGAAAAATGCAGCAATTTAGATCTTTCTTCATGATTAGGAAAAATCCAAACTCATTTTGCCCTATTTTCTCAACTGATCTACTCTTTCCTATTCCATCATTCCTTTCTCTTCTACTACCCCTAATATTTCATCATCAACTTCTCGCTATCAATCTTGAGGCAATCATCTTCACCTTGCAAAAGTCGTTAGAAGGAAAAACCATGACAAGATGACCTTGAAAACTGACCAAGGAGACCATGAATTGAAATAGATTGATAAACAAATGGCAATCAACTAATAGAAATCCTAACAAAAGAGATTACAAAATTTGTGCTTCATAGGAGTAAAAAACTTGTGCTTGATAGTGGCACCAACACCTAATATCCTCAATTTCAACCCTCTTAACACTTACAAGCCCTCATTGGATTCCATAGGTCCCTTTTGAAGCCTTTTTTTAGAGTAAATCCTCTTTGACATGCATAGATGTTGAAAAATCCTTTTATCTCAATGCTAAAGCTTGAGATTTCTTATGTTTATGCACTCCAAAGTGGCAAGGCAACTTAACTTGATTTTCAGAAATTTATACCAAATGAAGGATTTTCTATGTACAACCATAGAAAGATGTTAGTTTATAGACATAGTTCATACATAATTCTCAGGGGTGCTTTAAATTTTTTCAAATTCTTAGTACATGGGAGAAAACATGAAAGGTTTAGGAAAATACAATTTCCATTAGAAATTGAATGTGCATCAGCATCAGTAAATAACTGACTAATAGATATAACTAGGATGAAACCATTCATGATACCAATCAATAAGAACACCCAGAAAAGGGAAAACCACAACACAAGAGAAATAGAGTTACCAACAAAGTGCAAAAAATAACAAACAAATCAGCAATTGCTCTCAATTTAAAATAACTATTACTAGAGGAGAGGGGCCAATAATTGAGCAGGTTCCACTAGTTGTATAGTGAAGGATATTTTTGATATATTTAAACTTTAAAGTAACTGATTCACACTTTGTTGTATATTTCCAAAAATTTAAGTATTGCTATATAACTATTAGTTTTGCTGGAGCAGTAGACATATGGTTGTGCTAAATAATTCTTTGTAAACCTTGCTTATTTGATTCATTATTTTGGATAGGTTTTTATTTAATATAATTGCAGGTACTTGGAATGGTTCTGATTTTTTTTATTTTGTGGTTTTATAGGGAGGACATTACTATTGCATAATGAATTCCGCTTCAATTAAAAAGCTAAAATTCCTTCTTGCCACTGCATCAAATATTATTCAGTTGGCATTACAAATTTGGAATGATCTCCGAAAAAAAAACATCATACAACAAAATATAAAGACAAAAAATAGAGTTATCTAAAAGAAGACAATCGTCAAATATCAAATTAGATGACATGGAAACAATACTTCATACAATAACTTTTGAGGTGGAAAGTGACATTTTTGAAACATTATCTATTTCTCAGTGGGAAGGAAGGATTCAGGGGGAGTGGTATGTGAAACCACGCTCTTTGCATTAGTGGAACCACTACATTTTTCAAGTTAGATGTGATGATGAATTTTTCTGCAACATTTTCAAGTTGCCATATGCATTATTTTAAAATATTTGTGAAATTATGAATGATGATCTAAAACAAGGTGAAATACCATATTCATTTGCTACAACTATTAAAAGTAGAGTCCTTCCAATAGAGAAACAGGTTGTCATTGCAATTTTACGATTGTCATCTATGATGACAATGCTTAACATTAGTGAATTGTTTGGTTGTGGAAAGTCAATTGTGGTAAGAGTTGTAAATAAGTTCATCAATATATTTTATATTCAATTTTGAAGTCATATCCAATGGCCTAGTAATGAAATGAAACTTGAGCATGTAAAAGAAGGCTTTTTTCTAAAACAAGGATTTCCAAATTGTTGTGGAGCTATAGATGTAACTCACATTCAGTTTCATCTTCCACCTAATGAGTGCTCTACTAATTGGTATGATCGTGATCATAGCTATAGTATGTCATTACAAGAAATTGTTGATAGCAATATGTATGTCATGGACATTTTTACAGGGTCACCTAGTTCAGTAAATGATTCTAGACTTCTACGAATTTTTTTTTTCCATAAAATGTGTGAAGGTGGAAAAAGATTAAATGGTCAACCAATGTTAATTGGCCCATTAAATATAAGAGATTATATTATTGGAGATGGCGGTTATCCATTGTTGAAATGGTTAATTACACCTTTCAGCGAAGGTCTAACAAGTAGTCAGAGGGAAGACAATTTTAAGTTGTCATCAACATGTATTGTGGTAGAGCGTGCATTTGGAAGGCTAAAAAAAATGTGGTACATTTTGGAATTCAAAATGTGGCATCCAAATTTGGAAGTGCTTCTTAAAACAATTATTTGTTGTTGTATATTGCATAATATGACATTAGATGTTGTGCATGGTGAGGATGATCCATGTGATGATGCTTTTGTAGATAATGGAACAAATATGCCAACCAATGAGTTAGCTGATCTAGTTGCAACATGTGCTCGAGAAGCATTAATGACTTTTGTACTCTATATTTCCTCTTGGTTGTGTGGTGTGTATATGTGGTGGCCTAGTATCACATGTATATTATTTATTTGTAATATTTTGATCAGTATTGGACTGTTAGTTGGAAAATTTCAATTTTGGCTTTCGCTATGTTATAGAGTGATTTTAATTATTGTCTACTTGGGGTATTATTATGGTGGCAAAGTTTTGATCCTATGTTTAAAAGTTTGTGAGTTTGGTTGTATCTTACATGGAGCTACGTAATAGGTTTTTTTATGAGATATTATATAGGAAAGCTTGGCATTGGAAATAATTTCTATTATGTATTATCTACAACTTCAAGTTGATTTTTTCAAATAGTCTCTAGTATATTGCCTAAACAACATGGGAATGCACAAATCAGAAGTCTAGTCTATAAGACAAAACCAAAAAAAAAAGTACAATGATATGTAGTGTTGGTAAGTAGAGTGTACACAGATTGGTTTATAGTAGTAAATCCATAAAACTAACCACTCAAAGTAGTGTATTTCCATCATATTATAGTATGGCAATGTGGAAATCACAATTTGTATGTTTCTTGTATAACCTTAAAAGTATAATGTATTAAGTGCAAATATTTGAAAGTTGAAAAGCCATAAAGGGAGTAATTTTATAATAGTTCTAACTTGATTAATTTTGGTGAGAACAATGAATTTATTTTATAAAGAATTTTATCTTTAGGATATTCATATTTTTCTACATTAAAAAATAAACTATTGCAAAACCATTCTCTATACCATCTGTAGGTCTCTGCTAAGTTTCTAAATAATGAGTTGTGAAATAAGGATTTTTATGCACCCACTCACTTTAACAGCATGTATCTCAATGTAGCAACATTTCATTTTAGAAAAACAGTTAAAGATGACATAATTTTAAGAAATATTTCACCTACAAACTTGAATGCTAACACTAGTTAAGAATAATATGGTACAAGTAGAATTTTTAACTTAATTATAAGAACATCAGAGAGATTAATTCATTTAAATTGATAAAGTAGAAATGTTTTTTAAGGCTTCATTCAACAAATTCATGTCCAACAATTCATTGTCAACAATTCACCTCTAGCAATATGATATGAATTGTTGGTGGTGAATTTTCCATGGGATGAATTTATCATGGCAATGAATTTGTTGGCCATGAATTATTAAAAGTGAATTTGTTAACGGTAAATTTTTCTAGAGCCATTTTTGAAATATTAAATAACCTATTATTGGATCTATGTGAAATACAATGATATGATGACTTTATTCCCATTCCTCTAAATTCTTTGGGAGATTGTATTTATTTTGTTATACATTGCACAATTGTTGATTTTGTAAAATAAGTTTTCAAAGATATATTAATAATATATAGCAATAATAATAAATTAATTAATAATTTAATATTAATAATATTTTATTATTAATAATATAATATTAAGGATAGCAATATATTTATAAGAATAATATTTTAAAAAAATATTGATAATAAAGTAATTTTGAACATAATATAGGTAAATCTTTTTTATTAATTGACCTTTCACATATCTATGGCGTACTCATTGCACACCAATCCTTAGTTGTAAGCAACTTGTTGACATAGGAAAAATTGCAATAAAAGATGCTAAAATAATTAATAAAATAGATATATGCACAAACGTAAACAAATACCATCATGTAGTTTTCAATTGATTAAAATATTTATTTTTTTATTATGAAATAAAAAAATATTTAAAAATAAGTAAAATTCATGAGAACACTAGCTTCCTTAAATTACGGAGTTTAATGTTTAAGCTGGGCCACACTTCATGGGATCACCAGCTTCCTTAAAATTTGGAGCTTAACATTTTAAGCTGGACAGTGCTAGTAAGTTCATGGGACCGCCAGCTTTAAAAAATTCCTAAAAATTCTCAACAACTCCCGCTGAAATTTTTCAGCAAGCGCCTCCCCATAAGACCCCACCGTAAGCCAGCAATACAAGTAATAAGATCCCTACGAATTAGGGATACAAGTAGCAAGAATCCTAGGAGTTACCCATATCCGAATATCGACCAAATATGGAGGTTTCGAAGTTTGTTTCGCTTTCCTCCAAATGTGCTAGTTGAGGTCTACGATTGACCATATTTTCCTATATAAATCAGGAATACAAGTAGCAAGATCCCATATTGGAATATGGATGTTATCAAGTTTATTTCGCTTTCCAGCTCATTCTCAGTTCCAGTAACGCTAGCAGTCATAGCGGTGGTCGCTTGTCTTTATTTACTGAATGAAATAAACACAAAGCTGCCACCAGGGCCGCGAGGGCTGCCTATTTTGGGTAGCCTGCTGGACATCGGCTCGAATCCCCACCAGTATCTGTACGCTCTCTCCAAGCGCTGTGGAGGCCTCATGTATCTGAAATTAGGCAACACCCCTACCCTTGTAGCTTGCTCTCAGGAGGCTGCGATTGCAATACTGAAAACGTTTGATTCCGATTTCTGTAACAGACCGAAAAACATAGGAGCGGCTACAGATATTCTCACTTACGGTAGGAGCGATGTTACCATGTCTCCCCAGTGGCCTATGCTGCGAAAAATATCTGTTTTCCACCTCTTGACCCCAAAATCCATCCAAAAGTGGCAGCAGTGCCGAGAAGAAGAGATGGCGCTGGTTCACGCCTTCATCTTTAAACGGAGAGGCACTGCTTTAAATGTGAGAGATTTTGTTAATGTCTTTACTTCTAATGTTGTTGGACAGATGACGCTCAGGATGAGACTTTTTGACGACAATAATGCAGAGGCCGCACATTTCAGACAGTTAGTAAAGGAGTTATTTAGTGAGGGTGGTCGTTTTAGGATTGGGGATCACGTTTCTTTCTTAGATTGGATTGGCTTGGGTGGTTCTCTTGATCAAATCAAGAGCGTGCAGAAGCGCCTTGATGAGTTTCTGGTGAAGATGATGGAAGAACAGAAGCGTATGCTTCTGTCGAGAAAGGACGATGACAAGGACTTTTTACAAATTCTCTATGAACTCAAATCTAATTCTGCCGAAGAGGGAGCACATCTGTCCGAGAATCATGTCAAAGGCATTTTACTAGTACGCACTCCAAGCCATTAATTTTTTAGTAGCGGTAGTTGTACGCACAGTAAGGCTATTCACTGTTTGTTCTTTCATTCCATCATAGAGAAAGTGAACTCAAGTCAACTCAAACTGTAGCTAAAATTATTTATACATAGGTTCGTGGAGTGAAAGCCAAATTAATATATATTAAAAGGTAGGTTGACAGTTTCAATTCCAATATTGAACTTTGGATAGCAACATCAGGGAAGTTGAAATAACGGTGAAAAAATGAATATGAAAGAGATCAAAGTTGAAATATTGGTTTCTATTCCAATGGATATGAACTAGTTTAATGAAAAATATATCTGATGCAGACATGCTCCTATAAAATATCTACATATATATCAATTTCCTAACAAAATATAATCATGTTTAATATGCATATATTACTGTGAAGTTTAGGCCACCGTGCTCATATAGATGGTATTCTAATCTTTTTTATCAGAATCTGTTAAGCATTCTTAACTTCTAGCGATATATATGTTAAGAACAATATTGTTTATGGTGATCAATGCAGAACATGATTGCGGCAGGAACGGACACTGCTAGCCACACGGTGGAATGGGCGATAGCCGAGCTGATCCGCCATCCTCATCTCATGAAGAAAGTGAGAGACGAATTGGATGCGTGTGTGGGAATGGAAGATAGATTAACAGAATCTCATCTTCCTCAGCTAAAATATTTAGAAGCTGTTGTGACGGAAACTCTTCGACTGCATCCTCCAACGCCACTTATGCTTCCTCACGCATCTCCAAAAACTTCAAGCAAAATAATGGGCTATTTCATTCCCCCCAATGCACACGTTTTGGTGAATGTGTGGGCCGTGGCTAGAGATCCACACGTGTGGGAGAAGCCATTAGAGTTTGATCCAGATCGCTTTGTCGCCAATCCTGTTACTCTCCATGGAAGAGACTTTCGAATAATACCGTTCGGTGCAGGGCGAAGAATGTGCCCGGGCTATAAGCTGGGGCTTCGTATGGTTCATTTTGCAGTTGCAAGCTTTGTTCATGCATTTCATTGGTCGCTTCCCCCTGGCCAACAACCCCAAGATTTGGACATGTCGGAGATATACGAAATGGTGATTCGCAGGAAAGTTCCTCTCACCCTCTTTCCTACTCCTCGTCTGCCTACCAATCTTTATAACCCTTAGGTTCATATTTATAAACTGTTTCTTAGAGACATAATATTTTACCCCGTCCATGATAAAATGGGCGTTTCTTATTTAAGCCCTTCTTCATACAACCCCTCTCCTCCTTCAGGTTGTGTTACTTCCTAAGCTCATAATCTCTATTGCCAATACTGGTTTTAGTATTAGCTGAGAAACATAAATTAAAGATTGCAATTCACGCCCGTTTCACAAATAGCTCTTGTATATAACAAGGCTACTGGTACAAATCGATTGATATCCATCTATATAGATGTTGATTGTCTATATATTTCAAAATAGTATAATTTTTTATTTTTATAGTTAATCATTTTGATTGTTAAAATGAGTTAATGGATAGATGTTGTGATACATATTATAAACAAGAATAGAATAGAACTAACATATTTGATGTGATGATTGTTTCTTTAACACATCACTTCTTTTATTAAATATATTAGAGTATCTAAAATTGTGTTTATCTTATATGTTGTGTATTTTGACACAATCTATATAAAGACTATTGTTTAAACAAGTATGTAATATTTAGACACATATCATTTCAATATGTTTTATATCTTCAAAAAGGATATTCGGATAGGCAACTTACTAATCACTTAAGTTTCTAATTAATAGTGAAGACATATTTGAAAGATGGAAGGTTAATTATTTACTCTTTCTACGAATTTTAAATATCCAATCAAAATTTGTAGAATAATTTGATCCATTTCTAATATAGTGGCTAATGTAATATCTATGTATGCCATGTTATGTTAGTAAGAAAGGATGCACCATTGGTTATAATCATTCCAACTTGTGAATAAATCCCACCATATGGCAGAATGACTTTTGAAATATTCAATGAAAAACAAATGTAATGGATACAACACCTCTACAAAATTTAAGAGGTTTCAATTATTTGCTAATGTGCCATTAAGTGGAGTAGGTTTGGCTTGATAGTGAGGCCTACTTACTCAAATGAATGGAATATTTTAAAAACTTAGTATCTCACAAACTTGACCAATCTCAATGAGCTAAAAATGTATGGTACATGCAATCTAGTGTAGTCCATAATGATATAGAGAAAGGTGCAACATTGAAATGTTAGTGCATGAGAATTAAAATAAAAATTGGCTAATATACCAATCTTCATGCACCCTTGATCTATCTGGAAAAGCTAAGATCATTGTTTGAATAATTATTTTCCCTATTCAACATCATTAAATAGTTACCTTCTATATTTAGATAAAGATGAAAAATGTGAACAAAAATGAAAACATAAATAAACTATTTTTTATAGAAGTTTGAAGATAGTCACAACTAAACGTAATAGAGGAAAGTGATGAAGTCAAATACATTATGTGGGTGCTTCTACTTAAGATGGTGATGATGATGATAACGATGGGGCAAAAGCTAATAGAGGCACAAGTTTGGGATCCTTGACAACAACAGATGCTGGAGCTTCATGTGGTTCTATGTTGTTCTTGCCTAGGTTTGACTATTTCCCCTGCATTGATGATGAGGAAGGCGAGGGTTTAGACACTTGGGATCTCTTTGTGTCTTCATGGGAGGATGAGGAGGATGAATCCCTCATGGATCTTCTCTTTGAGGCCTTCCTTAAACCAATTCCCTTAGATGGGGGTGGTTTGCTACTTGATAAGGATGAGGATTCAATCTTGACCATGTGGTTGGAGGCTCAACATGTTGCTTAGGAGAACAAGCTTTCTAAACCTATTGTGTGGAAAAAGAGGGACCTTAGGAACTCTTTCAAAATGGGTTTTTTTCTACCTCCTTAGAAGGAATCTACCCCTATTTCTAGTAGATGTGTCTTTGATGTTGTGTCTCCTCTTGCTGGGTTGGTTTCTCCTCTTGTTGTTGGTAGATACATCTTTGAGTTTCCTTTTGTAGGTTTTAGGTCCCTTTCTAGGGGAAGGTTTCTTCTGCTATGGGTGAGCTTTTTGTTGGTTTCAACCAACTTGATTGTGGCCTAGTGGTTCTTGAAATGGGGGTTCCCCATTCTTTCATAACTTTTCCTTTGTGTCCTACTCTTTTTGGAGTTTTTTCTATTGGTGGGGTCTCTCTTGAGGCTTCTTTTGGTCTATACATGAATGTTTTTATAAGGGACCCTCTTGCTCCTCTCATCACCATTCTAGATTCGTCAATCAATAGATTTTTGTGGGCTATGCAAACTACCCTTATTAGGAGATTTGTTAGCTTTAGACAAAATATTTTTGTAATTCATAAGTCAGATTCTAAGGATTGGGCTAATCCTGGTCTTTGCATTATGGCCTTGATGAATGTTTTTTTTTTCCTTTCCTTCCTTGGAGGATTGGATTCACATTTGTTACAATGAACCCTAGTTTTTGGGTAGGAATTTTCTTCATATTCAGAGTTGGTCAACTTGACTTGATGTTACTAAGCTTGACTTATAGCCTATTTGGATTCATCTCCTTGAGCTCCCATTAGAATTTTGGAATGATGATATTCTTCATGATGTTTCTAATGTTGTTTGTCATTCAATTACCTTAGATAAGGTCACTAAAAATTGATCCAAATTTCTCTTTGCAAGATTTTGTGTCTTGGTTAAATTTGGATTTGTGCTACACAAAAGTGTGAATATTTCTCTAAGCTTAGGTTTCAAGTGCAAAAAATTCATTATGAACCTACTCATATACATCACTCTATTGTTCAAGGCCAACCTATGCATGATAAAGATTTGAATACTTCACTTTGTTCCCAAAGTGGCGTTACTACTACAAATTTGGCCTCACCTAGTGTTGATGGTAAATGTCCTATGTTAGGGACTAATAGGTGTTAGAAACCCTAGATCAGACATGCAAACCTAAACACCTTCCACAGAAGAGAAAACATGAAAAAAGCAGAGCTTTGCATGCGAATGTGCAAAATGATATTATTCAGGAATTCAATATTACAATGAGATGATTTGCTTTATAAAATCAAAGTATGCAACCCTAATGTTGACCTAAAATTAGCTCAACCTAAGTAAAGTTATGCAAGTGTAATTAAATATTAATTACACTAACACCCCCCCATAAGTGCAACTTAGGGAGACTAGATAAGCATGCACCTAAAACTAAGATGAATGCAAGAAAGCATGAATGGGTCCCGGCAACAAGGCCTGATCAGGTACCCATGTACAAATGCAATAATGAGGTAGAGAAGGAAAACCCAGTGGGACAACCCCCCCTACAATGAGATGACTGCTGCAAAGAAGCACTGGAAGAACACTGTGGAGTAACACTGGAACCACAATCCGGCAAGCAAGGAAAGATACTTCTGTCTACAAGAAACCATATCGGAATCATAATAATGTGACAGCAGACCCGATGCCACGGAACACTCGAACACTCCAAACTGGAACAACCCTGGAATCCATAAAGCAACAGTAGATGGTATGATGATGACAGAATCTGGAAGCTGTGAATCTCGATGCCGATGCCAAAACTAAGACTAAAACTCTTCCATGGGAAAAAGTACCATACAGACTCGGAACAATAACCACAAATTTAGTGGCCCTCAAACTGAGATGGATCCGATGCGGATCACTAACCATAGGCTCTCAATCTAAAGTGTGAACCAAAAAGAATCTGATATGTGTCAAGCTAAGACAAAAATGGCCAAAAGAAACTAAGAGACCAGATTACAACCCATGCGAGTTGCCATCAAAACACGATGAAGATTATTATGCAAGAAACCCCCCCGAAGGAACTTTATAATAGTTCATTTATTACAATCCCCAATGACTGCAAAAAGAGAGAATGCCTAACATGCATAAACAGAAAATGAAAATAGATCTCAGATCTGTGTAGAGGACTAAACCAGCTTTCCAACGCCGCAAGAATGGCGAAAAAAGGATCACCGAGTCAAAAGATATGCCCTCCGGAGTGAAAACAACAACATCTGAGTTCAAGGACCTGCAAAACAAATCTGGAGCAGAATCTAGAAAAACTGAAACGTTGAATAGATCGGCGTCGGAATCAGCTTTCCAACGATATCTCGTTTGCAAAAAAGGACACCGTACGCAAAAGTTATACCCGATTTCCTGAAAGTGCTCCAGAAAGGCCAATAAGGCCTGCAGGCAGCCTAGGGGGCTAAAAAAATCTCGGCCCCTGGTCCTGCATGCGACTAGGGGCTGGCGGACAGGGGCCGGTATATGGAGCAGAAGGGGCCGGGGGCGGGCGCATAGCGCCCGGTCGCCCATATGACCGGTGCTGATGCAGTTTGGAGCCCGCGGGGGCTGGCCGGCCGGCGGAGCTGGGTGGGGGAGCCACCGGCGGCGGTGGCTGCAGGGTGGCCGCCCGGTGGTGCGGCGGCGGCGCCCGACTTCTGAACTGGAGGAGCCGGCGCGTATCCCAAAAATTGCATATTTTGGATTTTTTTTTTTGAAAACCGCGTCTCGTGAAGCGTGCCAGGGAGGCCGTACGGCTTTCCTGGAAAAAAAAATTTGCCTTCCGGATCAACTTCGTCAAAATCGATGAAACGGAAGGCGATCTTAGGGTTTTTGGCAGTTGCGAACGCAATGGTGACCTCTGTTTCTGCTCAAAATGCTTCAAAAAAACGGCTACCTGCAGAGCTTCCAAAAAAATACCAAAACTGAAACCCTCACAGATCTGGCAAATCATGACCAAAATCTGCAAAATGAAAGCTGAACCTGACTTTTTCCAGCGCTCTGAATCCAATGGTGAAGCCCGATCTGATCCAAGACGCTACATAAATGAACTCAAGGTATAGAATCCTTGAGGAACCCCGAACGAAATCTGCAATGGTTTTCTCCAGATTTTGAGAAGAGGCTGCATGTCAAGGCTCTGATACCATGTTAGAAACCCTAGATCAGACATGCAAACCTAAACACCTTCCACAGAAGAGAAAACATCAAAAAAGCAGAGCTTTGCATGCGAATGTGCAAAATGATATTATTCAGGAATTCAATATTACAATGAGATGATTTGCTTTATAAAAGCAAAGTATGCAACCCTAATGTTGACCTAAAATTAGCTCAACCTAAGTAAAGTTATGCAAGTGTAATTAAATATTAATTACACTAACAATAGGAAGCTAGATGTTGGGCTTGGTACTTCTAGTGAATTCCATTCCATAGTTACTAGTAAAGAGAAATCTTTTATTTAGTTCTTCTTGTTTGATGGTTCTTATAAGAAAAAAAAAATGAGATATGATTGATAGATCATTTGTTGAGTGGAGCCTCCATTCTCACTCGGATCCTACTCTAAGGCCTTTTTTGAAATTTTTCTTCAAACCTCCTTGAGAGGATTTGGCTTATTTTAGGTCTTCCCAAACCATTTTCCTAGTTCTTTTCTCTAGTCAGAAGCTTTTTTGGTCTTGTTGTTGTCTTTGCGGTTTTTACTTTGTCTCACCTCTGACGAGTTATTTTTCCCTTTGCCTTTATGGTTGGTCTATAATGGGTATCGACCCTTCCTAAATTTACCATAATAAAAAATAAAGGGAATAGAGGTCACTCTACCAAAAGAGAAATCATTGAAAGAAGAAATTCTAAGATTGAAGATATGTCAATCGAATAATTTTATGTCTTTTAGAAAAGTCCATTACCACAAAATAAAATAAATTGTGACATAAATTTTTTGAAATTTAAAGTGATTTCAAGTACATAAGGAAAATTAAGTTATCCATAAAGGAAATTGTAGCAAAAGGAAGTGGGAAGGTACACAAAGCTACCAAAATATAGTTCAAGTATTTGGAAAAAAAATATAAATTGAATCATTATAGAAAATTAAACCATAGGCACAAAAATAAACAATAATCCCATGTAGCATCAATTTCTTATTTTTCGTTGGTGTAACGAAGCATTTTTGTCACCTCTTGCACCTCTAGGGTTTTGCACATAAAGGGTAAGGGACAAAGATCTATCACTACATTTAAGAACAAACCCTTGAGATTCCAATGCTATAGAGATTGGAATATGTCAAAGGGGATTGTTCCTAAGGCTAGAAGTTGATAAAGAAGATAAACTATGAATGCAAAACTAAAGAAATGTAAAATATTTCAAAACACATTGTGATATGAAAAAAGACCTAAAAAGATGAATAGAAATGTAAACAAAACATAACAGGGAAGTAAAACAGAAGGAATGCACCTGAAAATATGTTGAAAACTAAACGGAAAGCTGCAAATGTTGCTAATCATAAAAAATTGGTCTACTGGGACTAATTCACCATTTTGGGCGGCGTAGTCCCAAATCTAGAAAACTACATCGAAGCCCGTTTCAGCCAAATGGGTATCCAAATCTACAAAAAACTTTGAAAAACATATGTAGTTGGACTAAGCCACCACAACTGGGAAAAGTGTCAACTCTGAGTTTGTTGGAAATTTGAAAGGGGAATATGTATCCCCAAAGACTAGATTGAAAGCTAGAAATGTTGCTCATCCTAGAAATTTGGTCTACTAAGACTAATTTCCCATTCTGGGTGACCTAGTCCCAGATCTAGAAAACAACACCAAAGCTTATTTCAGCCAAATGGGTATCCAAATCTACAAAAAAAATTCAAAAATATGTGTAGTGGGACTAAGTAGCCACAACTAGGGAACTATCCACTTCGATTTTTTTGAAAATTCGAAAGGGAAATCTGTAGCCCCTAACTTCCACTTCTTTCTCTTTAACATTTATGTAAACATGCAAGGAAAGAGAGAGAAATGTTGGTTGTTAGGGCATGGGGGTTTTCCTTGGTCAAACCCCTTTTAGGTAATTAAACCAAAATGAAGAAATAATGTAATGAAGCATATGGAGTTAGAAACTTGTCATGATAATTTAATCTTGAGTTTCTACAAACATGGTTGAAGAATATGCCCTTGAATGCTTGCTTGAGAAGAATGAAGAATGAGTGATGAGTGAATAAATTATCCAACTAGTTAGATAGATAGGGTGAAAATAAGGGGAAAACCCTTTATTTATACATGATTTTCCCTATTTCCTAAAAAAATACCTCATCATAGTCTGACCTTAGGGTTTAGAAAACAATATTTCGCTAGAATTTTGAAATAATTTTGATTTTTAAGCCAGATGGGACTAAGTCACCCAAGGTGGCGACTTGGTCCCTCCAAGGGAATTTTGCTACTTGTTAGGGATCAAATTGTACTTAATGATGATTAACAGGACTATTCTCTGAAACATACTTAAGTAGGGCTTATAAGTGCATAAAGGGGCCATTTAAACATTAAAAAGAGTCAAATTATTGATGAGAAACCTAAGAAAGTGTGATAGTTTGTTATAACTCCTTACAACACTTTGAAATAAGGCTTGGTAAGTGATAAAAAGATGTTGTTTAGGTGAATTATAATAGAAAGGTCCTAGAAAAGTGGGAAAGTTTGTTACAACACTTCACAGCACCTTTATATGACATCATTAGGTTTTTATTGATTTGCAATCATTCAAGGCCTAATTTGAATGTGTTTCCACATTACAACATTAAATCTAGGAAAAATTAGGCCAAAATCCATAAGAAAGGCCCAAATGAGTCAAAATGTCAAGGATACATTTTTCTACATTACATTTAGCCCCAACTTTAGTGAGAGGATGAACTTGCTTCAAACTCACACTAAAGTAGCCAAAACATACACATCAAGAGGGATCCAAATGTACTCATTCTGGAAAGATGAGACAACAATAATCAAGAGAATGATCAAATCCCCAAGATCAAGATCCCATGGAAAAAAAAATATTAGTATAAAGTAATACAAAAGAAAGTGAGAGATGTGAAATAATTAAAAGAAAGGGAAAGTCAAACAAAGTTGAAACCATTTTTCCAGCTAGTTTTGGATCAGATCTAGGTTGTTTGTCTTGAAAGATGTATACTCACTCTAAGGTGATAGAACTCATGGTTGTTTTCCGGGTGAGAAGGCCAAAAATGTGAGAAACATACACTCATGGTGGGTATGAACTCACACCTACGTAGGTGGCTATGGGGAAATTCATGTCATTCATTGGGCTTCCCGCTTAACTAGACCAAAGTTATACCTCCTGATAACTTTGATAAGGTGCCACAAAAGACAAATGATATTTTGAGCTTCATGAGATAAGAAAAAAATTGTATGCTTGGAGTTCATGAACAAATGCACGATGGCACCACAGGCATGCAACTTATGTTATACAAGGTGGCCATATAACAAATGCAAAATGAAAAATGTAAAAAGAAAAGAAATGTTCAAATAAGTCTTGCTTAGTTCATGCGAGGTCTTTATCTTAGGGAACATCGTGTCTAATGTCTCCAAGAGAGGATCTACCAAAGAATAGAAAATTCACAACTTAGGGGATGTAGTGTATTGCATAAGGCTACCAAGAGGAATGTAATATGCTAAGATGGATCAAATTCATGGACATTATACCCAATGTCATGCACAAAACAATGAAAAAATTGTATGAAGTAACAAGGCTACACTAAGAACCAAGAAAAAAAAAATGAAAATGTAAATAATACCAATGTATACCCCCACTTTACAAAAATTATGAAACACCATACTATCAGCAATTACTTTAGAGTAGGAAAATGAAAAATGGAAAGATAAATAAAATAATATGAGAAAAAACTTGGAAAGACCCTATGCCAATTCATATGTTTTTGTGAAAGGCTACATCATGCAAAGGAAAAAGAAAGGAAAGGAAAGGGGTTTCCCCCAAAAAGGAAAACACCAAACATATAAGGGATCTATAGATTTTGGGTCAATATGTTCATCACTACAATTTTTATTTAGAGAGCTCAGAACTCTCATCATCGCCCAAATACATGAAACTAGAAGAATGACACGAGGAGAGTGAAAAAAAAGAAAAAGAAAGTCATTTTGGTTCAACATGCAAGAGACATAGGGTGTCTTGACACTTTGCATCATCCCCAAAAGGACAAAAAAAGTCAAAAGAGAAATACAAAGAAAGAGAGCCTTTTGGGTCAACATGAAAGGAACATTTTAGTCTCAATGCCTTGCATCATCCCAAAAGGAAGGAAAAAGCAATAGAAAAAGACAAAGAAAAGGAGCCTTTTGGGTCAACATGAAAGGGACATTTCAGTCTCAATACCTTGCATCATCCCCAAAAATAGAACACAAGCAAAAGAAAAGGGTAAAAAGAAAAGAAAAAGGGGCCTTTTGAGTCAACATTGGAATTCTTTCTTTTTGCATTTTTCCTATTCTTGGTTCTTAGTGCAGCCTTGTTACTTCATAGGCATTTGTCGCTTTGTATATGACATTCAGTATAATGTCCTTCATGAATGCAATCCATCTAAGCATATTACATTCCTCTTGGCAGCTGATGCAACACACTACATCCCCTAAGTTGTGAATTTTCTATTCTTTGATCGGTCCTCTCTTAGAGACATTAGACACAATGTTTCTTAAGTTAAATACCTCACATGAACTAAGCAAGAATCCCTTGAACATTATTTTGCATTTGTTATATGGCGACCTTGCATAACACAACTTGCATGCCTATGGTGCCATCTTGTGTTTGTTCATGAGCTCCAAGCATACGAAGTTTTTCTTGTCTCATGAAGCTCAAAATTACATTTGTCTTTTTTAGTGCCTTATCAAAGTTATCAGGAGGTATAACTTTGGTATGGTTAAGCAGGAAGCCCAATCAACAACATGAATTTCCCCATAGCCACTTGCGTAGGTGTGAGTGCATACAAGCCATGAGTGTATGTTTCTCACCTTTTTGGCTTTCTCACCTAATGGACAGCCATGAGTTTCATCTCCTCGGGGTGAGTATACATCTTTATGGATAAACAACCTAAATCTGGTCCACAACTAGCTAGACAAATGGTCGAAGCTTGATTCAACTTTCTCTTTCTTTTCATTCTTTCACATCTCTCACTTTCTTGTGTATTCCTTTGTACTAATTTTTGGTTTTCCGTGTGATCTTGATCCTGGAGGCTTGATAATCCTCTTGATTATTGTTTTCCCATCTCGCTACAATGAGTGCATTTGGATCCCTCTTGATTTGTATGTTTTGGCTACTTTAGTGTGAGTTTGAAGCAAGTTTATCCTCTCACTAAAGTGGGGGCTAAATGTAATGTAAAAAAATGTTTCTTGACATTTTAACTTATTTGGGCCTTTCCTATGGACTTTTACCTTATTTTTCCTAGATTTAATCTTGTAATGTGGCCAGCACATTCACATTAGGCCTTGAACAATTGCAAATCAATAAAAACCTAATGATGTCTTACAAATGTGTTGTGAAGTGTTGTAACAAACTTTCCCACTTTTATAGGACCTTTATATTATAATTCACCTAAAAAACCTGTTTTTATCACTTACTAAGCCTTATTTCAAAGTGTTGTAAGGAGTTGTAACAAACTATCACATTTTCCTAGGTTTTTCATCAATTGTTTGACCCTTTCTTATGTTTAAATGACCTCTTTATGCACTTATAAGACCTACTTAAGTGTGTTTTAGAGAACAATTCCATTAAGCATCATTAAATACACTTAAATTTCTAAGAACTAGAAAAATTTCCCTGGTGGGACCAAGTTGCCAACTTGGACGAGTTAGTCCCATCTGGCTTAAAAGTCAAAATTATTTCAAAATTCTAGTGGGATATTGTTCTCTAAACCCTAAGGTCAACCTATGATGAGGTATTTTTGGTAAATTAGGGGAAAAAATATATAAATAAAGGGTTTTACCCTCATTTTAACTCTATCTATCTAACTAGTTGGCTAATTCATTCACTCATCACTCATTCTTCATTCTTCTCAAGCAAGCTAGGGTTTTTGCATTCTAAGTCATCAAGCCAGCATGGAAGGGAAAATTCTTCAACCATTTCTATAGAAATTCAAGATCAAATCATCATAGCAATTTTCTAACTCAATTTTTTGCATGCTTCCTTACATTATTTCTTCATTTTGATTTGATTACCTAAACCGAGTTTGACCAAGGCAAACCCCCATGCCCTAACAACCAACGTTTCTCTCTCTTTCCTTGTGTGTTCAGATATTTGTTAAAGATAAATATTAGAAAAAAATTCATGAAAGTGTCAAATCCCTTCAATTTTTTCAAAAACCTAAGAAAGGTTTGGAGAACACCTATAGGTCGAATTCTACAGTTTTAGATCCAGAAAATTACAACGAGCAGAAATGTAGGTCGAGGGCTACAGATTTTCATTTCAAATTTCTAGCAAAGTCAAAGTGGAAAATTTCCTAGTTGTGGTGACTTAGTCTCGCTACACATGTTTTTCAATGTTTTCTATAGATTTGGATACCCATTTTGATCAAACGAGCTCTAGTGCAGTTTTCCAGATCTAGGACTAGGTCACCCAGAATGGTGAATTAGTCCTCGTAGACCAAATTTCCAAGATCAACAACATTTCTAGCTTTGAATCAAGTTGTCAACACATTTCCAAGTGCATGCTTTCTTTTTTACTTCCCTCTTTTGTTATGTTTACATTTGTATTCATCTTTTTAGGTCTTTCTAAATATCACAATGTGTTTTCAAACATTTTACATTTCTTTAGTTTTGCATTCATAGTTTTTCTTCTTTATCAACTTATAGCCTTAGGAACAATCTCCTTTGACATATTTCAATATCTATAGCATTGGAATCTCAAGGGTTTGTTCTTGAATGAGGTGATTGATTTTTGTCTCTCTCCTTTTAGGTGCAAAACGCTAGAGGTGAAAGAGGTGACCAAAATCTTTGCTATAGTAGGTAAGAATAATGGTTTTTGGTCTATTAAGAGAATAAAATATTTTATTCAAAAAATAATTGTGATCTAGTTGGAAATAGATTTGTACAACATCTAGATATGAAATCTATTAAGATTTTAGTCAAGTAGAAAGTAGTCAAATTGAATAAAATAAGAAAAAAATTTAAAACCCCTAATTTTAATTTAACAATAGAAAGATCTAGGTCTATTTTTATAGGATTGCAATGAAAACTATATGTAAGAATGCATGATATATTTTGGAAGTAACTTAACAAAGAAACACTTAAGAGAAATTTTAAGAATTTATAAATGAAGGATTTAGATTCCATAGACTATTTTTTTAGTCAACTTATGAATAACGTTAATCAAATTAGATAACATGGAGAGAAAATTGTTAACACATTAGATTGCACCCTAATGCTAAGCTTTAAGGCTCGGAAATCCTATGTAACATGGAAACACCTTCGATCTTGTGGGTTGGTCAATGTGAAGGTGAATCTCCAGATTATGGGTTGTGTCGATGATGTTTTTTGCACAACAACAACTCAGACAAAATAAAAGTTGTCCAATCTCTCTTGAAAGGTAAATCTCTATGGGAAAAGGGATAACCCTAAGGTCTCTAATGTTAGGTCCTGACAATGCAAATAAAGCAACCTAGAGATAATGTGAAAATGCTAGTAATCACAAAGGGACCTTACTACAAGCAAATACTAGACTCCAATTTATCAGATCTAGCAATATGTTGATACTTCAGATCCTAAAACTAACCTAGATTCAAAATAAATAGAAAAAGAGATAAGGTTTTTAGAGATAATTCTAAGACTAATTCTAACCCTAAGATTAAAAATGCAAAAGATGAAATACTCAAAATGGACCAATCCCTCATAACCTGATTCCTATTTGACCCAGATAAATCTGCAATCTTACAGAAATAGTGCAATCTTCTAGGGTGTTAAATATTTTCAAACTATGAATATTCATTCAAGACCAACCTATTACAATTGAAATGAACAAGAATTCATAATTGAACTAAGCACGGTTTTAAGTCCAGGCTAACTTTGCAAAGCAGCTAATAGTCAGCTAACTACAAAAAGTATGGACTAGAGATCATTGCAAACACTTCAAGCATAAAACCCTATATACCTCTTGACTAAGATGATAGGAGTGTTCCATATTTATTCCTTCATCATGGCTTTCACTACATAACTTTTCTCTTTTACTCTCATATTAATGGCTTCACTTGACAAGAGACTATCCTCATGAATTAAAATCATTCATTGACCATACACCTACAAGTTTTTATTTCAAATTATCTTGGAAAACCTTCTTGTAAATTCAATGAGCTTCTTGTTAATTCAACTATGACTTCCCTCTCCTCTTTATTCATCTTCACTATCTTGGACTCGTGAAGCTTCCTCTCAAACCACAAACTAGGATTTTTGTGAAATTTAATAGGTTTTTTCATCTAACATTTTCCTAATTTTTGAGAAAAAATCATGAAAACCCAATTCATGGTTTTTGAGATATGACTATTACTATCATGATTATCATTTTTTCTTTAGGAACTTAGTTATATTCTTGGCTCTTAATTTCTCCTCCATGACTATGGGAAAGTCATTGTTGTCAGAAGAATGAAGGAGAAGACATCTCTTGATATAGTTTTTGTTTTAATTGATGTCACCATGATATATGAGTTGCAACTACAAGACTCAAGTCAAGTTGATTTGATATTTTGAACTGGTAATGCAGAATAATCCTTTGGTATTTTGGTTTGCATTTCCCCTCTGGTGATCTTTGTCACACAATATTGGGATATGATTTTTGGTAGGTGAAAACATGCATGGATAGGATATCGTGTGTACAAATGCTAATGTTTGTTGTTGGCATCATTTTTTTGTTTACATTTTTTTTATTAGGTCTATCTCTAGCCGACCTAATAAGTGGTTGAAGGTGAAATGGATTAAGTTTTATTTTTGTAATCCATTCTGACATGTAGCAGCATGCCACATGTTTGAATTGATTTTGAGATTTTTTGTATTTACTTGGAGCCAACCCAATGGATACTAATGAGAAATTTAGATATATATATATAGGATAGTTTTGGAGATTAAAAGTTAGAGAGGTGTATGTGAGTTTTGGTGGATTAAGTGTGGATACAAAAAGAGTGAACAATGATCTATTGGCATGCAAATTTCTTGAGCTTCAAAGGAACTAAACCTGCACTCTGATGTGTACTTACATCACTTCATTCTCTGGTTGTAAGCCATTTTGTTACTATATCTTTTGTAGGCAGTGAGCCTCCCTTTTGGACAGTGAGTCCTGGTAGTGAGCCACCCTTTTGTAATATCTTATAACTGGTTATACTATATTATGAGTTAATCCTCATCATGGTTTTTCCCATTTTGGGTTTTCCACGTAAAAATCTTGGTGTTCTTGTGTTCAGTGTTTCATGTTCAGTTAATGCTTCTACTTATCTTAATTATCATATGCATTATATTAATTAGATGGTATTTTTTCAATAATTTGAAGAAGATATTGATTCACCCCCCTCTCAATATCTTGGATATTCAACAATTGCACATACTATTTATTTATTTTTCAATAAGTTTGTTCACACATAATAGCTCTCCTTAGAAAAACTATTTAAAATATTTAACAAGGGCATATGTTAGTGATCTCCCATCAATAATCAATGCATTGTTCTTTATCAACTTGTGAATAGTCAAATGTTGTCCTTTCAATACTCTTACCACTGCAACATGTACAACACTATTATTGCATTTGACTAGGACTCCCTAACTTGTAGGTGACTAAAAAACTATTGTCATCATATTAATGAGTGATGTTTGTTGGATGTTTTCCTTCATTGGAACTTCTCTTTGCATGTGCTTGATCTCTAATTATCTTATCGTAAGCACTGCCCTTTAAGATATTTGCATAGCTCTCTTTTATTGTCATCACAGTCCTACTTTGCCCATGGCTTCCTTTGTTGAATCAACCTTGACTAACCCCTATTATGAACTCCCCCATCTATATCCCATGGTGGCTTTCATAAATGGTATCCTCTTTTTTCCTTTTGTATGGCATGTAGGTGGCTGTAACTAAAACATGCACCCATATTAATTTATGAAACTTACATGTTACTCCTCTTCTACAAACTAAGAGGATGGTATGTTGGGCTCAACCCTTGTGGGAGCCACATTTTCCTCCACATTATATAATGTTAAAAAAAGTAATCCTACAATGGAAAATGTACCTATACTCTCACAATGAATAAACAAGTTAATAAAAACAATGAAACTCAAAGTCTTATGATGATTGATAATCCTCTACTTTTCTTGGATACTTGTGATAATTGCATATATAATTTTGATGCTTCATAAAAGTTGGTTATATATCTATTTATATTTCATATTAGGATAATTGGAATCCTGAGCTCTAACACCATCTATTCCATCTCTTGCAAGCATTTTTTTTTATATTAGTAGATGAAGGGAGATGGATATACATCCGATCAACCTTGGGGTTCGTCATTCAAGAAATGACAGATCCCTATTCCTTTCATGAATTCTTTTAATTTTCTTCATATATAATTTAGTTCTATTTTTCATCTTTGATTCATTTGCATGGCTTGTGTGGGACACCTTAAGCATACTTTTTGAAGGAATAAAATAAAATTGTTCATGGGAATTTTCACCTGAAGATAAGTTTAAAAAACTCCCAAATCTCATGCAACATGGGACTACTCTTAGGCTATAGGTATCCTATAATGGGTGTAGACCTCCAGATTATAGGTTGGCTCCTTTTGAATATTTCCTTAAAAATTTACTAATTTAGATTAGAAAAGGGTAAGAAGGATGATGTGGAAACTGAAAACTAAACTATGAGGTGATTCACCAACTGAAAAATGATTTGAATTCACTTTTAAAACCTCACAAGATGACTCAAAAACTAAAGCTATAAAATTTCACTACTCAAGCTAATATGTTTTGCAAAAAAAATTCATTTGAAAGGCTTCTAAGATAGAAGCTTGCTTGAAAGAAAACAATAATGATTTCATCACAAACATTCAACAAATGGAAGAAACATATTCAATGATGTGAAATATAATATACTACACCTGAACAAGACACTAAAGGAATAAGATAAAAAGAAGGTTTTCATATAAATCACAAAATTTCAATCTAAGGACTCACACACAATGCTTGTACAAGACATATCTGAGAAGGAAATGAGCTTCTTTATTGAAAACTAGGAGATATCTGCAGTAAAAATATGTAGAACTCATAAGAAATGAGCTACAAAGAATGAACAATCTACTACAATAGTTAACAAACCCAAAACTAGAGAAAAAAAATGAGAGAAGAGAAAGACTTATAGTAAAGGCTCCAAGAAGTCAAATTTTGAATTTTGCCTCCAAGAAATGATGTGTTGTCCATCCTCTCCCTCAAATCAGGCATGTAACTAAAAGAGAACTCCTCCAAGAATGCATAAAGAGTTGGGAATTTCAGAACAACTCCAAGGGTCGTATGCAACTGAAAACCCCTCCAAAATTGGGTTGTAACTGTATGAAACAAGGATTTATGTACCTCAAATTACTCCTTGATTGGAAATCCATCAATCTGGATTCATAACTAAAGATGAACTACTTCAAGAACCCTGATTTTACTCCACATGTTGGCAAATTTTTCTCAACCAATTCCATGATTCATGCAAAGCTTTAAAGCTCATTATATCTCCCTTTTATTCTATTATTTGAAATTGTATCCTAAGACACCTTTATTGTAGATCCTTATTTTTGCATTTCAAATATCATTTATTTAAAGTGATTTATAATTATCACTTAAATAAAGATATAAATTTTTGAATTAAATGGAAAAAATAAAGACTTATCTCATTATTTGAAAATTGTATGTGGGATCTCTATTTTTCATTTTATAAATAAATTTTATTAAAATGGTTTATATTATCATTTTAATAAAGTTTTACAAAAAAAAAAGTTAAATGGAAAAATAAAGGAATTTGATAAAATCAAATGCAAAATACTTACAATGACTAAGTCTTGTGAATTTTTTTAAAAGACTTTAAAAAAAAACCCTAAGGCATAGGAAATGCCATGATATTTATATAAGTGAATAAGTTTTTAATCAAAACTAAGGCAAAAATGCCTTTCCTGCTTGACCTTTCTTTAGGGTTTCAAACCCTAAAATGAATGAAAGACATTCATTTTTTCATTTTACATTTTCTGGAAACTTCATGCCATGAGAGGAGTTTGCCACCATGAAACCCTATCGATCTTTTGAACTGGAAATCATTGCCTTCTACACGATTTTCTTGCAGATTGTAGAGGTTGCATCTAGAAGATTTTCGTGGTAAGTCTAAATTTTTCTTCAAATTTGGAAAGTTTCCTTCATTTTGAAAGCTTTTGTAAGCTTATAGGCTGCAACCTCACTGTGATTTTTTTTTAGTTCTTTTGTTGTTAGTCTCCCTCTATTGATTTCTCTTTGTTGGTTCTTTATCTCTAGCCACCATAGAGAATATTGTCTAAGGTTTTTCCCTAGAGAAGACATGGAGAAACTCACAGCCTTTCATTTTTCTATCTCAACAAACAAAGAAGTAACTATTGTTCCCTCAAATCTCCTCCTCTTTTTTCTATTTTTCAGATTCATGCCACAGCCTAAAATAAGATAAGTTCAACATACATCAAGGAATGAAAATAAATTTCAAATATTTTTATGTATTTGATGTTAAAACCTCTGCTTATTCCAATAGATGTTCTCTACGAATTTTTTTTCTTTTTGTGAACAATTCTTTTCTTGGCTGCAACATATAAACCCTCTATGCACCATGGTCATGGGATTCCTTCCTTTTATTTGAGTATTTGATTTTTCAGAGGAGAAACATACTTCTAGGCCACTTATGAGAAACCTCCATTTCTTTCTCTCTAAAAAGAAAGAGAGCCCTAGGCCACGACCATAAATTTTGGACTGAAGCATTTCTTGGATCTTTCAATAATATTTCTCAAAAATGAATGATATGCATTGTATGGCTTAATATACTCTATGGTTTGATTTAATTTTTTCATGGAAATAACATAGATATTACTCCATTCTCAAATTTAATTAAGAGAGAAAATCCTCCATTTTGTTGCTTCTATGAATAAATAACCCTCATTGCTGAAAATATTCATGGTTGTTGGTTGGTTCTTTGTATTGGGTTTTGATTGTTGACTAGGAAAACTCTTCATGTGTATGGGTGTAAGCAACCCTCAAATCCCTTTACTAGGTTTTCTTTCATTAGAAAAAATAAAACCCTTTTTATATTTTAGCTTTCTCATAAACACCTAGCTTGTGCTCGACCCTTGTAACTTCTAATGGCACATTTGAGGATGCTTATTTGTTTTCCAGTGATTTAGAAGAGCCTATCTCTACCATGTTCATCTCTATGCATTTCTATTCATGATATAATAACTTTACAAATGATACATTTTTGTTTTCCATAGAATATTATGTAAACCAAACAATCATGAGAACTCTCTTGACAAAATTATGACATTAATTTTTTGTTATTTCATTGTAAGCAACATTCATTGTACCTTATGATGAAACTCTTATGAAAGTACATGAATTTACTCAACTACCCAATTTTTATGGCTATTGTTATCTTTTCTCTTGATGAATGAGTATTGTAATCTCCACTGATATCAATTTATTGTTTCACTAAAGTAAATGATCTTTTCTCAGTTGTTCTACAATGTAATCCTATAGATCTCATGATATTTATACTGTTGATATTGGTGTAATGAGTTGGTCTCAACCCTTGTGGGAGCCACATTTTCCACCACTCATGTTGTAATTTGATGAATCAAAACAACAACATTGCTTTTCTTGTATCTACACAAGAAAAAAACAAGTTTGAAAAATAGTAAAGTTAATGATCTTTTCTGATGATTGATTTGGGAGTTTTTTCATTTATCTCTTAGATAATGATTAAGTTGACTTAATTTGGTAATAACTGCAAATTGTATATCTATTTGTAAGAATGTAATTGGATCTCATTCCCTGAGCTCTAACAGAATCTTTAAACCAATTGCAGGTGTATCTAGAACTCAAGAGCAAGAGGAATCATTGAAGATATTGAAGATCAAGTTGGAGACCAAAGAATCAACCCTACATCATCCCTTAACACAATGATGAACATGACCCCCTCTTATATGTTTTTTCTTCTTTTAGTTGATCTTCATATGTATGATTTACCCTTATTTTTTAATTAAATCAACTTAGTCACTCCCACAGATTGTGTGGGATTACAGAAACACTTCTTCTAATAAATCAATTATTTCATGATATGTAATGACTTTTATATCAATTTGAACTTGTGCTCAATTACATGATCTAAAATAACTTAAAATGAATCTTCTCAAAGCACATGTTTTGTAATCAAGTGAAGTCATAATTTTGGTATTATTGCTCAAGAACTTTTAATTCCTTTCTTATAAACTACAGTAACACACAATAAAAAAGATAATTTTAGCTTCACATAACATACTTTTAATGTTTGTTCTCTAAATGAAACTTGTTTGTTGTTTTGTCTAGATTGTCCAACATTTTCACTCAAACTATTTTGATGATTGTGATAAAACAATTCTAAACCTTTTCATTCAAAATTCTAATGTTCAAAGGATGTCTAAACATCAAAAATTTAATACCTCATGAAAAAATTGTGCACTAATTTGTGCATGAAGAAAAAAATTATGAATATTTTTGGTGACCTCTTAGGGGTGTTTTCCCACTAAACAAATAAGGTGAGTTGCCTTGCTTATCCATTGAGTTCCCTTTTTCTGACTCAAAAATCAGTACAAACCTCATTCATATTGTTGTAACTATTTGATACTTTACTTGTACTAATTATAGTTCCATTGAGTAAAAATATTTTGTTCATGACATTGAATTCTCCATTCTATGTTATGAATGAGAGATGTTTATTTGATTGAACTACAATCATTAAAAGAATTTTTTTCCTTTAGTTCCCCCCAACAAAACTCAAAGAAAACTAACCAACTATGTAAAACGACACTTAGGAGAAATAAAAGGTGCAACTAATCTATGTGCAGAAACACTTATTTGACATCTAAAAACTACTCAAATATGTATAGATTTAGATCATACCTCAAAAAAAATGCTTGAGGTGAATCCCATTCACTAGGATTGGCTCCAATTCACCATCCAATTTAGGAAATTGGAAGGAATTATGTTGTTTACACTCAGTAATAATGTAAGGCCCAGTCTAGAATGCATCAAACTTGGAGTGCTTTCTAGGTCTTCTTTTAAATTCATCCCACTTTAACACTATATCAGCTTCCTAAAACACTCTTTGGGATGCCTTCTTATCAAATGATCTCTTCATTTGAGCTTGGTGTTGCTCAATATTTTTCATTTCTTGACTTATGCTTTTCTCTAGCTCAATCAAATGAGCCAATCTTGCTATCACAGGATCTTCTTCAATCATGTCAAGTTGATTGACTAAATCAAGGGTTGGAAGTTCAAGGGATATAGACATTCTTGCCTCTTTTCCATACAAAATAAGGTGATAGTCTTGTTGACCTTTTTGGTGTAATTATATTAGATCACAAGGCTAATATAAATTTGGTATGCCAAGCTCTCGAATTTCCTTCCATAGTCCTTTTGATAATCCTAAGAAGATTCTTATTAGTGGACTCAGCCTATCCATTGCCTTGAGGATAGTAGTTAGAAGAATTATTCAAGTAAACACCATTTCTAATAGCCCAATTAGATACTCTAGTTCCTATGAAAGAAAGTGCATTATCTGAAACTATTTACTCGAGAACTCCAAACCTTGTAATCATCTCCTCATATAAGTTCAAGAAAGTTGTCTCATTAGCCTCTTTAAGTGCCACAACTTCAGTCCACTTCATGAAGGGTTGTTCAATCTGAATTGGTTGTAATGGAAGGGCTATCAACTTCTCTTTTCCTAGAAATATAGCACATTCCTTGCATTTTCTCACCCATGAATGTGCATCGTTGAATAAAGTAGGCCAATAATATCCTCCTTTCATTATCTTAAGATTTGTAACTCTTGGAGAGAAATGACCCCCAACTGATCCTTCATGAAACTTGTGCAAAACTTTATCAACTCGATCAACTTCTATGCATCTTAGAAAAACGTCATGGAAATATTTTCTAAAAATTAGACCATTCAAGAGTACATAAGGTATAGCTTGCAGCCTATAGTACCTTCTTTTTTATTTACTCAAACAAGGAGGAAACTCACTAGTTAAGAGGAAATGAGTCATTTCTTGTACCTAACCTATAGAAGAAGTAGGTACAACAATTTATTCTTCATCCTGAAGAGATAGAACAACATCTTCTTACTGGTTTGTACTACTATTACTATTGTTTGTAAGCTGTTTATAGATACCTTTACCTCTTATTAGCTTGGTGACCTTGATCTCAATATCATATTCCATTACTTTAGTCACCCAACCAACTCTTTTACTACTCAAGTCCCTACTCAATTAAAATTCCTTAACTAAAGGGTGAGCAACCAACAACTTAATATTATTTTTAGAAAGCATGTGTCTAAAATTTTTCAAACTTCTAATAACTGCAAGTAAATTCATTTCAACAAAGGAATAATTCAGCTCATAATATTTGAGACCTTGACTAAAAAAAGATAAAGGCCTCTCTAAACCATGATCATTTTCCTGAACTAGCATAGTTGCAATACTATCAATATTCCCATGTGGATATAGAATAAAATCTTTTGAAAAATTTGGGTTTAATAGAGTAGGAGAAGCTGTAAGTGCTTCTTTGATAAGCTCAAAGCTCCTTTTTCCTTCCTTAGTCTAGTTGAAGGAAATATTATTTTTTAATATTGAAGTTAGAGGTACTAATAACTCAACAATATCTAGGATGAATCTTCTAACAAAGTTAATTCTATCCAAGAAACTTTGCAGCCCTTTCTTATGTGTTGGTAGAGGAAGAGAAAAAATGGAACTTACTCTCTCCAGATCTATGGTGATGCCATGTTTTGAAACAATATAACCCAGTAACTTACCTTCATGTACAAAAAACTTATACTTTTTTGGGTTGAGAGATACCAAACTCTCTACACCTTTCAAAGATCTTTTTAAGTGATCAAAATATTCATTTAAATTTTTTGAAAAATAGTTATGTCATCCAAATAAACCAGTATAGTTCTATACATCAAACCTTTGAAATCCATGTTCATTGCTTTCTAAAAAGTAGCCCCAATATTAGATAGACCAAATGGTATTTTCTTGTAAGCCATTGTGCCCCATTTAGTTGTAAACATTGTCTTAAACTAATCTTCTTCTTTAACTAGTATTTGATTATATCCAAAGAAGCCATCTAATAAAGAAAACCTCTCAACACCTAAAACAACTTGAAGGATTTGTTCCATGGAAGGAAAAGGATGATGATATTTTAAGGAAGCTCTATTAAGATATCTGAAACTGACATAGAGTCTAATTTAACCATTCTTCTTTCTCACTGGAACAAGATTGGATACCCAAGAGGTATGTTTGATAGGAAAAATAATATTCCTCTCAATGAGTTTATTCAACTCCTTTATCATGAGGGGCTCAAGCTTGGGGTTAAGCGGCCTCTAATTTTTTCTTACAAGTTTAGAATTAGGCTCAAGTTCAATGGTATGTTGGGCAATAGTATTATCAAAACTTTTCAAATCTAAATATTCCCATGCAAAAATATCACTGAACTCTTGAAAAAGTAAAACAAATACATGCCTCTCTTCTAATGTACATGCCTTTCCAAGCTTTAGAAGCTTTTCCTTGAAGATCTCAATATTTTGATAATGATCCTCTTTAATGTGCATACTGGCTTTTTCTTTTCTGACTTGATCATCAACATTGAAAATAGACTCCAATGTCACCAAGCCTTTGGGAAATTTGCTGGTTTTCAGTTGTATAATATGATCTTCATATTGTTGTCTAATTTTCTCTTGGTTATCCTTTGAGAACTCTACTTCTTCTCTCAAGAAATTGATGATCTGTTGATCACTGTCAAAAACTTTCCAATGCTCATTATTGTTAGGAACAAAAGATCTAACAATCACTTTAACATACTGCTACTCTTTAGAGTTGGTGATATCACTGGGAGTATCATACTAAGCTCCTATAGCTGCTAATCTATTAGTGTGTTTATTTTCACTTTGAGGTATAGACAACAACTTAAAATATTGGAAATCTTCAATAAGATCTCATACTCTATGCTTATAAGACTTCAACAGATCATTTTTAGTAGCATGGAGACCTCTTACTTGATTGACAATTTGTTTTGTATCACCAAAAAACTGTAAATAACAAATACATCTCTTTTTTCCCCACTAGAGACCATGAATCAAAGCTTCATACTTAGATGTATTATTGGTGTAGCTAAATGTGAAGCTGAATGTAGATTAGTACTTTTCACCAATACAAGAAATAAGTATGAAAACACCCCCAACACCATTCCTACTCCTTGAACCATCAAAAAACAACTTTCATACTTCATTTACTTATTGATTAGGCTGTTGTTAATAACTTTTTACAAGATTAGGCATAAAATAGTTAGATTCATGCATTAGGGTAAGTACACCAATCTGTGATACAATTTTCGCTCTTAAGATGCCACTTTTTTTTTCTAAAATCAAGAAAATTTGATTTGCACGAGAAAATGAAGATAGTTACGCTCAAAATTTCAAGATGTGATAAGAACAAAAGTTGAAGTGCTCTGAGTATAGTTTCTAAGCTACTTTTTTAAAAAAAATTAATGAAGATTAAGGGTCTCAAAAAGGGGGGGGAACAGGTCCTATTTTTATTAAAAAAAATAGCATAGCACCTGAGGGCTCCCCCCTTTTTGGTTAACGTTTTTTTAGAATTTCAAAAATCCTAGTGGTGAGAAATTACCTAACACCATGTAGTTTATCCTCCTTCTTTCGGATAATTTTTTTAATGAATGTATAATATTTTATGAATTTTCAAAGTGGACACATCCTGAAAAGCTGAAATTTGAGCGTGCTCCCCCCCAATTTTTTTGCAAACTAATGGAAAATTGATTTTTTTTTTTTTTCATCATGTGTAGAATGGAGTCTAGTTTCAAAAAACATAATTTGTTTCACATTCTGATGAACGTGTAAAAATCTATCCTAAACCTAGCTCATGTTGGTTTTTGACCAAAAACGAAGGCATTTATAATAGAAGCCATGGATCAAAACCATAACTAAATCAAAATGAAAAAAAAATTATATATATATAGATAGCTGAGATAGAGGTTAACGCTATCACGGTTTTTTTTATAAACTTGCATTGAAAGACGTTCAAATGAGATGGGGAGCACGGTCAAAAATATGAGAAAATTTAGCAAATCCTGTTAATTAACACATTTAAAGTAGGCCTTTTAGCGAGTGCCAAATGACTCATCACATTTGGAGAGCGCCAAATGCCCTGCTTTGCACATAACTAGATTTTTTCTTTCTCGGTGAGGGAAATTATATACATGAAATAAACATTTAGGTAAAATATGACATTTACATATGGAAATTTACTTTCTTATACTTTAAGTTATATTTCATGTATATATAGGTAGGATGTTTGAGAGTGGTTTCAGATCTCTAAGAGTTATAATACAAATTCTAGTTTTTGGAAGATCTTAAAAATTTTAGACTTAGTCAAATTTCAGTAATCAGCATGTCAAATTTAGTAATCAAGAGGTCAAATTTTAGTACTCAGGAGGTCGAATTTCATCTCTCTCTATCTCACTCATTTTCATCTCTTATTCTCTAGACCTCTCTCTCTCTCACTATCTCCATCCCTTTATCTAACAATATCTTCTGTGAGCTCAAAAACTATGTCTCTACATGTCCATCTCTCTCTCCTTCCCTCTCCAATATCTATCTCCCTGCCTCCTTCCCTCTCTACATTTTTCTCTCTCATCCCTCTCCTTTAATCTCTCTCTATGTATATCTCTACTCTCTATACCTACCTATCCCTCCCTCTCCTCTCTTTCTCTCTCTCTATGCTTCCCTCACTCTCTCCTCCCCTCTCTACTCTCTATCTTTTCATTCTCTCTCTCCTTCCATCTCTAGTTCTCTCTATCTTACTTCTCTCTCCTTCCCTCCCTCCCTCTCTAATTTTCTCTATCTCCCTCTCTCTCTCCTTCCCTTTTTACTTCTCTTTATCTCACCTCTCTTTCTCCCCCTCTTTCTCCCTCTCTCTTCCTTTCACCCACCTTTTCTCTCCACTTCTCTCTATCTAACCTATCCCTCTATACATCTCTCTCTCTCCCCCCTCCTTCCATCTCAATCTCTCCACCTTCCTCATCTCTTTAATTTTAAGCTCCATCACACATCTCTATCACCTATCTCACTTCTCTCTTTCCCCTTCCCTCTCTACTCTCTTTCTCTCTATCTCACCCCTCTCTCCCTACCTATTCCTCCCTCCTCTCTCTTATCTCTCTCACCTCTCTCTCTCCATCCCTACCTCTTCCTCCCTCTCTCCTTCCCTCTATTTTTTTCTTTATCTCCTCTTCCCTCTATCTACCTAGACCTTTCTCTATTTTTGTCTCACCTCTCTCTCCATCCCTTCCTCTCCTTATATCTCTCCTTTCATATCTACTTCTCTCTACCTAGTTGTCCCTCTATACCTATTTCTCTCTCCCTCCTTGCCTACTCTCTCAATATATCTACCTTCTTTCCCTCTCTAATTCTCTCTCTATCACCTCTCTCTATTTGTCTCCTCCCTCTCTACTTCCTCTCCCTCTTTTAGGTCTTTCTCTCACTCATTCACTCCTTCTATCTCTCTCCCCTCTACCCTTAACCCTCTACCCTCTACCCTTAACACTCCCTCCCTCTGTCTCTCTTTGAATCCCTCCCTATCTCTCTCTTTCAAGTCTCTCCATCCTACCCCCTCTCCCTCTCTCAAGTCTCTCTCTCACTCATTCAATCCATCTACCTCTCTCCCATCTCCCTTAAACCCTATACCCTCAACCTAGTACCCTAAACCATCAACCCTATAGGTCCTCAACCCTATACCTTCAATTATCAACCATCTAACCTATACATTGGATCCTCAACCCTCATCTACCTTTGTCCCTCTCTCCTCTTCTCTCCTTATCTCTATATCACTTCTCCCTCCATCTCTCCCTCCATACATCCCACCTTCTCTTCCCTAGTCCCTCAACCCTTAAAACCTTAAAACCTCAACCCTATACCCTAAACCCTCAACCCTTAAATCCTAAACCCTTCTACCTTCTACCCTCTACCCTCTACCCAATAACCTCAACGCTAATCCCTCAACACTTAAACCCTTAAACGCTTAAACCCAATTAAAATCTCTACCCTAATCCCTCTCTTAGGTATGTCGCTCACTCCCTCTATCTCTCTCCCATTCCCTCTCTCACTCACTCTCTCTCTCCCTCTCTCTCTCACTATCTCTTGGGTATCTCCACCCACCCTCTCTCTCTCTCACACACACACACAAACATTCCCTCTCTCTCTCCCACTCCCTACCTCTACCTCTCTCTCTCTCTCTCTCTCTCTCTATCTCTCTCTCTCTCTCTCTCTCTCTCTCTCTCTCTCTCTCTCTCTCTCTCTGTTACACTCTCTCCTCTCTCAAGGTATCTTTCTCTCTCTCACTCACTCCATCTATCTCTCTCCCCTCACCACATAAACTAAACCTTAACCTTAAATATAAACCCTTAAATCCTCTACCCTTTATCTCACTCCCTCCCTCCCTCCCTCCCTCCCTATCTCTCTCTCAAGTCTCTCCCTCCTACCCCCTCTCCCTCTCTCAGGTATCTCACTCACTCACTCACTCACTCCTATCTCTCTCACCTCTACCTTTAACCCTCTACCCTCTACCCTTAACCCTATACCCTCTATCTCTCTCTAGCTCCCTCCCTCTTTCTCTCACTAAATCCCTCTATCTCTTCCCCATATACCCTTAACCCTAAACCCTAAACCCTTAACCCTTAAACCCTAAAACATTAAACCCTCTACCCTCTCTCTCTCAAGTCTCTCCCTCCTACCCCATCTCCCTCTCTCAAGTCTCTCTTTCTCAATCACTCCCTCTATCTCTTCCCCCTCTACCCATAACCCTAAACCCTAAACCCTTAACCCTTAACCCTTAAACCCTATACCCTCTCTCTCTCTCTCAACCATCTCTATCCTACACCATCTCCCTCTCTCAAGTCTCTCTCTCTCACTCACTTACTCCTATGTCTCTTCCATCTACCCTTAAGTCATCTACGCTCTACCCTTTATCTCTCTCCCACTCCCTCCATCCCTCTCTCTCTCAAGAATCTCCCTCCTACCCCATCTCCCTCTCTTAGGTCTCTCTCTCACTCACTCTATGTCTCTCTCTCCCCTCTACCCTTAACCCTAAACCCTAAACCCTTAAAACCTAAACCCTTAAAAATTCTACCCTCCCTTCCTCTATCTCTCTCCCACTCCCTCCATCCCTCTCTCTCTCAAGACTCTCCCTCCTACCCCGTCTCCCTCTCTTAGGTCTCTCTCTCACTCACTCTATGTCTCTCTCTCCCCTCTACCCTTAACCCTAAACCCTAAACCCTTAAAACCTAAACCCTTAAAAATTCTACCCTCCCTTCCTCTATCTCTCTCCCACTCCCTCCATCTCTCTCTCTCTCAACCCTCTCCCTCTCTCAATTATCTCTCTTAGTCACTTCGTTTGTCTCTCCCCTCTACCCTCTACCTGAAAGAGGGAGAAGGGTTAGGAGGGAGATACATGAGAGAGAGAGGGATGGAGTGGGAGAGAGATAGAGGGAGGCATGGTTTAGGGTAGAGGGTAGAGGGTAAAAGGGTTTAATGGTTTAGGTTTTAAGGGTTAAGGATAAAGGATTAAGGGTTAAGGGTAGATGGGAGAAAGATAGAGGGAGTGAGTGAGTGAGAGAGAGAGAGACCTAAGAGAGAGAGAGGTGGTAGGAGAGAGATACTTGGGAGAGAGAAAGATGGTGGGATGGTTAAGGGTAGAGGGTAGAGGGGATAGAGATAGAGGGAGTGACTGAGAGAGAGAGAGAGAGAACCCTCTACCCTCCCCTCTACCCTTAACCCTCTCTAGCTCTCTCCCCTCTACACTTAACCCTTAAAACCCTCTACCCTCTACCATAAACCCTCTACCCTCTATCTCTCTCTCACTCCCTCTCTTTGTTTCTCTCTCTCTATCTCACGTCTCTCCCTCCTACCCGATCTCCCTATCTTAAGTCTCTCTCTCTAACTCACTCACTCACTCACTCCTATATCTCTCTACTCTACCCTTAGCCCTCTACCCTTAACCCTTAAACCCTTAAACTCTCTACCCTCTATCTCTCTCCTTCTCGGTCCCTTTCTCTCTCAAGACTCTCCCTCCTATCCCCTCTCCCTCTCTTAGGTCTCTCTCACTCACTCACTCCTTCTATCTCTCTCCCCTCGACCCTTAATCCTTTATCCTTAACCCTTAAAACCTAAACCATTAAACCCTTTTACCCTCTACCCTTAACCCTTAACCCTAAACCCTTAACCCTTAAACCCTAAACCCTCTACCCTATACCCTTAACCCTCCCTCCCTCTATCTCTCTCTCTAGTTCAAAAAATTCATTAAACAATTCATTAAAAACCCCTAAGGTTTTCCCATTTAAATTTAATATTTTTCATCAAAATATTATTTTTTTATTCATTTATACCCTATACTTTCCTTTACTTCCATTCAAAAAGGATAAAAAATGACTTATATCCTATACCGCTGCCCTAAACCCTTTAAATTTTTCTCCCTACTGCTCTACCATGGATAGACTTCAAATAGTCTATGGTTGTGCGGTAGAGGGTCATCCTGGTGGTCATCAAACAACCACCACTATACTGCGGGTAGAGATTTTCTTTATTACTATCTTTATTGTTACCGCTCTACCGTAGGCTTGACTTTTCTTCATGCGGTATCGTGGTATCCTTTTTACTCCCCATGTTTACTGCCACAATGAGCCTTTACTGCGCTACTGCGATCACTAGCATGACTTTCAACAGTACTGCAGTAGCCACCCTTAATCGCTAGTGCCAACCATTAACCGCTCCCTACTGTCCTCCATTGACTTCCTTCCCCAACCACTAGCATTACCGTGGTCACCGTGGTAACCGCCTCGATCCACACTACTATGGTTTTCTCACTGCCACCATACTACCGCAGTCACCAGCTTGACTGCCAGTGGTACCATAGTAGGTACTCTGCAAATTGTTGGTTGCATTCACTGACCACCCACTAACCATCCACTATCACCATGGTCTGTAGTTTAACCGCGTGCGGTGGCATGGTAAACATCTCATGCCTGCTCTATTAGCTGCTACCTGACCACCGCGCTACTGCGGACAGTATGATGTCCCACCGTGCTATAGTGGTAAGGGTTAATGTGAATCCCCCAAAAAATTACTGCCATACCGTGGGCCCCCATGTATGAGGTCATGGTTGGGCGGTAAATAAAATATATAAAGTAATTTTTTAAGGGAGCGGTAGTGATATAAAGTATATGAGCATTTTTTGGAAAGGGGAAAAATGAATTTTATATGGAAAGATAGGAAAATGATAGGTCTAGATGGAATTAAATGGGGGCAATATGTGAGGGCAGATAATGACTTTTATGAGAAAGATAGTGAAATATAAGGCATGAACAAATAAAATACCTTAGGGTTTTGATGGAAATTTATGGAAAATAATAGGAAAACCCTAGGAATTTTAATGGAAATCTTGGGTTCTAACAATGGTTCCTATTGGGGATGAGTGATTTTGCAAACCACTGCAAGAATCCAGAGTATCTTTGGTAGAGAAGACCAAGAAAAGCCATGAAAAATGAAGGCGATGACAGATGGAGGGAATGAATAGATGAATAATATGAAAATAGAGCAAATGGAGACGTGGAAAACCCTAAACTACTGTGCATGGAAGATAATTTTTTAAAGAGGCATTGCTAAGAATTGTCCATGCAATGGGAATCCTTAATCCTCTATACCTTCTTTGGTTTAAAAAATTAAACCATTAGGGATGGCCCCAGGCCACCTCAAAAAGAAAAACCTGCACTTTGCTCTGTCATAAACTTTTTTCTGAATAGAGCTCATCACATTTCTTTTGAAACTATCCATTCCACCTACCCTGCATTATGCATTGTCATTGAAAACCTTCAAGAAATCATTGTATTCAATTTGATTCATATTCATCTCATCAGTATGGGGGTTGAGGGATTAGGGTTTAAGGGTTGAGGATTGAGGGATTAAGAGGGTATGGGGTTTGATGTATTAGGGTTTAAGGCTCTACCTATTTGTCCCTCTATTTCTATTTCTCTCTCCCTCCTTGCCTCCTCTCTCTCAATATCTCTAACTTCTTTCCATCTCTACCTCTCTCTCTCTCTACCCTTAACCCTAAACCCTAACACTTAAAAACCTCTACCCTCTACTATTTATCTCTCTCCCACTCCCTCTCCCTCCCTCTCTCTCTCAATTCTCTCCCTACTACCCCCTCTCCCTCTCTCAAGTCTCTCTCAACCATCACCCCGATACCCTCTACTTTAAACCAAATACCCTCTACCATCAACCCTATACCCTCAAACCTTAAACCCTTAAACCCAAGTAAAATTTATACCCTAATCCATCAACCCTCAACCCTTAATCCTTCTACCCTCTACCCTCTACCCTCTACCCTCTACCCTCAACCCTCCACCCTTAAACCCTCTACCCTCTACCCTCTACCCTATAAATTAAACCCTCAAATTATCAACCCTTGACCCTTAATACCTCAACCCTAGGTAGGTAGGGGAACATAGGTGAGATACAGAGTGATGAAGGGATAGGTCTATACAAAAAGGGATAGGGGAGATAAATATAGGTAGAGAGGGTAGGAGATGTAGAGAGAGGAGAGATAAAGATAATTAGAGAGGGGAGGGAGGGACAAGTAGGGAGGAGAAAGAGGTGTGTGTGTGTGCGAGAGAGAGAGAGAGAGAGAGAGAGAGAGAGAGAGAGAGAGAGAGAGAGAGAGAGGAGACACGGTTGAGATATAGTGATGGAGGGAGAAGTGGGTAAAGAGAGGGGGAGGGGAGATAAAGATAAATATAGAGGGAAGGAGATGTAGAGAGAGATGATAGATAGAGAGAAGTGGAGAGTGGAGGGATGGTGGGAGAGGAAAGGAGGAGATTGAGGTGAGTGTGTGTGAGAGGGAGAGAGAGTGAGAGGAGAGAAAATGAGGGGACAAAGGAAGGGGGAGAGAGATAAATAGATTAGATAGGGAAGGGGGGAGAGATATAGAGTAGAGAGGGAAGGAGAGAGTAAGAGAGAAAGATGGGTGAGGGAGAGAGTGGTAGGTAGTGGAGTGAGAGGTAGGTAGAGAGGGAAGGAGAGAGGGATGGATAGGAGGGAGAGAGGGAAGGAGGGAGAGTGAGATGGAGAGAGTGGTGAGATAGAGAGTAGAGAGGTAAGGAGAGAGAAATAGGTATAGAGGGACAACTAGGTAGAGAGAACTAGAGAGGGAATCTTAGGTCTCTCACTCACTCACTCACTCCCTCTCTCTATCTTAGGTCTCTCTTTCTCACACACTCACTCACTCCCTCTATCTCTCTCCCCTCTACCCTAAACCCTAAACCCTTA
Organism: Sequoiadendron giganteum; assembly: GCA_007115665.2. Taxonomy (NCBI): domain Eukaryota; kingdom Viridiplantae; phylum Streptophyta; class Pinopsida; order Cupressales; family Cupressaceae; genus Sequoiadendron; species Sequoiadendron giganteum. The sequence goes on along the minus strand of CM021105.1, from coordinate 248,035,002 downwards.
ACCCTTAAACCCTAAACCATTAAACCCTCTACCCTCTACCCTTAACCCTCCCTCCCTCTGTCTCTCTCCCACTCCCTCCCTCTCTCTCTCTTTCAAGTCTCTCCATACCAACCCCTCTCCATCTCTTAGGTCTCTCTCTCACTCACTCAATCCATCTATCTCTCTCCCATATCCCTCCCACTCTCTCTCTCCCTCTATCTCATGTATCTCCCCCCACCCCCTCCATCTCTCTCGAATCCCTCTATCTTGAGTACTCCCTCTCCCCTGAGTACTCCCTCTCCCTCCCACCCCCTCTATCTCTCAAGTCTCTCTCTCTCACATTCCTTGTATCTCTCCCATCCCTCTATCTCTAACTCCCTCTCTCTCCTACTCTCTTAGGTATCTCTTTCCCACCCCCTCTCTCCCACTTTGTCTCCCTCTCCTTCTCCCTCTCCCTCCCTCTCTCTGTCTCTATGGATTAGGGTTTAAGGGTTGAGGGATTAAACCTCACTTATGTCACAATCCCTCTCTGTCAGGCCTCACTTACCTCCCACCCTACTTTCTTAGGTCTCTCCTTCCCACCCTCTCTCTCCCACTTTGACTCCCTCTCTCTAAAGTCTCTCCTTTTTAGAGGAACATATTTGGCGAGCGCCAAATGGGTTTTACCTTGAAACGGTAAAAATAAAGGTTGACCCTGTGATTCAGGCCCACATTCTCCTGTGTTTGTCTAGTTCAGCGCTTTATTTGAGTCAGAAATGCCTTTTTTTCTGTAGTTGACTTCATACTATACCAGTCTATGCTTGATCCATCACATTTTTACCACCAATCTGCATGGTAGACAACGTAGAAGAAGATATTTTGAAGTTTCTACATCATTTCACATTATCTAAGGTAATTTATTCATTTTGGTAAATTGAAATGTTTTTCTTTAGTATATTTTTTTGTTTTTGAAAATATAAACTAAATTTCCTTAATGATTTTATTAATCATAACAATTGGACTTTGAATTCAACATTGAATTAGATGGGATTTGCATTAAAAAGTTCAATTTTTAGATTTGCATAAAAAAGTTCAATTTTTATGAGTTTGAAGAACAAAAAAAATAAAAAACATGACATTTACTTAACATAAATTTACTTATGAATTCTATTTGCATTGCTTATAGTAGTCCATTTCCAGCATGGCTACTGGAATTCACTGTATTTCATTCTTTTTCCAACTAATTTGGAAACCTTTTATTTTCATCTAATTTGGGAAACCTCATTGCCAAAGAAATAGTGAATAATGATAAGATATAGCATCACAAACCCTTCTTCGAATCCATATTCTTCATGACTTTGTTGACAATCAAAAAATTGGTTTTGAAAAAAATAAACACAAGATTTTCTAGTTTTCATTTAGGTGGCAACAATTTATACCCTAGGTTTGTGATTCTCATTGATTTGTTGTATTGAATGGTTTCCACCCCTCTCTACATCAATTTTTTTGAAAAATGTATTACTTACTTTTGTTCTATGTGTGTTTGTGGACATGTAGCATTCAAGGTCATGTCAAGGAAATGACCGAAGCCTCTAACACCAGAAGAACGTGCAGTTAAAAATGAAAGGAGAAGAGAATAAAAAAATGTAGCTTGTGAAGCAAAGGAATTGCAACCCATATAGTCGCAAACTTATGTGCAATCTAAGAGAGATGTCAAATTGGCAAAACAAAGGGCACAACTGACGAAAGCTCGTGGAAGGACAGGAATGAATACACAAGTTGGGGGCACATCATCAATCATAGGTGAAGCTCAATGCACATCTCCAGTTGAAGACACATTGACAACAACATGTGGTTTTCCAGGTACATCGAAAATCACATCTCTAATTGAAGACACACCATCAAAAACATTGTGTTTTGAAAGTACATCAGCAAACACATCTCTATTTGAAGGAACTCCACAAAAAACATCTCAAGTTGGAGGTACAACATCGTTTACATGTCAATCTCAAGGTATGTCATTAATTGCACCTCCAATTGAAGGTACATGATCTATCCCCGATGTTGTTGACCTTCCCAATATTGACACAAATTTACATTTGAGAACTCCTCCTAGATTTTTGCATAGAAAACCCATATTTTTGATTGATATTGATTCCAATGTTTTGAAATGGATGCCTAATAAGATTCCAAAATGTGCATGTCAAAGATATGCAGAAAGGATATGGAGTTTGTTTTTTGTGAAGCTAAGTGAGGTTGGAAGATGCCAACTATTTGTTGAAATGATGAGGCAACTCAAATTTAGGCCCACCATGAAGGCTCTTGGGCTAATATTTTTGAATGAATCAATTGAAAATTCCATTATAAGGAAATTTATGAGTGCATATGAGAGTGTGGGTTCCACCTCACGCACGAAGTATAGTTGTGCCACACGACGTGTGATGACAACAACACTATTAAGCAGTCAAACAAGGAACAAGGTGAGCCTTACAAAGGCAAGTAAGTCTTTGAAAATAAGTAGATCATCTCTAATGAGAGCCAAAGGAAGGTGTGAAAGAGTGGAGGATCCAAATAGCAATGAGTTATGGGCATTTTCGGGTAGAGTGCCACGGAAAGACACAAGAATTGCTCAAGGCTTGAGATCTTTAGTTGTGAATTATTGGAAGGATAACACAAGGACCTCTCCTAATCAAAGAGATGTTTTAAGAAGGAGAATTGGTAGTATAAACCATGAGCCACATCCAATGCATTATTTGGATACCACTCAAACCCAATTTTTTGCTGATTTTGTACAAAAGTTTCCTGAAATTAAAATATGTCAAAGGTATTTTGAAATGCTAAAGCCTTTTTATGTCAAAATAAATCACAAATGCACTACTTGTTGTTGTAGGGTTCATATTGAGTTTTCTATCCATTATGATGTTTATCGATGTATATGTGTAGATATGCATAGTGACAATGTTTTGCAAGAATGTAACATAATGCCTCCACCTAAATCATCAAGGAAATTTTTGTGTTCCATTTTATGTGAAAGAGAGGATGGTCAAATTTTTTACAAAAAATCATGTTTGGATGGCACATGTGATCATTGTGGTGACATGCAACATTTTCCAATTTTCCAACACATGGCTAGTACACACACAATTGGAGATAAAATTGTGGAATTTGGCAAATATATGACAGTGGCATACAGTCTAAAAGATGGGAAAGAAGCAAAGAAGTGTGAATTGGTTAGTGATAAGATTCCAGTGTATCAGTTTATGGGAATTTTTTGTGATTGAATGGTGTATGATTATGCAATGCATACACATAGAGGACAATGGTTGGACTCACAGTTCAAGTTATGCAAGGACACATTTCCACTTTGTCATATCATTTCAATTGTCGACTTCACTGAGAACTACAGACTACAACCATAGAATGAGGTGTAATCATAGTACTACAACTCTATGCAGGTTTCTATATTTGTACATATAGCATTCATTCATGAAAATGATAGTATAGAGGAAAATAGGAAAGTATTGAGGGAGTATCACTTTTACATCAGTGATGATCTCACACATTTTGTAGAGTTTGGTCAAGGTTTCTTTCATATGTTCTATGCCAATCTAGAGCAGGGGCATACCATTTAGCCAAGATATCATATGGTCAGATAATTGTACATCACAATTCAATAATGCCAAAATGTTTTATTGGTTGAGCAGGATGCATAGGGTTAGTGGTGTTCAACATATGTGGAACTTCTCAGAGGTTGGGCATGGAAAGGGGGAGCATGATGGAGTAGGTGCATGTCTCAAAAGAGCCCTAGCACGAGAAGAGTTAAAGTACACAAACAGTGTAAAGTTGACAGATGCAAGATCAATTGTCTAGTGGTGCAATGGTTCAATGGGTCCAGGTAGTGAAGGCAATTCTTTAGTTCATAGATTTTTTCATTTAGTAGATGATACTAACATTGAAAAATATGAGGATTATTGTACACTAACAAGATCGAGCAAGCTACACTCTTTTAGAAGCTCCAATGCAGGTACATGGACTATCCATACAAGGAAGATGGTATTCTTTTGTTATGCATGTACACTTCAATCATGGAATGATTGTGAGTCAATAGAGTGGGTTGATGAATGGTCTATAAGAAGTCTAACCCCACTTGACACTTATCAGCTCCCAATGGCTCTACAAATCATGGAGATCCAATCATCCATTGACTTTAATCATGTATCGGACCTACTAGAACCAGGTAATATATCTTACTTACAAGTTTTATTATGTTGCTTAGTAAATAAATCTAACAAGATGAACATATCAATCCAAGGCACATTTATGTGGTAATTGCAGATGAAGACAATGAAGAGGGTACAGATTATTACCTGTGCCGTTGTATCGAGGCCAAAAAGAAATTGGAGTCCCTAGTTATAGACAAAGAAAACATAGAATATCCTACAGGTTCAGTGGTTGTTACTGGAACATGGCTTCGAAGGAATCTAGTTAAGATTGTTGCAGTCTAGTTGTTTGAGGACTTCGAAACACATCGTAAAATTCTTCAGTATTCAAACCTTGTCATCGCCACCAACGTTCATTTGATCAAATATAAGGTTAAACCTGTGAACAAGAACTCGTGGAAAGTGTGTGAGTCTTACCATGAGGAAATACTCGACACAATAAAGACTAGAGAATACCCAAATGGTTCCCTGGATTGATTTGTAAGTATGCACATTGAATTTGTAAAGCCATGTTATCGATCACTCTTTTGGACCAACATCTTGCAATAAGGCTTTTTCATGATTACTGTTTGATGTCATATGCATTTACGACTGTCATTGATCCTTTTTTGATTGTGACTGTAGGTAATATTGAAGTTTTTCAAAGTATATAACAAAAGAACAACATCGGTTGCTGGTGCAAGTGTTCAGTAGTATGAGAAACATCAGTTGCTGGTGCATTTTCTGGTTGTCAATCTTCTCTTTCTTTTTCATCTCCTAGATTTATCAGATTGTTATATGCTACACATTTTATGTTAAGCGTCTCAGTGATATATTTGAAATTTATACATAGGGTCATCGAGATATGATAAAGTAGCGAAGGGGCACATCACCATTATAGGAACTTCAATCGACCTCCTTATCTAGCATGCATGAAGGTGACAGTAGGTCTTGTCAGCTATATGACTGACATGATTTAGTTATTTCTCTTTTAATGATTTTTATGTGAGTCTATGTCTAAGATTAAGAGGCTTTTGCAGGTTTTTTATGGACCAAATTCCTATGATACTACACAACCATAGAGAGGCTAGTTGAAAGTTGCAAAGTGGTGCAACTTTCGTTCTGTAGCTCATGTGACCAAATAGATTGTTCCAAAGCATCCGAATAGGTATGTTTACGGTAGGCATGGTCCTCTTTTGCACCTAAACATGCGGAATCACTCTGAGCTACGTACAACCGGATCGATCCCTTAAGGGTCCAAAGTGCAAAATGGCTGTGAAATTCAACATGCTATTACTTAGACACCATGATGCTTATAAACTTCTCATCTAATCCTACAATATCATGTTGGGCCCATCTACAATAACCTCTCTCATTTTTCGCTATCTCGAAGGCATTTTCCTATGCTGGAGAATTTTCACTCAGGAAAAAAGTTGTCAAATGCAAGTAGTTGAAAGTTGCAAAGTGGTGCAACTTTTGTTCTACATCTCGTGTGACCAAACAGACTGTTCTAATGCATTTGAATAGGTATTTTTATGCTAGGAATGGTCCTCTTTTGCACCTAAACACGCAAAATCACTTTGAGCTACGTTCAACCGGATTGATCCCTTAAGGGTCCAAAGTGCAAAATGGCTGCAAAATTCAGCATGCTATTACTCAGACACCATGATGCTTAGAAACTTCTCATCTAATCCTACAAGATCATGTTGGGCCCATCTACAATAACCTCTCTTTGTTTTTGCTATCTCGAAGGAATTTTCCTGTGCTGGCGAATTTTCACTCAGCGAAAAATTTGTCAAATGCAAGTAGTTGAAAGTTACAAAGTGGTGCAACTTTTGTTCTGCAGCTCATGTGACCAAACAGACTATTCCAACGCATCTGACTAGGTATGTTTACGCTAGGCATGGTCCTCTTTTGCACCTAAACATGCAGAATCGCTATGAGCTACGTTCAACTGGATCGATCCCTTAAGGGTCCAAAGTGCAAAATGGCTGCGAACTTCAACATACTATTACTCGAACATCATGATGCTTATAAACTTCTCATTTGATCTTATGCCATCATGTTGGGCCCCTCTACAATAACCTTGCTCAGTTTTCACTATCTCAGAGGATTTTTCCTATGGTGGTGAATTTTCACTTGAGGAAAAAGTTGTCAAATGCAAGTAGTTGAGGCATATTATCAAACAATTCACTACCTTGTCTATGGCTTGTCATGGCATTCCATCACCATGAGACCACTTTTCTTTGAGGAATTTTTTGAAGAAGTTCACTAGCTTTTCTATGCTATTGATTACTATTATGCTTTCCTATATTTTTTCCAAGCATCCATAGCTTGTTCGAAAGCATCTATTTTAGGCTTTTAGCCATAGCAAGAAGGCAATGAACTATTTGATAAAATGCTTTGGTAGACATATATGAAAAATTTTGTAGCATAGACAAGGGAATGAACTATTTGAAAAAATGCCTCAGAGAAATGTGGTCTCATGGAATGCCATGACAAGCTAAAGCAATTGGTAGTTGTTCCTAGTTATTAGACATGCAAAGTGAAGTAATTGCATAATTGCTTAGGTTGACTTTGTCAAAAGCTATATTGTAATTGAAATTTTGTTATCTATCAGCATCTAGTTATTCGCTATGCAATGTGAAGTGATGCTTTTAGTTTGAAAGATGTGCAATGCATGAATAAAACTACAAAAATCTATTTTCTACATTTCATTAGTTAAACTCTTTATTTTATTTTCTCTCTATATCTCTATGCTATGGAAATGCCTTTCAATTTCAAAAAAGATAGTTTTTATCTCTTGTTATACAATTTTTTACGTTTTTTTATCTCTTGTTATAAAAAGCAGTAGATATACAAGGTTAAAGAGGAGTGAAAGCACAACTAAATTTATCATTTCAAAGCAATTTTTTTGATGCATTTTTTCAAATAGTTCACTGCCTTCTCTATGCTATTGCTTACTATTGTGCTTTTGATATATTTTTTGAAGCATCCATAGCTTGTTCAAAATCACTTGTTTTAGGCTTTTAGCCATAGCAACAAGGCAGTGAACTATTTGAGAAGATGCTTTGGTAGACATGTATGAAAAATGTGGTAACATAGACAAGGCAGGGAACTATTTGAAAAAATATCTCAAAGAAATTTGGTCTCATAGAATACCATGATAAGAAAATGCAATTGGTAGCTGCTCCTAGTTATTAGTTATGCAATGTGAAGAAATTGCATAACTACTTAGGTTGACTTTGTTCAAACTATATTGTAATTAAATTTTCGGCATCTATCAACATCTACTTATTAGTTATACAAAGTGAAGTAATGCTTTGACTTTGAAAGATGTGCAATGCAATGTAGTCAATGACATGAATATAAACTACAAAAGTCCATTTTTTACAATTCATTAGTTAAAATATTTATTGTATTTTATCTCCATATTTCTATCAAGTTGTGAATGAAAGGTAATTAAGAGAAAAATTGGTAAATTTCCATCTTAGAAGTCTAACAAAGGGTGGTTATGGTGGTTGATCGGCTCAAGGGGTCATTGGAAGGTGGTATCAAGATATATTGTTGTAATACACTAAGTTGAGGGTTGATTTTGTTCAGTTTCTAATAACAAAATATACTTGAAAATGTTGATCATTGGTTTTCTTTGTTTTCCTGAATTTTCTTTGTCTTGCATAGGCCCATACAAGTCTATCATGACTTGAGGCTTTGGATACTTTATTGCATATGTTTTTACTCTCTTTGCATCTGTTCTAAAGGTTTAAATCCACCGTTGGTGTGTGTGGGATCAACAAACTTGGTTACTGCTTTGTTTTCTGTGTTAGGGGTTTTGAGGGCAACAACATGACACCTACTGTTCTGACCCTATTACTCAGTGGATTGGCCTATACCATGATTACTTTGGTGTATGAATACTTTGGAGGCCAAGAGAATGAATAAACTCAGTGGCTTGTGAAGTTCTAATGCTGTTTAGGGGTGTTTCCACCATGAAAGTAAGGAACTCAAGTATTGAATCTGAGAAATACTGAAAGGAATGAGATTGTGAGTGTCCTTTAAGTTAGAAAAGAGGTATTGTGGGGTGTTTTCACCTTTGGAAGGATTGGGGGAGTTCTAGAGTTATGAGTTTCTTTAAAACCCTTCTTTTTGTGAAGGTTTAGGACAATTTGTGAGTAGAGGAATACAACAAGTTCTCGGGGCTCTTAAAATGGGAGAATCCTAAGTTTGGTGAGCATCCCTAAGACTTTTTCAAGTTTCTTTGGTTTGGAGGTGAATTTTTGAGGGGGTTCCTTTGGAAATTAGGCCTAATTGTGAAGCTTAGAGTGAGGGAGGTGTATTGAAAGTTCATGTTGGTCCAAAAGAGTTACTATTGGTTTTGGCATATGTTGTGTAACCCTGAAAAGGGTATCTTAATCCACCTTTAAATGGTTAGGTGTTTTGGAAAGGTTGGGAGAAATTAGGCTTGGACCGGGTTTTGAGTTTGATACAAGAGCACCTACACCACATCATCAATTTATTTTTATTTGAATACATCAATAGGGAAATGTTAGTGTCTTTAGGTTTATTTTTTCTAATAATCTTTGAGAGATCAAACATAATGCAAATAAAGGGTCTTTTGTGTCTTAGAAGTCAATTAGAAATCATATAAGTTGTAAAATGTTGACAAAGCAACTTTAACACAAACAAATGTAATTAAGGGACCAACTAATCCCAAGGTTGGTTATGGGTGTTGGAGAGAATATGGTTGTTGAAAAATTATTTGAAAATCCTTACCAAGGCTCGAATGAGAGATTGGAAGAAGTTTTGTAATAATTTTACACAATAAACACCACAATTTTGAGCAATTTTCTAGAAAAATATTTTTTTCTTTATCTTTTTGAGTGCTGTATGGGCACAAACAGGTTTTTCATGGTCTAATAATATTTGAGGATGTGTCTATATGTTTTCTAATTAATTTATTTTTTATTTGGTGTCTTAACTCTTTGTTTGTAGAGAGAACCAACACAAACAGTGATTGTCCCAATGTTGCTGAATCAAGGGTTTGAGGGGAAATTTGTGATGTAACAATCAATATAGCTATTGTTTGCTACTGTATCTTGGTGGATTGATTGAAAACATGTTATAATAAGTGTTTCAATTCATTTTGGAATAAGGATTCATAATTATGTGGTGTTTTTGTGACTATTCTAAGACTGAACAAGGGTTTTCCAACATGGAAGTGAGGAACCAAAGAGAGGAATTTAAGAATTAATGCCTATAAGGGTTATGTGAGGGTCTCATGAGTCTTTGCAGAAGTATTTTGAGGTTTTTGGGGCTTTGAAAGTGTTGATATAGGTCTGGAGTTGTATGTTTCTTTAAAACCCCTGATTTTGTGAAGGTTTACGAGGGTTTCTTGGGTTTTGTGAGTTAGAGGCTTTGTAGACACAAACTAATGACAAAATTTGAGGTTTGGCACCATGAACTAAGACTATCCAAGGAATTTTGATATATACCTAGAGTTGGAAGGGTGGTCCCTTTGGAAAAAAAAGGGCTAATTGTGAAGCCAAAATTGAAGTAGGTGTGTTGAAAGTCTATGTCGGTCCAAAAGAGAGACCACTGATTCTTTGGTATGTTGTGTAGCCCTGAAAAGGGTATCTTAATCCATCTTGTAATTGTCTTTTGTTTTGGAAAGGTTGGGAGAAATTTGGCTAAAATTGAGTTTTTGAGTACTACAAGAATCACCAGTCACAAATGCGAGTTTTGGAAACCTTGATGAATCTGACTTAGGGATTGTTGTCAATTGATTCAATTGTCATTGTATGAATGTTGATGGTCTTTGTAGGGCCTTGGTGGAGTCTTGTTGTTCATTTTCAAGGTTGAGGAGTTGAGACCCTTAAGGGTGGGTTGATGCCTATTAGGCTGAATCATTATGAAGAAGAGTTCTTGATTGAGAATTTGCATTTCCATTGTTGTGAGTCTTCTCCACCTTGGCTCTACATCAGAGTGCTACAAGGGTGGATTGTTGGGTAAGGTGTTGAATGAAGAGTTTGGTTTGATGGGGATTTTAGATTGTGTAGATTGCTCAAAATAGGTTGTATTAATTTTGTTAGGTGCCCCTTGTAGGCAGGTTGTCAGACAGATTCGGTTTGAGCCTCTTTGCCTCTGCATCAGTGAGGCACCAGTAATTGAAGCATTCCAAAGGATACAAACCTCCATGAATGGAGCTTACTTATACAATACGCTTTAGATGGGGCTTATTGAGCATTCCATAGTAATTAATTAAGCATTAGATGTAAACAAAATCCATGCCTACAACATTCAAGCATACAACTTACATGATATGCATGATAACATCATTCAAGAATGGCAGTAGCAAAATAAGAGTTTCTTTAATCAAAAATCCGTAAGGCTATACAATGATATATATTGATAAAAGTATATAAATATATCCAAAAAAACCATATAGGCTTAGTACAAAGGAGCCATTTGGACAAAATATCACGTATATATATCAATAGTACAAAACATATGTTCCAAAATACCACATAGGCATACAACAAACAACACTAATACATAGTCATTTCTCTCTAGGGGAAGGAAATAGATCCCGTGCTGCCTTCAAAATTCGGCTGGATGGAATGACTGTTGCTTGTCTTGTCTTTTGAACACACCCACTACTCCTCCTCTCTTCACTCTGGACCTTCAACTGATACGATTAAAAGTAAAGATGTTAAAACATAGAAATTAAATTATGGAATGGCATAGAACAAAATATAATCACTTACCGCATACATATAGTCATCATGCACATTTAAAGCATCACCATGTCCATGATCTGGAGTGACAACCACCTATAGCAACCACAAAGATAGAAATTAAACTACATAAAATTATTGTGAAAATTTTCTATAATAGACCATAAAAGAGAAAATATAATGTCAAATCGACTAATCTATTCCATACCTCTCTCAATGGATCAGAACTGGCTATTGCTGCAGCAACTCCATGGTCCATCATGCCACCAACATCACTAGGGCTATCTCTTGTCAACAGTTGCAAATGAAACAATATCTTAGGTATCATGTTGATATAGGAGAACATAATGTGACACGATCAAGGAATACTCGAATGCAATGTTTGTGTTTCTCATCAATTTTTTAGATTTGTATATACACAAAATTATGAAAAGTAGCTAAAATAGATTTACAACCCTATTAATGAATAAAGGCTACCTGAGTGTACGTTGTTTGAGGATATGAATCAGAAGGTGTGGAGGAAGAAGGTGCACTAGGAAACTATTTGAAATCCAAATCATGTTATGATACAAACATTCAAATATAACATTTATCTATTCAAATGCAATAATAATATTTTTAATACTAGTTGCATACCTATGGACTCATAGTCAAGAATGTATAAGGGTCTATAGGAATAGATCATCCCTCATGAACAGTGCGACCCTGAAATTTCATCATATCAAAATTCTACTAATTTAGTTATTCTTAAATTTCAAAATATATTTTAATAAACAACATTAAAATAACTTGCTAAATTTTACCTGAGTGTCAATGCCGAATGTATCATTCAAAATATCATTTGTGAAAGCCATCGCCTTTGCAACTGACGTAGGTTGTGTAATTGCATCACGAGCACCCTAATAATCATACGTGCAAACAACACCACAAGCACCACAATGGTGGGGTGGAGCTCGGGGCCTACACATCTCCTCCACACCAGGCTCTAGTAGAGGACTCACACACTATAAAATGGTCTGGTTGAGTGAGCCAATCGACTTCATCGTGTCCACCTCTACACTATTCTTAACAATGGAAGGAACAACGACATGCACCACCATGGGTCTACCCAAGGCTCTCGGTTCCAACTATGGATTATGTCATGTAGCAGGTCTATCGTGTGTGGAGCCCCCACCTCTACCTTGAAAGTCTAAGATGTCAAAATAGTTTGGCATTTTATTGAGGACAAACTCGCAATAGAGTTTCCTCAAAAATTATTGCAACACCTCATGGTTATTGCATGGAGGTTGGTCAAATACCATCCACCACCACTCCCAAAATTTGTTTCTAATTAAATCATGGTGGCACCAATGGATGGGGAACCTTCTGCATGCATGGGACAAAGGTTCATTGGATTTTGGGTCTTTAAATAGGGCACACAACTCAGATTTGCTAATTTTTAGTTTTTTGACATCTGCATATGACAAACCAATAGCATAAAATTGCCTCATCTCATCTCTCTTAGTTGACCAAAAAATCATTTGCTCGCTCATTTCTCCTACATGAGTTAAAATTGACTTCAATGATTCAGCAATCCCTCTCCTATAAGGGTGGGTTTCAACATGCTTGGTTAATCTTGCAATTAATTGTTGAATGTCTCTTTTATTGTTTTCAATTTGATTTTGAATATTTTCTTGTGTTCCTTTAGGATGCCTATGAATTGATGGAGGGGTTTCAGGTTGTTCTTGTTTAGGAGGCTCTTTATGAGGGGGTGATTGTGAATTCTCAATGTTTTGAGGTGGAAATTCATTCCCTGAGAATTAGAACAAAGTTTTATTATAAAAATCTATTTAAAGTTGCATTCCAAATCAAATTCAAAATAAATAGAATAAAAATACACACCTCTTTGCAATCTTTGACCTCTCTAACGTGTTGGAGGTATTCTCATGGAAAATGGAAAGCTAAGGATGCAAATAATGGAGGAGATTTGGCGAGCGCGAGTTGCAGACCTGAAATCCTCCTTCTCAAGTTGTGGGTTGAAGACAAAATGAGGGTTCCAAACCCAATTTTTTCATTTTATGTCTAGAAATACATTTGGTGCATGCCAAATTTTGCATGCACCAAATGTATTTTTAGAAATTTGGTGTGTGCCAAAGGCCTTATTTCAAGGTTTTTTTGATCGTTTTTTCAATTTGGCACCTAAATTGTGTCACAGATTGGTGCACTTACCCATCAAGTAAACTCCTAGATTTACTTCACCATTTTTTCATTCAATACATCATGAGCATTCTCAATTTCCCACTCATCCAATTGAACATCAGGAATATCCTCTATCTATGTACTAGTCTCTTTAGCTGTAAGAATGTCTTCTTGATAAAAAAGAGTACAATTAACAATAGTTGTTGCATTGATAGCACTTGGATTATATGGTTCAATATGGTATTTAGAGACAGGTTCTAATTCTATAGTTACCTTAGTGACATACCTAGTCCTCAACAACATATGCGACCAATTAGAGGACAACTATCCTCCAATTTTAGCAATGAAGTCTTGTGAGAAACATATGGAAAAATATGGAGGCGACTCTATGACATAAATTTCCTAAGGTATTGAGAAGTTTGGACATGTGTGCAATGTGAGACTCATATTTTTAATGAATCCTACTATATTAAAAGAAATACCATCTATTTGGACTACCCCCTTTTCTAATGGCTCATACTCTATTCCCAACTTGTCAATGGTATGTTTGGGCATTACAAAACTGCTGGCCCATGAGTCAATCATACAATTTAGTACTAGATGTTAGCCAACAATTAGAGTTAGATAAAAGGGGGGTGGCTTGACTACCTGGGTATTTTTTTCTTTCTTTGATTGAGACTTATTTGTGAAAAACAACCTTAGAAGGTTATTGGTTAGATGCTCCATCAAACAAAGAAAACTTTGACAATGCTTCATGTAATAAATCCTTTTTCGCAAAAAGAGCTAAAGAATCCCACATAGAAACATTAACGCTAGTTTTCTTCATATGTTCCAAAATATTAAAACTCCTAGTACTGACCTTCTACTGTCCTCTAGGAACAACAACATCCATTTGTGCTTGAGCTAGCTAGATTGGTGCTTTTGGTTGATCCTTTCCCACCATAGGTTGTGCTATTCGAAGAACTTGAACCTTTTGTGTAGAAGAAGGCCTCACTTAGCCTTGTGAACTTGTAGATGGTTAACCCCACAAAACTCTTCACCTTGCCAATTAAATAATGAATCATTTGGATTACCTTGTTCCACATGAGTAAACTATTGTTCAAAAACCTCTTGTGATGACATTTTTTGAACAACACTACTTTACACCATTAATGCTTGATTCAGAAAACCTTTAGAACAAGTGGACTAGTTATGTGGTTGATTACATGGAAAAACCCATTCATAATCAATTGCCAGGTTTTTTTTCACATGTACCACCTCTTTGGAAGAACTAGAGGCGTTAGGGTTATAAGGTTGGAAAGGCCTTTGATTAAAGTTTGTCCTCTAAACTTGAGGATTAGACTAGAATGGGGCTTGGTAAGGATCTTGGTAAGGTGGTTGATATTGTTTCTTTTTAATATTAACCAACTCATTACCAAAGGTCTATAAGGTCTTTTGTATGTTATCATTTTCCTCTTTATTGCTTACTAGCTCTTTTAATTGGCTAGGAGCAACATGCTCTTGAGATGCTACTTGGGTATTATATGTTGGAAGTGAAGGGACAACAACTACAATAGGTGGCATTCCAGGGATAGCTGGTTGTATATCAGAAAAATATGGCATTGGAGGTCTAGGTATTATCTTCCCTACCTGGATCAAACTATTATCAGCCCTAATAGCAACATCAAATGTTGTTGGTAATGTATTCCTACCCATACACTATATCATGAGTGAAATATCACTATTCAAATCCTTTAAATAAAATAGGAAAGCATAGTCATTAGAGTATTTTACCGACGCTGGAATCTAATTCTAGGTCTTTTTGAAATGGTAATTGAAGTCCACCATATGCTCATGTGGGGCTCTTTTGATGGTCATGAGCTGCTCAACCAATGAGAAATGCTTTGATTTATCCTTGAACTACCTATTTAGCTACTCTCCTAGTTGGTACCATGTAGCAATTGAATTTATAGTAAGGCCTCTAAACCATTAGAGGGATTTACCCTTGAAAGAAGCTACCAAAATCCTAATTGCAACATCTTGCTCGGTAATGTGGTGCAATCCACATAATGAAGCAACATATCTAATATTATTTATAGTTGTTGTTTGATCTTCCCCTATTAAAAATGGTAAGTTTTTAAGAGTTGTAGTTGGTATGTCATTATGTTGGGCAAGAGTCAAGGGGCTTCCTTTATCAAATAAGACAAAGGGCTGATTCATAGGTGATGGTGGATGAGCTATATTGACTATTGGAGGATTTGAACTACTAGGAATAGAAGAACTGGTTGGTATTTGAGCTGTAGAACTTATAAACAAAGGATTGTTAAAGGATGAAACAGGGTTAGTTGGCCTATTAACAACTTTGATACTTCTTGTTGGTAGTTGTATATTCTCAATAGGCTTTGTACTTTGTCTTGTTTGATATGTTCTCATATACTCATTCACCAGATCTATTGAAACCAATGTTGTGGAGTTACTAGGTGTGAAAAATATCCTTCTTGAAGGCTAGAAAAATGCAACTGACACCAAAACAACAACACCATGAAGCTATTTTTGAACTAATTAATCAGCTCAAGCTCCCATCAGGCGTGAAAAAACTTTTGACATAGGGATTTACACTTAAAGATTGTTAAGAAATCATGTCTCAATTTCTAGTTTGTACCTCTGCATTCTTTGGACTTGGCAAAAAATTCTTGTTTCTGCCTTTACCCTTATATCACGCTTGAATTCTACCTACCCATACTACTTTACCACAGTGGTCTGGTCTACCCCTGGTGGTACCATGGTAATGGACCTGGCAATCATCACCTTACCGTGCATGGTGAGTTCTCTCACCGCGGTGGCCCAGTAAGGATGCCAATGACCTAGCTCAATGGTTACCGCCATACTGCAGGTGGTGGTTCCTCTCACCATGGTGTCCATGGTGAGACTACTAGTGGTGGGCTTGGTGGTTACTTCCCCACCGCAGACGGTGAGTCCTCTCACCATGGTGGCCACGATGAGACCACTAGCAATTGGCCTAGCGATTACCGCCCTACCATGGGGTGGCCTAGAGGCCCATGTGGTAGCGTGGTATGACCACCAATGGTCTGCTTAGTAGTTACCACTACACCATGGTAAGACTTGAAGTAGTCGGTGGTATCATGGGGAAGGAAAGTTAGAGCTCGGTGATGTCGAGGGGTGAGCTTAGGCGAGCTCACCGTCATACTATGAGGCAACTCAGACAAGGGTGTGGTAGCACGGTGGAGTCAAGGAGTGAGTCTGAATGGCTTACCACCATACCACAAGATGACTTGGTCTAGGCAGAAGTAGCATAGGTATGGTTGGGGTGAGCTCTACTACGGCCTAGTAAGTAGGACTCGACGGTAGTGCGGTAGGAGCTCAAATGAGCTTGGAGCTCAATCAACCGAGTTGGACCAAAAGTCAGAGCGATCAGCGAATAAAATGTGGACACGTGGCTTAGTGTAAGAATTTTGATTGGCCAAAATCCAAAATAGTAAAGGAAGTAATTACATGACTTGTTCAGTTGGTGACAAGAACCTGATTATGGCAAGGAATTGAATGCCTAGGTGGCTCGATGAAAATGAAATCAATCTGTGCAAATCGATTGCATATTGGATGTTCAATGCATTAACCTTGAGGCCGTGGGATTGGTTGAAATGTTAATGAGATGTATGACTTTTTCAATAATATACATTATTATATTAGTAAACCAAAAGGTGACGGTTATGGTTGCAAGTCGATGTAATTTTGATTTTTGATTGTATACTTAGAAGCAGTATTGTAACAGTGAATAAATAATCAGAGTGAGCTGCTGTTAGCTAATCAGAGAGTGAAGACTGAATAATTTTGCATGTAATATTTCTTTTCCATAATACAAAATTGTCTTTGCTTGGTGTGGTGGGTTTTTTACTTGCAAAGGTTTTCCCATGTAAATACTTGTGTCATCTATGAATGCTTATATTCTATTATCTCATTTATGTTGTTTGTATTCATCTCAGTAGTTTTAGAAGCTATTAGAACTCATTTTTTTCTCTTCTCCTCTATTGTATTAGTGTTAAAGGAATGTATTCCACACTGTTGGGTCAATAGATCCATCCCTATTTTCCCTTCAAGTGGTATCAGAGCCTGGCCAGTTGTGTTATCCTTGTTGGAAAAGGTCAGTTTTTTGTGCTAATACTATTTCAATGGGAGTCTTGCGTTATTAAAACTTATTTCTATTTGAGATGATGAGTACATCAGGTAGGGTAGAGATTGAAAATTTTAATGGCAACAACTTTGAGTTATGGAAACTAAAAATGGAAGACTTGCTGGTGGATAGAGACCTCTGGATTGCAGTGTCTGGAACTATGCCACAAAATATGAAGCAAGAGGATTGGGACCTTGTTGATAGAAAATAAAAAAGTTTGATAGGATTGAGTCTAGCCGATTCTATACTCCTAAACGTCCATGAGGAGAATTTTGTAGCTTCATTGTGGAAGAAGCTTGGTGACATTTATTCGGGAAAGTCTCTGGTAAATAAGTTATTCCTGAGGAAGAAGCTATACTCCTTGAAGATGGAAGAAGGTGCATCTATTGCAGACCATCTGAAATTATTTAATACGAGTGTTACTCAGCTAGCATCTGTAGGTGTAAATACTGAGGAGGAGCATTGTTGCATGCTCTTGTTGTGTTCATTATCTGATAGTTGGGATCATCTTGTAATGGCCATTGGAAGCACAACAACTACATTTAAGATGGATGGCGTGGTTGCTTCTCTTATATCTAAAGAAATGTGAAGGAAGTTTTCTGAAATGACCAAAGGAGAAAGGCAAGAAGAAGGACAAGAAGTCCAAATCCAAATTTGTAGGGAGATCAAAGTTTCCTAGTACAAATTCCAAGGTGAAATGCTGGAACTATGGGAAACCTAGTCACATCCGAAAGGATTGTAAGGAGAAGAAGAAGAAGAATGCTTCTGACAATGAATCTTCTCAAAGTGATGCAGAAGCCTTCATTGTAGCCTTGGCAACTCAGGCATTAGATGATGTCTAGCTGGTTGAATCGGGTGCATCCTTTCACATGAAATCCCATAGAGAATGGCTCTCTAAATATGAGAAGTATGATGGTGGAAAGGTGTACTTGTCAAGTGATTCAATGTTGGAGATATTTGGCAGAGGTAGAGTCAGAATTCAGTTTCCTAATGGAAGAGTCAAAGGGATTGGTGGCGTACTGCACATTCTAGGTCTAGCTCAAAATCTTCTTTTTGTCAGTAAGTTAAATGATGCTGGTGTAGAAGTTTCATTCTCTAGTAGAGGATGTAAAATAGCTAGAGGTGCAATGGTGATAGCTAGGGTGTTCATAGTGGCACTCTATACAAGCTAGGTGCACATCCTGTTCAATGTAATAGTGCCTTTGCAAATTTAAGCAATGTTGCTCCTATAGAGGAAGATGAAGACATTTCTTTGTCTACAAATGCTTTGGAGGTAAAACTCCTAGCAGAGAAAACAATGATGTGGCATCATAGACTAGGTCACATAGGTGAGAAAGGTTTAAAAACCTTGAAGAATAAAAATCTTCTAGAAGGGCTTGATGATTGTAACCTTGAGTTCAATTTTTGCAAACATTGTATTTATGGAAAACAACACCATGTTTCATTTTACTCTTGTCCTCATAAATTTTCTAGTATACTAGATTTTCTTCATTCTGATGTGTTTGGTCTAGTTAATGTTCCTTCATTATTAAAGTCAAGATATTATGTTTCTTTTATTGATGACTTTTCCAAAAGGGCATTTGTATACTTTCTTAAAAGTAAATCAGAAGTGTTCAGTCAGTTTGAAGAATTTAAATCTCTGGTAGAGAATTAGATTCAAAGGAAAATTAAATGTTTAAGGACAAAAAATGGCGGTGAGTTTTTTATTGCAGATTTTGAAAGGTATTGCATTGATCATGGAATTAAAAGGCATAAAACAACACCTTATACTCCACAGCAGAATGGAGTTGCTGAAAGGTTGAATAGGACATTGATGGAAAAGGAAAGGAGTATGTTGAGAAGTGCTGGTCTGGAGCAGAATTTTTGTGTTGAGGTTGTGGCTACAACATGTTATCTAGTAAACTGATCTCCTTTCTCTGCTCTAATTGATAAGACACCTTTGTAAGCATGGTCTGGTAAGAAGCCCTCTCTAAGGCATGTTTGTGTCTTTGGTTGTGAGGTATATGTTTATGTATCAAATGAAAAGAGATCAAAATTAGATAACAAGGCTATCAAATGTATTCTCATCAGCTATGGCATTGGTGTGAAGGGATACAAGCTTTAGAACCCTATTACTAAGAAGTTTTTGTATAGAAAAAGTGTGATATTTCATGAGCTGAAACCTTGAGTAAGTGATCAACAACTTGAGACATATCTAAGAGACAAGAAAAATGATGCATTTGAGATTCTTCAAACTCTAGAAAGGGAAGAGCTACATGATGTACCTTAGATTGAGGAGAGTTCAAGTAGCTCTAGAAGTTCTGATGATGAAGAACCACAACCCCATCCTGTAAGAAGGTCTACATGAGAAAAATGACAACCCGAAAGGTATGATTTCTCAATGTTAGATTTGAACTATGGCTATGCCTTAATTACTAGCACTGATGAGCCTAGGACTGTAAAAGAAGCATGAAACCTAGGATTTGGTACCACTGTCTAAAGCTAAAAGGCTTGTTGGTTGTAAGTGGGTATTCAAAAAGAAGATAGGTCTTGATGGTAGTGTTGAGAAGTATAAGGCAAGACTGGTTGCAAAGGGATTTTCCCAAATTGAGGGAATTGATTATGGAGAGATTTTTTTCCCTATAGCGAAGCTGGCATCCATCAAATTTTTGTTGTCATTGGTAGTTGTGTATGAATTTGAAATTGAGCAAATGGATGTGAAGACAACGTTTCTCCATGGTGAGTTGGAAGAAGAAATTTATATGTCCCAGCCTGAGCATTTTGTTGAAAAAGGTAAAAAAAAATATGGTCTGTAAGTTAAATAAATCTCTATATGGTTTGAAGTAGTCTCCTAGAATGTGGTACCAAAAATTTGACACATTTGTGTTGTCTATGGGATTTGTGAGATCAAAATCTGATCATTATGTTTATTATAAATTTGAAAATGATCATGTGCTTGTTATTACCCTGTATGTGGATGATATGTTGTTCTATGATTTCTGATCTTAAATCTCAATTGTCTGCAAAGTTTGAAATGAAAGATCTTGGTGCAGCTAGGTACATTTTGGGAATGGAGATAACCAAGGATAGAACAAGCAGAAAGCTTCAGGTAAGTCAGAGTAGGTATGTGAAAAGTGTTCTGGAGAGATTTGGTATGAACGATTGCATGCAGCTAGTTGTTCTAGTCATGCAGGGAATGAAACTATCTGTTGAAGACTATCCAAAATTTTCTACTCAGATGGAGGAAATGAATAGTGTGTCATATACAAGTGTTGTTGGTAGTTTGATGTATGCAATGGTATGTACAAGACTAGAAATTGCCCAAGCAGTGGGAGTTCTAAGTTGTTTTATGGAAAATCTGGGAAGACCACATTGGGATGCTGTGAAGAGGGTGTTCAGGTATTTGAAGGGGACTTCAGATTATGCTCTATGTTACCATGGGAGTTTTTTTGCATCACAGAGAACACTTAGCATTCAAGGATATGTTGATTCTGGTTGGGTAGGGGACATTGACAGTAGAAGATCCACCAGTGGATATACGTTCATGCTCAATGGTGGAGCAATCGGTTGGATGAAAAAATGACAAGATGTAGTTGCTTTATCCATGATAGAGGCAGAGTACATGGCAGCAACTCATGCCTACAAAGAAGCGGTCTAGTTGAGGTGTTTGTGTTTAGACATTGGTTTTAATCCAGGGAAGATTACAATCTGTTGTGACAGTCAGAGTGTCATTTGTTTGGGAAAGAACTCAAATTTTCATGCTAGGACAAAGCACATTCATGTGCAGTATCACTTCATTAGGGACATGATGGAAGATGGAAGAGTCTATCTTGAAAAGGTTGACACCTTGATGAATGTTGCAGATGCTTTGAAAAAGTTGGTGAGCATAGACAAGTTCAGATGGTGCATAGAATCTATGGGCCTTTGGGCCTATGACCATCAATAATTTTTTGAATTTAAGAGGAAGTTGGAAATATTCGCCAAATGGGAGCTTCTTAGGAAATCATGTCTCAATTTACAGATTGTACCTCTACATTCTTTGGACTTGGCAAAAAAAATTCTTGCTTCTTCCTTTACCACCATACCGCACCTCACTTCTACCTGCCCATACCATTTTACTGCAGTGGTCTAGTTTGCCCCTGGCGGTACCGCGGTGATGGACCTGGTGGTCACCTCCTTACCGTGTGTGGTGATTTCTCTCACCACACTGGCATGGTAAGGCCACCAGTAGCCTGCCACGACAGTTATGTCCATATAGTAGGTGATGGTTCCACTCACTATGGTGTTCGTGGTGAGACCGCTAGTGGTGGACTTGGCGGTTACCACCCCACCATAGACGGTGAGTCCTCTCACCATGGTGGCCACAGTGAGACTGCCAACAATCGGCCTAGTGGTTACTACCCTACTGTAAGGTGGCCTAGAGGCCCCCACAATAGCATGGTATGACTGCCAGTAGTTTTCTTAGTGGTTATGGTTGCACCGTAGTAAAACTTGAATCAGTCGGCGGTAGCATGGGGAAGGAAAGTCAGAGCTTGATGATGTCAAGGGGTGAGTTCAAATGAACTCACCACCATATCGCAAGGAGACATGGATAGGGGCACAATAGCATGGTGGGTTCAAGGAGCGAGCTTGGATGGCTTACTGCCATACCACGAGATGACTTCGTTTGGGTAGCAGTAGCATGGGTATGGTTAGGGTGAGCTCAAACGAGCTCACCGCCATACTATGGCCTAGTAAGCTGGACTTGGTGGTAGTTTGGTAGGAGCTCAAGTGAGCTCGGAGCTTGGTCAACCGAGTTGGACCAAAATTCAGAGTGATCTATGAACAAAATGTGGAGATGTGGCTTAGTGTTAGAATGTTGATTGGCCAAAAGCCAAAATAGTAAAGGCAGCACTTGCATGACTTGTTCGGTTGGTGATAGGAACCCGATTATGGCAAGGAATTGAATGCCTAGGTAGCTCGATGAAAAGGAAATCAATTTGTGCAAATTGATTGCATATTGGATGTTCGATGCATGAACCTAGAGGCCATGGGATTGGTTGAAATGTTAATGAGATGTATGACTTTGTTAGTACTGTACATTATTATATTAGTAAACCAAAAGGTGATGGTTATGGTTGCAAGTCGATGTAAGTTTGATTTTTGATTGTATACTTGAAGTAGTATTGTAACAGTGAATAAATAATCTGAGTGAGTTGTTGTTAGCTGATCAGAGAGTGAAGACTGAATAATTTTGTATGTAATATTTCTTTGTTGTAGTACAAAAAAAAAATCTTGGTGTGGTGGGTTTTATACCTGAAAAGGTTTTCCCACGTAAATACTTGTGTCATCTGTGAGTGCTTATATTTGTTTATCTCATTTATGTTTTTTGTATTCACCTCAGTAGGTTTAGAAGCTATTCGAACTCATTTTTTTCTCTTCTCCTCTATTGTATTAGTGTTAAGGGAATGTATTCTACACTGTTGGGTCAATAGATCCATCCCTATTTTCCCTTCAAAGATAAGTAGAAAAAAATCCTAAATCCCATGCAACATGGGACTACTCATAGGTTGTGGGTATCCTATAATGAGGGTAGACCTCTAGATTATGGGCTAGCTCCATTTTAATAATTCCCTAAAAAACTATTGGTTCAAATCAGAAAAGGGTAAGAAGGATGATGCAAAAACTAATAACTAAACTATGAGGTGATTCACCAACTAAAAAATGATTTAAATTTTCTTTTAAAACCTCACAAGATGACTCAACAAAATAATCTATAAACTTTCACTACTCAGGCTAATATGTTTTGCAAAATTATTTCATTTGAAAGGATTCTAATATTGAAGCTTAGTTGAAAGAAAATAGTAATTTTTTCATAACAAACATTCAACAAATGGAAGAAACTCAACCAATGATCTACACTATAACATGATGCACCTAAACAAAACACTGAAGGAATAAGATAAAAATAAGGATTTCATAGAAATCACAAAATTTCAATCTAAGGATACATTCACAATGCTTGCACAAGATAGATTTGAGAAGGAAATGAGCATCTTTATTGAAAACTAGGAGATATTTGCATTACAAATATGTAGAACTCATAAGAAATGAGTTACAAAGAATAAACAATCTACTACAACAATCACCAAAATTAGAACTAGAGCAAAAAAAATGAGAGAAGAAAAATACTTATAGAAAAGGCTCCAAGAATTCAAATTTTGAATTTTGTCTCCACAAAATGATGAGTTGTCCTTCCTCTCCCGCAAATCAGGCATGTAACTGAAAGAGAACTTCTCCAAGAATGCATAAAGAGTCATGAATTTTAGAACAACTCCAAGGGTTGTATGCAACTGAAAACCCCTCCAAAATAGGGTTGTAACTGTATGAAACAAGGAGTTATGTACCTCAAATTGCTCCTTGATTGGAACTCCATCAATCTAGATTCTTAACTAAAGATGAACTACTTTAAGAACCCAAATTTTTTTACACATGTTGGAAAACATTTCTCAACCACTTCCATGATGCATGCAAATCTTTAAAGCTCATTATAGCTCCATTTTAGTCCATCATTTGAAATTGCATCGTAAGACACCTTTATTGTATCCCTATTTTTTCATTTCAAATATCATTTATTTAAAGTGATTTATAATTATCACTTAAATAAAGATTTACATCTTTGAATTAAATGCAAAAAATAAAGACTTGTCTCATTATTTGAAAATTGTATGTGGGATCTCTATTTTGCATTTTATAAATAACTTTTATTAAAATGATTTATATTATCATTTTAATAATGTTTTACAAAAATTGTTTTAAATGCAAAAATAAAGGAATTTGATAAAATCAAATGCAAGACTTAAAATGACTAAGTCTTGTGAATTTTTTTAAAAGACTTAAAAAAAAATTAAGGCATAGGAAATGATACAATTTTTATATGAGTAACTAAGTTTCTAATAAAAACTAAGGAAAAAATGCCTTTCCTCCATCAACCTTTCTTTAGGGTTTCAAACCCTAAAATGAATGAAAGATATTCATTTTGTCATTTTAAATTTTATGGAAATTTCATACCATGAGAGGATGCCGCCACCATGAAACTCTATCGAGCTTTTGAACTGGAAATCTCTACCTTTTGTGCAATTTTCTTGCAAATTATGGAGGTTTCATCTAGAAGATTTTTGTCATAAGTCTGATTCTTTGTTCAAATTTGGAAAGTTTTCTTCATTTTGAAAGCTTTTGTAAGCTTATAGGCCATGACCTCACTATGATTTTTTTTAGTTCATTAGTTGTTAGTCTCCCTCTATTTATCTTTTGTTTGCTGGTTATTTATCTTTGGCCACCATGGATAATATTGTCTAAGTGTTTTTCTTGGAGAAGACATGGAAAAAGTCATGGCCTTTCACTCTTTTGTCTCAAAAAGAAAAGAAGGTAACCATTGTGCCCTCGAATCTCAACCTCTTATTTCTATTTATCAGATTCATGCCATGACCTGAAAGAAGATGAGTTCAACATATATCAAGGAATAAAAATCAATTGGAGAGATTTTTATGTATTTGTTGTTAAAACCTCTGCTTATTCTAATAGATTTTCTCTGTGAAATTTTGTTCTTTCTATGAACAATTCTTTTCTTGGCCGCAACATATAAACCCTCTATGCACCATGGCCATGGGCTTCCTTCCTTTTATCTCGATACTTGATACTAGAGAGGAGAAAAATACTTCCAGGTTGCTTATGAGAAACCCCCATTTCTTGCTCTTTGAACATATTCAACCTTTGTAGAAAAGAAAGAGAGCCCTAGGCTGCGGCCATAAATTCTGGACTTAAACATTTCCTAGATCTTTCAATAATATTTCTCAAAAATGAATGAAAGGCATTGTATGACTCAATATTGGAAGTGTGAAATAAATAAAACAACTAGAAACACTTTTTAATGAAAAATTATATCAAGATTTAATAGCAATTAACTAAATTAAAGCACAAAAAACTCAAAAGCATCTCATTGTTTCCTATTTCCATAGATTTATTAAATCATAGAGGGATCTCAGATTTGGTAAGCACTGTGACTGTTAAAATGCCAATATAGAGAATGGAAGGATGCTAAATAAAATGATTTAATGATTTTTAGATGATATGAAGCTACTATAGTCTATTCTAATATGAAAACTTATAAATGAAAGCTACAGTAAAACTAATATGTAGCCGTGATATGAATTCTAATGATTCTATGATTCTTGATTGCTTGATTTTTATTGCTATAGAGCAAGTTTTCACATGGTTGGGATCCATTTCTTGTACAATGAGGTTGTATTTATAGATTTCCTGGCAGCACATTTGCATAGGGGCAGCAAAGTAGAGGCTTGGATTCAATCTGGAGAATTGAATGGTGAGAGATTGAGAAGATTGTGAATATTTTGAGAATGGTTCCTACCCATGAAAACACCAGGCAAGATGATAGGAAGGATCAGAGGAAGAAGATTGAGAGATTGATTTCCAATTTGTCTCCACAACTTCCCGTGAATGCCAGTTGCATTAAATTAGACATAAATTAGACATATGATATCTAATTTGGTAGGTGAGTGAAAAGAGGAATTTGATTTATGCTTTTATTTAAATATTTAGATTTATTTAAATTAGCAAAACAGGAATGAATAATTTAATAAAAAAACTATGTCAGTTGTTTATTAAATTAAATAGAAGGAATATGATAAATAGACAATAAAGTTTTTAACCTTTGTTTAATTAGTTTGAATGATGTGATTAAGATAAAATAGAGGAAATTTGATAATTAAATAAGACAAAGTATTTAATTTTTTTTATTTAATTAAGATGAAATAACAGTAGAATTTGAAGAATTTAAATAAGAATTTAAACATGAGCTATATAAATATTTATTTCTATTTATTCAATAGTAGAGGAATTTAGGGTAATTGACCAAATAAGTTGTAATTAATTAATCAGATTCTCATGAACAATTTTAGGTGTATACATTTTTTCCCCTCTTTGAAGTGATGTGTTTATGCATTGCTTCCAAGAAAATTTTGCTGCTACTACCAATACCAACAATTTTTTTAGTATGCCGCAGACATGTCCCAGACATTGATTTTCAAGTAATTGATGATAATATGTCCCCTTAGGAGATACATTCATGATTGGTTGATTTTTTTGGATTTTTCAAATTTTTTGATTTTTATGATTATTTTTATGATGATTTGATGAGGTTTTGATTGTAAAATAATTTATCTCCCCATATTTCAGGTCAAAATTTTGCCCCTAGTTGAATTTCAATTAATCTCATAATAAAATTAATTAAAATGGTAAAAAAATTCATCAAAAGTCCCTTTTGAAAAACTTATACAAGGTTGAAAATGTCTTTTTCATACTCATTTGTGCATTTGACCTTTGAAATCTTTGTGAGAGAGAAAAATTTGTGACACTTGGAGAAAGATTTCGATCCCTTACTACACCCACCGGTTCGAGCGAGTGCGATGTCATCAATGCCTGACCGCTTACGGACCTCTGGTATGTACCCCTAAACCTCCTTGTAATTCATGATTTTTCGTTTTATACATCTTTGCATGTATTTTTAATTTTTTGTAGTTTTAGGGCTTCAATTTTGTGCTATAGCACTTTTACACTCCGATGTAGCACTTCTAGATTTTGTTTTAGTGCTTCGGTGAATTAGCGCTTCAATGTGATATTGTAGCGCTTCAATAGGTTAGTTTAGCGCTTTGAAAAAATTAGTGCTTAGGTAGTTTTTTTAGCGCTTAGAGAATTTAATTTAGCACTTCATGAATATTAGCGCAATGGTAGATTAAATTAGTTCTTTGAATAATTATTTCAGCACTTTGGGGATTTTAGCGCTTCGAACAACTATTTCAGCACTTTGATTTTCTTGAAATAGCGCTTTGGATGTTTCAACGCTTTGATAAACTGTTCTAGCGCTTTTGACTGATGAAATAACGCTTCTAATATTTTATCGCTTTGAAAGCCTATTTTAGTGCTTTTGACTGATGAAATAGCGCTTTTGATATTTTAGTACTTTGAAAGCCTATTTTAGCACATCTAAGTCAGATTTGCAAACAAATTAAAATTTTAAGCTTGATTTTGTAACTAGTCTGATCATGTCAACCACTTGGTTTGATATGGTTTGATGATACAATAACCTTGATGATTTTCAACCTCATGAAAAATGATTCAGTTGATTGATAGATTTTGAATTATCCTCATGATAGGTGAGGAATAAAATCAATTTTGATGAACCTCATGATAGGCGAGGTTGATTTTAATAAATTGACTTCATGTAGGTGAAGTACAATTTAGATTGCTAAAAATGACCTCATGATAGATGAAGTTTGATGATTCTTGCGTACGAGTTTTGATCAAAAATTTGTACCAAGAGTTGATTATATTTGATAGGATAATGACATGTGATATGTGACATAGTGTACTGATTTAAAACATTTCATGATGATAGGAGCATTTGGATAACCTCTAGATTCGAGATCATTTTCCATGGACCTTTGACTTGATTCCATAGCTCACACCAGATGAGACACATATTATCATTTGGTGTAGTCTTGCTTCCCTTCTTGAGATGCCTTAGATTAGGATTAATTGAGGTCTTCTCATAGGTTTAGCCGAGTGGTGGCATAGTTATCATAATACCTTTCACTAACCCACCAACAAGATCACAGTTACTCTAGAGGATGTCTGGCATATTTTATAGATTTCATTCATTGGAGATATTGTTGTATATGATTCATAGGAGGTGGGGGGGACAGATGCTCTTCGTAGGGTTTTTCAGGATGAGCACATTTTTGGTGTGTAGATTCCATGGTGAGAGATGGTAGATGCATATGCCACCCTTCCTTCATTTCTCGTTGGATTTATTGGAGGGTTCCTTTGTCCTAATCA
The DNA here is from genome assembly GCA_007115665.2 of Sequoiadendron giganteum. NCBI lineage: Eukaryota > Viridiplantae > Streptophyta > Pinopsida > Cupressales > Cupressaceae > Sequoiadendron > Sequoiadendron giganteum. Next base: position 248,006,893 of record CM021105.1, on the reverse strand, counting down.
TAGGTCAAAAGGCCTATCTATCGGATGGGGCCGAGTTCTTGAGAGTATGGTAGTACATGGGACCCACTATGCATGGGGGATGTACATGCTAGTGCATTTGTATCATGATCTGTACTCAGTTGTTTATTTGAGTAGGCATAGTTTATCTTTAGGAGCCACCTTGCTTCAGGTGTGGGCATAGGAGTATATTGTTGTCACACAACCAGAGCCAGTTCGAGATAGGCCTGCTACTAGGGCATATGTGTTTAGATATAGAGGTTGACTTACCCAGGCTAGGATGGGGAAGTTGGAGCATTGGAGGCACATTTTGGATGATCTAGAGGTAGTGACATGGTGCCCATATCTAGATTGTGAGCATTGGGACAAGGATTATGTGGAGATGGGTTACTTGTGTGACTCCATGTATTTGATTGGCCGGACCCATTTTGTTTTAGATATATTTCTATTGTGGAGGGTCTACAAGCAGTATGGTATTGTGCAATGCATGCCCCAGGGTGTTGAACATTATGCTCGATGATAGAGTGATATAGCAAATTGGGGGCCTCATCTTTCATATGATACTTTAGTAGTGGGATATACACCATGATATTTTAGAGGCACTAGTGATAAAGGAGTATGCGGCATTCCTTGCATTACATCCATGTCCTTGAATCACTATTCCTGATGAGCCAGCACCACTACCTATAGAGGAGGAGGATTTTGTTGCACGTGGTCGATGATGTAGGAAAGAGGAGGAGGCCATAGATATTTATGTGGAGGAGGATGTGGTGGAGGAGCAGGTCGTAGATGTTGAGGTGGAGTAGGATATCAGTGGGGAGGTGGGTAGTGGAGATGATAGCAGCAGTGGTGATAGCAGTAGTGATGATGGAGATGATAGAGGGGACAGTGGTAGAGGGGTTGTGGTGGGTAGTACAGGTCCATCCACTAGTATGCCTCATAAGAGGTAAGTAGTGGAGACATCTTCCTCACATCATTAGACACAAATTACCACTCTCTAGGTACATATTCAAAATCTATAGGGACTACTTGCACAGGCTTAGGGTTTACTTGTGCAAACTTAGACGTAGCTACAGACACAGGCACAAAATCATGTATAGGCCTTAGTACAGGTACAAGGATAGTTGGTAGCTATGCAGACACAAATTGCCATATTGATAGTTGAGAGGGACAGTGCTATGCAGATCACAAAGCAGGAATAGGTGACTGTCAAGACCTTATAGTATATTTTCGATAGTACCTTCGTTGGTGATTATATGAGGGAGGTTCTCTATGTCAGTCGAGAGGCGGAGTTTTATAGGGGTCGTTATCATGATGTATTTCTTGTTGAGTAGAGAGTGAGTTATGCTCCTTCATGGTCAGGTAGGAAACATATGAGGACTGTTAGTGAGGGTGTAACACAACCTCCTCATAGAGATCCAGGAGATCCCTATCCATCTGGTGGTGGTGGAGGTATTGGTTTCATGATGCCTGCACATTCTGGCAGCAACAGATCCTAGATGTTGTTTATGATTCTATGATATACTTTTGAGACATGATGTATACTTCGATTCATTCAATTTTGATGATGTATCTCTTTCATTTTGGACTTCATTGTATACCTGGCATTGATGATTATATGATATGCAACATATTTTTATCTATCTATGATGGTTGCATTTATTTTTCATGTTCTATATGCTATCTGATAGTTTTACATGATATGTGATGGAAGTATTTATGATCTAAATGATATGCTTTATTTTTATGATGTTGAATTAAATGCTTAGGTATGGATATATTTTGTATGGATGTATGATGATTTTGAGTTTTATACATGGATGGTTTTTACAAAATGTAAAATTTATGACATAATACATGGATGATAATGATGTATGATACAAAATGATGAAATTAATATGTATGATAATAGAATGTGAATGGATGACGTACTTATTGGATGAATGCAATGATATGATTAATTTTAGAACTTTTATATGATGTGGAAATACATAATATGATGAATGCACAACTATTTGATTCAAATGTATGAATGATGAAATGATAAATGTCAATACTTTGTAATGTATGTAAATGAAAATATGATGCACCTATATGGTTTTGATGATTTTTTGTTTATGTCAAGTATACTCAATCCTTTTTATAGAAAATATAATCATCGATTTGAATCATTTTTATAAAAAAACACTTTGCGGATGTAGAAATCATTTATGAATTCAATCTAATTTTATCATGCAAAAACTATATGCAAACTATTGAAATTTTAACAACAATTTTGTGCTTGGTATCATCATAGAGCTATTAAAATGTTGAAAGTGAGTACAAGCATCAATGGTATGATTTATACCAATGATGACCTAAGTACAACTTTCATGATTTTTGATATTGAAAGCAAACACAAGCATCTAGGTATAATTGAACCAAGATGACCTAAGCATTTCTTGCATAAATAGACAAAGATCAATCATTTTAGTGTGTGAATTATGAATGTCATCGGTGATACATTCGTAGAGTACATCCCTCGACAATTCACACATTTAAATGATTAACGCATAGACAATAGACAATTAAAATACCATTCTTCTTCCTTGTTTTTCTAGTTTATTACATCATTGAGTTACTCCAAATAAATGATAATAAATAATCAAAAATACAATGTCCAACCTTTGCTTAAAGTATTTCAATCATTATTCAAATTTAGATCATCCATTTTGATTTTATGATGTTTTTGGATTTTTTGAGTTTGGGTCAAACCTAACCTAAAGACCTATCCTAAAATGTAGCCGTGATATGAATTCTAATGATGCTATGATGATTGATTGCTTGATTGCTATTTCTACAGAGTAAGTTTGCACAAAGTTGGGGAACCATTTCCTATAGAATGAGGCTATATTTATAGATTTCCCGGTAGCACATTTGCATATGGAAAACAAAGTAGAGGCTTGGATTCAATCTAGAGAATCGAATGGTGAGAGATTGAGAAGATTGAGAAGATTTTTGGAATGGTTCCTACCAATAAAAACACCAAGCAAGATGATAGGAAGGATCAAACGAAGAAGATTGAGAGATTGATTTCCAATTTATCTCCACAGCTTCTCGTGAATGCTAGTTTCATTAAATTAGACATAAATTAGACATATGATATATAATTTGGTAGGTGAGTGAATAGATGAATTTGATTTATGTTTTTATTTAAATATTTTTATTTATTTAAATTAGAAAAAAGGGAATGAATAATTTAATAAAACAAACTATGTTAGTTGTTTATTAAATTAAAGAGAAGGAATATGATAATTAAAAAATAAAGTGTTTAACCTTGGTTTAATTAATTTGAATGATGTGATTAAGATAAAATAGAGGAAATTTTATAATTAAATAAGAAAAAGTATTTATTTATTTTTATTTAATTAAGATGAAATAATAGTAGAATTTGAAGAATTTAAATAAGAATTTCAATGTGAACTATATAAATAAATATTTATATTTATTTAATAGTACAAAAATTTAGGGTAATTGTCCAAATAAGTTGTATTTAATTAATTAGATTATCCAAACCAATTTTAGGTGTATACATATTTCCCCTCTTTGAAGTGATGTGTTTACGCATTACTTCAAAGAAAATTTTGTTGTTGGTAGTATCGACGAAAAAAATTTAGTATACCCGAGACATTGATTTTCAGGTAATGATGAATATATGCCCCCTCAGGAGATAAATTGATGAATTTTTAATTTTTTTGGATTTTTCAAAATTTTCAAGTTTTTATGATTTTTCAATGATTTGATGATGATTCGATGAATATTTGATGGTAGAATAATTTATCTCCCGATATAGAATATTGATTCCCAGAGATGATTAATGTTTCCCTATTTTTCCTCGTGTTTGATGATTTTCGATCATGTCAGCCTTTGATTTGATATTGATTGTTGATCCCAATAGGTTAGAAGATTATTGATCTCATGATAGGTGAGATTCAATGATTGATTGATTGATTGACCTCATGATAACTGAGGATCAATGATATATTGATGATTTGACCTCATGATAGGTGAGGCTCAATGATAGATTGATTGATTGACCTCATGATAGGTGAAGATCAACGATAGATTGATTGGTTGACCTCATGATATTCGAGGATAAATAATAGATTGATGTTTGACCTCATGATAGGCGAGGTTCAATGATAGATTGATTGATAGGTTGATTGATTGATAATATTGTTGATTTGTGATATGTTATGATCATAGGAGGATTTTAGAGCTCTTCCCAAAGACGTGGGAAATGATTCCACATCTGGTATAGGATGATTGAGATATCATCAATCAATGTGGAAAATCTATAATGCAAATGCAAACTTAATATGAATACAATCTAATTTAACCATGCAAATCTACATATACAAGCATTAGCATCTTAACAGTCCATTTATCATTCTTTTTATCATCATTGAGCTTTTAAAATATTGAAAGTGAGTACAATCATCGATGGTATGAGTTAGACCATGACGACTTGAGTACTACTTTCATGATTTTTGATATTGCAAGAAAACACAAGCATCTAGGTATAATTAAACCGAGATGACCTGAACATTTCTTGTGTAAACAGACAAAGAATCAATCACTTTCTTATATGAATTTTGAATGTCATCAATGATACTTTGTAGAGAACGTCTCACAACAATTCACACAGTACTTATGATTAATCCACAAACAGTAGACAATGAAAAATACCATTCTTCTTCTTAGATTCTCTAGTTCAATACATCATCGAGTTGATCCAAAGAAATGATAATAATGATCAAAATTCAACATATTCAACCTTTACTTAAAGTATTTCAATCATTATTCAGATTAGATCATCCATCCTAATTTTATGATGTTTTTTCTATTTTTGGAGATTTTGGATCAAACCTAACCTAAAGACCTATCCTAGGGGCCTCAAGGGCTGATCAAAGATTAGCCTTGCCTACATTATACATGCAGAGACCATGTAGTTAGACTAACATTGACTCATGTTTTTGTCTTTTTGAGACTGACTTTTTGACTTGTTTTGGGGATTTTTTGATGTGATACAGATGTTCAAAGTGTTTCTGATGGTGATTGATGTTCCATGTTGGGTTGTGTTTTAATCATTATTTTTGTTGCATGTGTCATACTAGTGTCTGTCCATTTTGTTAAGCCTTGATTTTTTATTGCCCCTAGTGAGATTCAGATGTTTCCCCGAAGCTAGAGTGAGATATGACCATATTGCAATGATATGTACTCAAGATTTTATTGCACCTTGTTTAGATTTTATGTTTTTTTTGTTTTTTTCTCTTCTCATTTTTTTGTTTTTTTGATCTCTTTTTTCTTTTTTCTGTGGATTCTCTTAGTATATTTAAGATGAAATGAGATGATATGCCTAATTGAAGTAAAAAGATGCCCCACAATAGGGGTAAAGAAACCATGGATAAATGATAGACCAAAATGAAAGATTCATTGCAAAACATGTCACACAAGAAACATATCTCTTGTCGAAAGATGATAATGGTTGTTTTATTAAGATGCCAGGGATGCTTGATTCCATAAGGCATGATGATGATAATATTGATGATTGTTGATGGTTGATAGACAAAAGATATGAGGATTGGATAATGTTTTACAACTAGGCTCAAATATGACTTGCATGATAAGATTCAAGGTTGCAAAGGGACATGGTGACATGGATTTTGATAATCTAGGATAAGTATTTTTCCCCTATTCCTCATCAAGACCAAGGAAAGGAAGAAAGTATGTATTTAGTAATAATGATGGAATATGGATAAGATGGAAGATATGGTATGGAAGATATGGATAAAGTGAATAGGATAAGATATATGATGTTCAAGAAGATCCCTAACCTTGTCAAGATCAAAGGTGGAAATGTAATGAATGAGCATAGAAAGGATAATGACCATGAATGATAAGATGGACAAAACTTATCCCTAAGTGTAGAGTACAAGAGGAATATGGAAGATAGGGAGATGGAGGAAGGACTTAAACAACAAGTTTCACAACCAAATATCCCTCTAATAAACCATGGCAATGGGAATTAAACTCCTAAATGTTGGTAGATTAATAATATGATGGAAGAATCTAAGGACTTATGCAAAGGTTTGGATTAAAGGAGAATGATGGGGGATTAATGTTGGATAATGGATAGGAGGTTGGAAGGCCTCTTTATGGATAGATGGAAACCATGGAAAGATCAAATTTTTCACACACCTTAAAGGGTGGTGGAGTGATGGAGGCAAAATGGATTTGGAAGGTGATAGGTTATTAGATGGAAAATTGGAGGAAGCTTTTGGATTAGCAAATTTGGATGCCAATTTAGATTTTATTGCTTCTATGAGACTTTTAGGAATCCACATGACTTTTGAATTTGATTTTTGATTCTAGGGCCTTTGTGTCCTTTGACATTTTTCTTTTTTTTTTTATGGACCTTTGTGGTCTTTGAAAATTTACTTTTTGCTTCAATGGGTCTTTGTGGCCTTTTAGATTTTTCTTTTGATTTATGGACCTTTGTGGTCTTTGAAAATTGTCTTTTTGCTTTGATGGGCCTTTGTGGCCTTTTAGATTTTTCTTTTGATTTTGGATCAAATTTTCTTTTATTTTGGCATGTCTCTTCAAGGAGACATGATCCTTTGATACATTTGGATTTTGATATAGAAGCTTTTGATATTTGGCACCCAAATTACTTTCAAGAACAATGGGAGGGGTAGATTGAGATGAATGATATGGAGGTATTATGGATGAGTTAATGTGGATATAATTTTGAAAGGGCGTCAAGGATCTGTGCCTTTGTTGTTCTTGAGAAATAGGATATGGACCTAGGATAGAGGGAAGGTTTGATGTACTAGGATGAGGACCTAGGATAGATGGAAGATTTGATGAACTAGGATACTTAGGCTTATAATCAAGGTCATGGTGATATGGGTTTCTTTGAAAAAAAAGGGGTTCTAGGATACCTTGCTCATGAAGGCCTAATCCTTCTCCTTTGTAATTCATACTTTGACATATACATTTACCAATGGGATTTGTATTGTTTATGAAACAAGATGCAAGTCCATTTTGGGGAAGATATGATATGGATGAGAGGATAGGTGTTTGAAGTAAACTGGAATGGATAAAGGTGAAAGATCACAATTTATAGGTGTGGGGTTCATGGATAGCTTGGATAGGTGTGATAGGCTCTTGACATGGGGATGATGGGGTGTTTTGATCTTGACTTGGAAAAGTATAATTAGGTGTAGGAGAGGAAGTAGCTTTCCCTTTATTAAGTATGGAATCGTTATGAAGTGGTATGAAATTCATATCTTGATCATGATAAGGATAAACATCTTCATGGGATGAAAGGATATCCTTGAATGGAAGCATGTCTTGATCTTGATGAGGAAGGGAATCATGAGATTTTGTAGAAAGAATATCTTGATAATCAATTGGTAATACATCATTTGATATGATGGAAGAACTATCATGCTCCTATGATGTAATAGAATCATGAGATGATATGGATTGATTAGATGATGTGCAAGAAGAACCTAGAAGGATACTTGTCTCTTGAGATGGAAGGGAATTATTTTGGATGAAAAGTGAAATGAAGGGATCATCATAAGATTCTTGAGAAATGGTATCTTGATCAAAGATTGGAAGAATTTGTAGAATTTTGATATCATTTGATGAAGTAAAAATAATATTTTGATCTTGATGTGTAGTGAGTCTATGCTAGCATGCTTTGGATTGAGAGATTGACATGAATCATTGGATGTTGAAGATATGATAGAAGCACATGACTGGATGGAATTGTTAATTTGAGTGAAAGAATATTGAGGTTTATTTTGGCTTATGTTGGATGGAGATAAATGCATGACATGATAGGATTGCTCAATATCATTTGTGTTTGAGGATTGAGATTTGGGCTTCTATTTTGATTTTTTCAAAAATTCAAAGATATTGAACTTGGATGATGTAGTTTTTGGTGGAGAGGGTGTCATGTCAAGATTTTTGTTAGAGGAATAAGAAAAAATGTCTAGTAGAAAACATCTCTCTATGGTTGTTTCCCTTTGCATATCCCAAATTTTTTGTTGAAGGTTTTTCATTTGATAAGCTAAAGCATTCAATTGATCCTCATCTATTTCAGCCATAGTGGTTTGAGTTTCAATTTCTTATTCCTTGGATTTTTAGCCTTCATGACCTTGTTAAAATGGACATACAAACGTTATTGTTTTCAAAACAAAAAAATTGATCTTAGTTTGGTATAGTTTCAAGGATATTAACTCAAGTCAAATAGAATGATAGATTCTAATGATTAGACTAAGTTGATAAGCTTGATTATACAGTTTCGTTTCTTTGATTTAGGATAATTGATCCTGGAACTTAACTTACTAATCAAATGTGTTTGATTGAGACACTTTTGGATGGTAGATCTTGGTTTGATTTGAACAAATTCAATTATAAAGTCCATTTTATGTAAGTTTAAGACTTTGTTTTGATTAAGGAAAGTTTATGTTCTGATAAAAATCTAAATTTTGATATTAATTGTCTGACAAGGGTTTCCAATAGCTTTTTGTTTTCTTTTTTTCTTTGTGTTTTTCAGGATGATCTTATCTGAATTAATGTTTTGAGACACAACAAGAATTTTTAAAACAGTTGTTTCTTTAAGACCTAGAGTCTAAACAGCAAGTGTATCTTTAAGAATCAAACATGATCCTTCTTGATTTCCACTAGTTTTTGAAAAAAGAATACAATTCAAGTAGACTCACTCTTAAGGTCAAAAAGGTCATTGTTATAATCAACAACCCACATCTTAAAATTGTGTCGACTCGCATAGTTGTGTCACCCCCTAGAGGGCGCCTATGTTTTTGCCCTTTCCAGACGTTTACTCAATGTTAGATTTCTTGATCCCTTGAGCAAATGGTCCTTAGCAATTATATGGTGAGTATCTTGGGGGAAGATTCTTCCCTCCCCTTGCACTGTGAGTAATACAATGTCTGGTTATTGACTCAACTAGATTCTACACTATGGTTTGTAGATAGGGTTTTCATGTAGTGCAGAAAATGATAGACTCCCTCAGGAGACCTCCCAACCTTTAGAACAAAGGCTTTAGGGATGGTTATCTTGCACACTATCGTCAAGTTGGAATTTCATCAACAAATTCCATTTGATTAGAGTGGGTTAGAATCCTTGGCTTTAGGCATTCCCACTTAGGTCATTCCCATAGGGTGAGTACTTTTTCCCACTACGACAGGTCTTCTAAAGGTTTTAACAAAAGCATAAATTGCATGGAAAGAAAGGATGAGTCTTGCATTTTGATCACCCAGATAAGGGGGGAGCATAAGCCTATTCACCACACAAGAATAGTAATCAATGTTCAATTTTTAAGCCCAAAAAGATGATGTGTTATTCTAGGTGAAGATGTTGCTTCACAAAAATCATGATGTTAATTTTAACTGATACAACAAATGTGTGATGACTACCCTAGGATTGGTGTACTTTAATCTAAATGACTACACTAGGATTGGTTCATTTTAATCCAAATCCCAAAACCAGTGAGTTTCTAATGTTCTTTTTAACCAGCTTTAACAAAGCTTGTGTAGATGGTTAATTTTAAGCCCAAAGTAATGGGGTGATCCTACAATAATGGGTTATAGTTTTTGACCAAACTTGACATTGAAATCAACATTTTTCACCAGATCTTCACTTCTGTACATCTATAGAAGCTAAACCATTAAGAATTTGAAGATGAAGAAAACTAGTGATTTGTGATATTTTGTGTTGAGAATCTAATTATTATTTTTTTTTAAATTGTGAATTATTTTATGTAGTTTTTATTAACTTATTTTTTTACTAAACATCATTTTCAAAAACTGATGCTTACTTTCGAGTACATAAATTTTTTTATACAAAGCATACAATTCTAATTTTTTAATTAAAATGTTTTCACACCATTATCTAGGGTATGGATATTTTTTCATAATTTTTTTTTTGCATATATATTTTTTAATTAATTTTCTAATTCAGAGTAATTATAATTTGGATATATTATACTTTCAACTACATAGCTTTTTTTGTGTTCATTTGAGTTAACTTATTTTGTGTTCATTTAAGGACTACATGTTTACAAAAAAATAATTTTAAATAAATTAATTTGATCCCCTAAAAGGTAAATCAAAAGTGGTTTTTTATCAACATTTTGATAGGTGTAGAGGAGACTCCATTATAGATATAGTTTAAAACTAGTGGCTTTCTATCCAAGGGGGTTTGATATAAGTGGGTTTGATCAAACCCTCTTCAATTAAAACCCTTAAAATGGAACCTTTTTAAGGCTTAAATCATTATATTTTCTAAAAATATGTGATTTCAGCAAAAATCAAGATGTCCCAAAAAGTGTAACCCATTATTGTGGCAGCACCCAATGCTAGTTGGTCCTAAATCTTGAATGAAAAATAACATATGATGTGTTATTTTCCCATGAGTGTTTGAAAACATTATTACAATGGATATCAAAAAAAAAATCATTTACTTCAATGCTCAAAATGTTAGATGAGATCAATAAATAAGAAGATATAAGGGTTAAATGAAAGATTGAGCATAAAAACCTTAAAACTTAGACCAAGTTACAATGTGATTTGATTTTAAATATAAAATTGAAAATTTTAACTCTAAAAAAAGTGATAAATACCTACACCATTGCATAGCTTATGAAATTCTATCCCATTTCAAAAAAATAGTTTCGAAAAGGACCTTTGTAGGACCAAGGTATGGCCATTTTAAGATTAACTGTGAAAGCGCTCAAATAGGCTACAGGTACGCTAAAAAAGACTGCAAAAGCACTAATACAAGAGTAGAAGTGCTAAAAAAAGTGCAAAAACGATAAAAAAAAGTGCAGAAGCGCTAAAAGATAGTGCAGAAGCACTAAAAGAAAGTGTAGAAGCGCTAAAAGAAAGTGTAGAAGCGCTAAAATAGTGTGTTTGGTGGAAGTGCTAAAACAGACTTTGGAAGTGCCATAGTTTTTGTCGAAGTGCTAAAAAGCACCTCTGAAGTGCTATAGTATGTCTTGGAAATGTTTCATCGGAAGTGCCGAAAAATCTCTCGATCGTGCTAAAATAAACATGCCAAAATCCTATACGACACTTTTTAGAATTTTTTTGTGAAATATGGGGTTATGGCCCCATGGTGGGTGCCAAATTATAAGTATGAAATAAGTAAAACAACTAGAAACACTTCTTAATGAAACATTATATCAATATTTAATAGCAATTAACTAAATTAAAACACAAAAAACTTGAAAGCGTCTCATTTTTCCCTATCTCCAAAGATTTATTAAATCAAAGAGGGCTCTCAGATTTGGTAAGCACTGTGATTGTTAAAATTCAAATCTAGAGAATGGAAGGATGCTAAATACAATGATTTAATGATTTGATAACGATTTCTAGATGATATGAAGCTACTGTAATCTATTATGATATAAAAAATGATAAATGAAAGCTATAGTAAAACCAATATGTAGTCGTGATATGAATTCTAATGATGTTATGATGCTAAGATGCTATGATGCTTGATTGCTTGATTTCTATTGCTGCAGAGTAAGTTTGCACAAATTTGGGATCCTTTTTTTGTAGAATGAGGTTGTATTTATAGAATTTAAACGTGAACTATATAAATAAATATTTCTATTTATTCAATTGTAGAGGAATCTAGGGTAATTGAACAAATCAGTCGTATTTAATTAATCATATTCTCCAGACCAATTTTAGATGTATATGTAATATACTCTATGGTTTGATTTATTTTTTTCATAGAAATAACAAAGATATTACTCCATACTCAGATTTAATAAGAGAGAAAAACCTCCATTTTGTTTCTTTTGTGAATAAATAATCCTCATTGTTGAAAATCCTCATGGTTGTCATCTGGCTCTTTATATTTGGTTTTGATTCTTAACTAGAAAAACTCTTCATGTGTATTGGTGGAACAAACCCTCAAATCCCTTTAATGGGTTTTTTTCATTAGAAAGAATGAAACCCTTTTTGTATTTTAGCCTTCTTATAAACACCTAGCTTATGCTCGGCCCTTGTAACTTTCGATGGCACATTTGAGGATGCTTGTTTGTTTTCTAGTGATTTAGAAGAGCCTATCTCTTCCCTGTTCATCTCTATGCATTTCTATTCATGAAATAATAACTTTGCAAATGATACATTATTATTTTCATATAATATTATGTAAACCAAACAATCATGAGAACTCCCTTAACAAAAGTATGAAATTAATTTGTTGTTCTTTCATTGTAAGAAATATTCACTATACCTTCTAATGATACTCTTATGAAAGTACATGAATGTACTTAGTTGCCCAATTTGTATGGCTATCATTATCTTTGTTGTTGATGAATGAGTATTGTAATCTCCACTGATATAAATTTATTGGTTCACTAAAGTAAATGTTTTTTTCTCAGTTGTTTTGCAATGTAATTATATATGCACTTAGAATATGCATAAATTTTGTGCATAGATTATGATGATGCAATCATTTCTCTCATATGGGGTTGTTTTTAGGTACTTCTAAAAAACACAATATAGATTGAGCATGATATTTATACTTTTGATACGAGTGTTATGAGCTAGGCTCAACCCTTGTGGGAGCCACATTTTCTCATGTTATAATTTGATGAATCAAAATAACAACATTGCTTTTCCTATATTTTCACAAGAAATAAACACGTTATAAAAAATAATAAAGTTGATGATCTTTCCTAATGATTGATCTTGTAATTTTTTCATTTATCTCTCACATAATATTAAGTTGACTTAATTTTATAATAACTGCAAATTTTATATTTGTTGATAAGCATTCAACTAGATCTTATTCACTGAGCTCTAACACAATATTTCAACCAATTGTAGGTGTATCTAGAACTCAAGAGCAAGAGGAATCATTAAAGACAATAAAGATCAAGTTGGAGACCAAAGAATCAACCCTACATCAACCCTTAAGGCAATGATGAACATGTCCTCCTCTTATATGTTTTTTCATCTTTTAGTTGATCTTCAGATGTATGATTTACACTTATTGTTTAATTAAATCAACTTAGTCACTCCCACAGCTTGTGTGGGATTACATAAACACTAATTTTAATAAATAAATTATTTCATGATATGTAATGACATGTATATCATTTTTAACTTGTTCTCAATTACATGATCTGAAATAACTTAAAATGAATCTGCTCAAAACACATGTTTTGTAATCAAATGAATTCATAATTTTTACATTATTGCTCTAGAAATTTCAATTCCTTTCTGATAAATAATAGTAACACACATTGTAGAAGATAATTTTAGCTTCACATAACATACTTTGAATGTTTGTTCTCTAAATGAAACCTATTTGTTGTTTTGTCTAGATTGTTCAGTAGTTTCACTCAAACTATTTGGATGATTCTGATAAATCAATTCTAAACCTTTTCATTCAGAAATATAATGTTCAAAGGATGTCTAAACATAAAAAAAATATGCTTCATGAGACAATTGCACATTAAAACCTCACTAATTTTTGTGGGAAGCAAAAAAATAGTGAAAAAAAAAAATTGATGCAAAAATTGTGTAATCTTTTCTCTTGTAAAGCACTTGCATTTAAATGAGAACTAAAATACTTCATTTGATGGAATCTTTGTGTATGATAATAAAAATCTAGTAGATTTTTTTGTTCACATTTCACTCTTAAGTCTTCACGGATATTTCGGCCCTACCTGATTGGGCTGAAAGCATAATTAGGTAACATTTTAGTGACCTCCGCTATATGCTTTCCTGCTAATCATCCTAGACCACCAGCATAAAATTATGCATTTGGAATAGGAGTCAATTATTGTAATTTGTAACTTAGAAAACTCTCTAGAAATCAATTGTTAGAAAATGAACAACAAAAAAGTGAAACTGAAAGAAAACTATGATGGGTATGAACATGGCTAGCTAAATTTTCAACAATACTTCTTGGAAAATGAAAACTGAACTAAAATAGATGTGTAATCAACACTTATTAATTTAAAACAAAACTTAACCTAACCTAAACAAACCAATAGTGGTAGTGTTTAGACAAATCCATTAACTAGTATTGGGAAATAACTTCCCATTCTAATTAAGAAAGGATTCTCTACAAGGTGATTTATTACTGATAAGATATTGTAGACATCTAAATTTGACCACTTCCACATGGTCAAAATCTTCTTCTATATTCGTCTATTTCGTTAATAATTATGAAATAATTTATTTAATCAACATTTCATTTTTTGCCTAAGGTTCCTAAAGTATGTAATTGAATAGTTAAATACTTTACCTTACAACTTTTTTTTTCTAAATTAAATAAATATGCCAATTTATTTAATTAGTCACTTGACCTTTTTGATTAAAATCATTTTTTAATTCCTCATTTCCTCTCCCCTCTTCACATTCTCCATAATCCTCTTTTAATATGGATTAAATTAATTAATCCATGATTAGGCTGTGCACCACTTAATCCAAATTAGTGTCACATCCTCCATAATCTCCCACTTTCTTCTAATCTTTTATTAATTATCCTAATTTTGTTTTTACACAACCTTAATCAAGGTCATTAGCCACATTTAGCATGCCTTTTTTAGTAAACCTTTTCATTTTCTTATCTTAGCTTTGACCCTCTTTCCCATGTGAATTTTTAATTCACATTTATTCACCCTAGGTTCCTCTCTTCCCCATGTGAATTTTTAATTCACATTTTATTCTTCCAAGGCTTACCTTATCCCCATGCAAATTCTAGAACATTTGACTTGTCACTTCACATGTGCTAAAGACTTCTAGAACATTAGACTTGTCACATCACTCACATGTGGAAAATTCCCACCTTTTTGAAAACCCTCTCTTATCCATTAGATTCTCTCAAGAATGTAAATTTTTAATTCACATTTATTTCTCCAACCACCTTCTCATTCCACGTGGAGATTTTTGAGGAATTCTAAAATTCCTCAAGTGTCTTTTTCACTCTCATTTAAAAATAAGAAGTTCCTTTTTGAGGAAATCTTCTCATCCCCCAATGTACTTACAAGGTACTTGTCCTTCCTCCACATCATGTACCTTCCTTCCAACTCACTTCCACATCATCTCATCCTAGGCCATCTCACATTCCACATGTAAAAAATGTGAGGGCTTGTGAGTTCTCAACTCACCATAACCCTTCATCTTGACCTTGTTGGTTTAATCTCAACCATTGAATTCTCTAGAGAATTCAAATTTCTCTATAAATACCCCCCTCTCTTCTCTCATTTACAACACTTAGCCATTTGCACCCTTATTCTACCAATTTTATTACTAAAATTACAAGAATTTTCCTTCATCTAATCAAGTCATTTAGCTATTAGCATTTGCATTCGATCATATTGCACATCTTGCATCTAGCCATCTCCATATACATTCAAGGAGAACATAAGTTTTTAAACATCAAGGGCCAACCAATACATTTAACAGCACAAAGGTATAATCATTTACAATAATTATTTCATCTTCATGCTTTGTGTTATCATTCCTTAGGTTAATCTTGAGGTGTACCTTTTGTGTTCTTCCATTAGTGCATAGTAGTTGTTTTGAATCTTTAGAATAAGATAAACATTTAGGGATCACATTTCTAGCACACCCGATGGGACCCACAAACGGGTTCCTTCATTTCACATTTTTTGTTGTTAACATTGTTGCAGGTATAGGTCACAAAGGGGCAAATTTTCTCTACAAAGGGGTGGATACGCCCTCTAGTTTACTACAAAGAGGCATATACGCCCTAGTTTACATTTTGTTTCCTAAGAGTTTCCTACAAAGGGGTGGATACACCCTAGTTTACATGTTTTTCTAATAGTTTACTGCAGAGGGGCAGATTTGCGCTAATTTGAACACTATTTCTAAAATTTGACTGCACTGGGGTGGATTAACCCTATTTTTCATGTTGTTTTCTAACAGTTTACTACAGAGGGGAAATTTTTCCCTAATTTGAACATTGTTTCTGATATTTGACTATAGAGGGGTGGATAGGCTCGAGTTTATGTTCTATTTACTAATAGTTTACTGAAAAGGGGCGGATTTTCCCTAATTTGAATACTATTTCTAACATTTGACTACATTGGGGCAGATTTTCCTTGTTTTACATTTTTTTTCTAATAGTTTATTGCAGAGGGGCAGATTTGTCCTATTTTGAACATTGTTTCTGATATTTTACTACAAAGGGGCAGATCTGCCCTGATTTTGAACATTGTTTCTGATATTTTACTACAGAGGAGCAGATTTTCCCTAAATTTGAACACTATTTCTGACATTTTACTGTAGAGGAGTTGATTTTCCTTGAATTTGAACACTGTTTCTGACATTTTACTTAAAAGGGATGGATTTTCCCTAATTTGAACACTATTTCTTTCATTTTACTATAGAGGGGTGAATTTTCCCTAATTTTGAATACTATTTCTGATATTTTACTACAAAGGGGTGGATTTTCCCTAATTTGAACACTGTTTTTGACATTTTACTACAGAGATGCGGAATTTCCCTAAACAACACATTTTGGAATGTAAAAATAGGCATTTTAGCTTCGTTTTTGTCTCAATTTTTTCTTGTTTTTAGGTACTAACCCCCTAACCTTATTTTTTGTGGGTATAGTTTGATTTCTTGCTAATATTTTGGCAGCATACTTTTATAATTCACAAAGAAAATATGATAAAATAGCTAACACTTGCTTGCAGGGCCATCCATTTGTTAAAATTTTAAATGTTTTCCTTGTTGTTTTCATGTAGGCACATAGTCTAATTAGGGGAAAGTAAAATTTACTACTTGTTGCTTCTATATTTGTGTCACCCAAGGGGGCACTAGTTTTTTTTTTCTTTCCCCTTGCACTTCGTGTGAGCCTAGGGAGTAGTTGGAAATGATTAGTGACTTCTTTTTAGAGGGACTTGCTTGGGGATTTCATTACCCCAAGGGATGATCCCAACCACACATACCAATAGAGTATAAAAATGGGGGACTGCCAAATCTATACCCCAATCCAGTCATGTCATGTCTACCAGAGCGTCAAAGCTAGGGTTATACCTAAATAGACGTGAAGAGTTGGTCTGAGCCCTTTAATATCTCGTTGGGGTTGCTGACTCATGCTTGTGATGGGTTGGTGTTCACGGTTTGGGCCTCACATACCGAGAGTATATCGAGGACTCCCTAGAAGATTTGTGCATCCTAGATTAAGACCTTTATTGGCCATACCCTTAACACTAATCATAGGATTGTGCTTGTCTAAAGTTTCATCTTGTGAGAAACTAGTAAATTTTTGACAAGTAAGCCTCATTGTTGTCATTTCAAGTCCTTGCCATAGTCATTCTCATCCAAACCAAGTCCCTATTTTCCGTAGAAAGCTAGATACACTCTCTTGTTTACTATAGTTGGGGTGGATTTTCCCTGTAGTTTACTATAGAGGGGTGGATACGCTCCTTGAATATTCAATTCCACTTTTTTTGACCATTCCAATCCTTTGTTTAACCACTCCAAGCCTTTGTTTGATTGTTTAACCATTCCAAACATCCTTTTGACTATTCCAAACCTTCATTTAACTTTCCTAAACTTTCGTTTCTCACTTACATTATTTATTTCACAAGTTGGGACCTAAACATTTGCACTTTCTAAATATATCACTTTGACATCACCCCCATCATATAAAAACCATCAAGACATCTTATGTTTATATTCTTCATCATATTTCAATATAAAAACCCTTAATCCTTGTTTTAGGATTTATTACTCGAATTGACCAAGGCATTAAGTTTGGTCATTATCCTACATATCAATCCTTGTCTTCAACATAATCAATCCACTTCTATCCTGAGGTATATTTGTCTTGAGAGTCAGCATCATCGGCCCAAATCAATCCATTTCCATCTTGAGGTGGATTTGGCACTACAATTAGCTCTTTAATCTGACCAACCAACATATTAAGTCACCTAGGGTGATTTCCAAATTGGGTTTTAGGATCCCTTCCATTAACCAATCCTAATTTATCATCCAATCCAAAACAAACTTATCCAATTGATCCAAACAATACAATCCAATATCATCCAATTAAAATCCCATCATCCAATCAAAATTTAATCATCTAATCAACATCTAATCATCCAATCTAAATCCAATCATCCAATTAATCCTATCCAAGCCCATCATCCAATAAGTCAATCTTAATCCAATCCAAATCTTCACCTAGATCATAATTTAGAAGCTTAGTTTCATTTCAACTCTTTAAGATGTTTTGCACGTTCATGCCCATTTAGAACCATTCACAAATGAAGAAGCAAATGGCAGACCAATAGATCCAAGCTCCCCAACCAAATATCCCTCAAGAACCCAATAACATTCCAAGCAATCTACATGATCCCCATAATGGCACCTCATCCCAATCTAACACTGACATCCAGAATACCACACCACTTAGTGACGAGAACATGGTCAATATACCCAAAGTCACCGTTGAAGAATATCTCAGTAATCCCGCCAATGTCCAAATGGTGAGTCATCTCCTCAACAAATGTGCGGATAAGATCCTCACCACCCTACTCATGAAGGAATTCAAACCACCATCTGACTTTGATGCATCACCATATGTCCTTCCAACATCTTCTAATCCACAAATTTTGCAAAATGCTCCAAGAAATTCCTATGTCCCTGAGAGTGTACCTATGGACAATTGGTACCACCCTAAATTTGTAAATTTCATCATCCATCAATTCAAAGATTATCCTCAACTTCCGACCACAACATCTACTATCCCACCACCAAATCCTAGTGATCCCTATGCCTATGGCATGCCATCATACATCCCATCTATTCCACTTCTTCCTCCCACATATCCTAATACTAGAGGTACACCTATACTTACCAATTTGCCACCTCCTACATTTTAATAGCCTCCAGTTAATCCACTCCAATCTACCACATTGCAAGCACCACCACAACATAATACTACCACTATTACCTCATTTCAACCCTCGCATCCACAATATCCACAACACACTATCACTATCCCACAACAAAACATTTTGATCCCTCAACAACACACTACAATTCCTACACATCCATCACATCAACTAGTAAAAACTACCTCATAGCCACAACAACTATTGCATGGCCCTTTTGTGGACATCCCCCAGCAACAAAATATCTCATCTCACCCATCTCACCAACAACAACCAAAACAGTGACCCCCTTAGCAACATGTACATACCCCTACACAAACACACAATAATCTTCTTACAAAGTACCTCTATCATCCCTCTAGCATATACATTGTTCCATCCCACCTCAATCTAAATCCTCATCAGAATTCTCAAAACCAAACATGGACCCAACCTCCACCTTACACCAATCCTCTGTAGTCATAGAATCATCCTCACTAGCAGCCATCAAATCCACCCCTATAGGTCATGCAAAAACCCACCATTGCACAAAAATACCAACCTTATCCATCCTACCTTCAGCAACAACAAACTTACCAATAGGGTACAATTTCCATCCCCTATTACCAACAACCATCATCATCACATCAACAAGGATGTCCTACCTCCTTATATTACCAAAATGCTAAATAATAGTAGGGCCTATCCTAGGTTTCTTACTATCAACAATAGCCATCTTACCAACAAGTGGCTCCCACTCATCATAATTTGTCATCATCTACTTATAATCAAAAAATGCACTTGTATCTAGCTTGACCCACCTATGATCCAACTGTGGTAGGGCCATCCTCATCATACCCACAATACTATTCATACAATAAACCCACTCTGACTCCCACATCACCCGTTAATATGGAATTCAAAGAAGTAGAATCAGCATTGAAGGATCTACAAGCTAGAACAAGAAAATAGACATTCAAGTTTGAGGACATCTGTCCTTATCCTTTCGATCGCTCCATCTCCTTAGTTCCTTTTCCCAAGCATTTTGAGATACCAAAATTTGATAAATATAAGGGAACCAAGGACCCTAAATCCCACCTTCAAGAATTTTATGCCTATTTCCAAGAGGTCATGCATAACGACAATTATCTTATCTGACTTTTCCCTAAGAGTCTACAAGGAGTTACCCTTAACTAGTTTATGGGCCTTGAAAAAGGATCTATCAAAACCTCTACACAACTATCCAGACAATTTTTCTCGAACTTCTCTTTCAATCTAGAGAAGGACATTGACATGCTTGATCTCTTAAAGGAAAAATAACATGATTGGGAGACCTTCGCTAGCTATCTACAAAGATTATGTGCCTCGGCTAGTCGGATGATGTCTGCATTGTCAGAAAAGGACATGATCACATTGTTCATTGAAAATTCTCATCCAGATATGGCTCACAATTTTTGTCTCCACTGCATCACCACTTTTGCAGCACTTGTGGAGAAGGGTCCCATCGTAGAATGAGCTCTTTCTGTTGAAGAGAAATTCAAGCTTTTAAATTCTGATAAAGAAAAATCCTTTGGGGATAAACCTCGATATTGGAATAAAAAAAAAAATGTTGTTAATGATAGTGTCATTGACACCAAACACATTTAGGTGGCTACCACCTCACAAAAATATCCACCTCAACAAAAGCAACAATCAATACCAAACACCATATTCATGCCCCAAGGAGCACCTCGACAATAGCCAAACCAAAACAACAAAGGGGGAAACAAATGAAAACTCACTCAATTGGGAGAACCCCTTAGCATTATGCTCAACAAAATTTTGCAAGCCAACTACCCCATTACTTATCATGTCACCAAGACCCTCGATGAGTCCAAGCCCAAGTCAACTTGGTTCAAAGATAACGATTACTATGAATTCGAAAAGATCAAAGGGCACACATTGGATAAGTGTCAAGGACTACAAACTTATGTTCAAGGTCTAATAGATTCAGGTGAGATCCATGTGGATGCTAACATGATGTCTTCATCCAATGCTCAACTCCAAATATACCAAAATTCCTTGCCTAAACATAATCAAGGTCCTAGTACTTCCAACTCTAATCCTAGACCTAACAACAATAACAACCAAAATGACAACACCAATAACATCAGCTATAAAAATCTTCCATACAATTACCAAGGTGAGGTCACATATATCAAACAAGTAGAGCCATGTGTATCCATGATACACGTCAAGGGAAAGGATCCATAATGTGTTGTTACCACTCATCAAACCTACATCATAGTCCCCTCAGCTCCTACATCTACCCAACTGTCATCCATCAGTTCACAATATAACATCCTTGACCACCTAGGCAAGACTACAACTCAGATATCCATCCTAGATCTACTTAAGTCATCTCTTGTGTATCAATACATCTTGACTAAGGCCTTACAAAGAACACAAGTGCTCGATGATATTGATCCCACCCAATTCCAAGCATTGGTGGGAAATCTCTCATTGACCTATTAATTAGCCTTCAGCCAAAAGGGCATGTCACACCTTGACTCAAGCCATAATCGCCTACTCTATCTCGAGGTTCGTGTAAACTATCAAAAATTGAAATGGGTACTGGTAGATAATGGTTCAGACCTAAATCTTTGTACACTAAATTTTATACAACAGGTAGGATACACCCAAGCTGACCTAAATAATTAAGTGATCACTATTAAGGCATATGACAATGCAAAAAGAGATTCTGAAGGCACAATCTCTCTTCCTATTCAGGTGGGTCCCATTGTATAGTATACTATATGTGATGTTTTGGACTTGGAACTTCCATACAACATTCTCCTTGGTCGTCCATTGATTCATTCTATGCAAGTCATCCCATCCACCTACCATCAATGTTAGAAGTTCCCATTTCAAGGAATGGAAGTCACAATACAGGCTGATCCCCAACCTTTTGAATATTTGTGTGCCTTAGAAGCTTCCTTTCCACATTCACATTACTGCCCAAGAGTCGAAATGGGGGCATCCCAAGCATTTGATTCTCATCCATCCACCAATACACTAAACACCTCATCACCCCCCCCCCCTCATCCACACCATCATCCACACCTGGTTCCACCACCACTAAGGTCCATATCATCGACAAGAGATGTGGAAAATATGAAATTCATACCACACTAAACATGAAAACCATGCCACCCTTGCCATGAAGATATGGGAAACCATCTCCATCAATTCCAAGGGAAGAAGAAAAAAACTCACCCTCACTTCCAAAAACATGGGCTCAACCACATTCAATGATTTGTGCTCCCTTGAGGATCAAATGGAAGCTGATATCAACAAATGGGTTTACAGAGAAGAACTTGAGCCACCACATCCCCTCAGATAATACTTCCATGAATTCAATCCACATGCCTCCAAGTTCATTGAAAAGTGCAATTACCAAGGCAGAGGTCTTGGTGTGGAAGAACAAGGAAAACGCCAGCCCATTGAAGCAACTACCATCTGCCTAAGAAATTTGGGATTGGGTTATGATACTAAATAGAAAGCTCCTACGACATCCTCTAGAACTTCTAATAATGTTAGTGTCAATGACGGTTCCCTTTAAGACATACCAGAAGAAGAGTCCATCATACACACATATGATGATTCAAATCACGTTGACCTCTCGACCATGTTTGAATGCTTATCTGTTTGCACCATAACCTTATTCCTCAAACATATTGAACTTATAGATCATGACCTGCAAGGTAATGCACCCATCGACACATATCAATTAGTGGATACCTATGTACATCTCATGGGATTGGGGAAGATGAATTCCCTAACCCCAAAAGCAAAAAGAAACAAAAACAAAATAGGTCATCAAGTGAAAACCCCCTTGAGGCACTTTTTTACTAGTAAAAATTAAAAACAAAGGTCATATCTAATAGTGAAAACCTTGATGAGGCACTAGAGGATGGGGATATTCATCTTCCCCTTGTGGGAACACAAATATCTAAGTGGTCTTCTATTCTCATTGAAGAGACATAAGAGGTAAATTTGGGGATAGAAGAAAATCCAAGAATCACTCATGTAGCAAAATCTTTATCAGAAGAAGAGTATTCCACCATTGTCCAAGTTCTTAAAGAAGGTGTTATCAATTTTGCATGGGCTTATTTAGATATTCCTGGCCTTGATCCTAATCTTGTTGTAAATCATTTGGATGTTCATCTAGATGCCAAATTTGTCAAGAAAAAACTATGCAAAATGCATCCTTAGGTAGCCCTATTAGTCAAAATTTTTTTTGGAGAAATTGCTAGAAGCTGAATTCATTCGACCCATTGACTATTCTAACTAGATTTCTAGCATAGTGCCTATCACTAAACCTAATGGTGAAATTAGGATTTGCACAAATTTTCAGGATCTCAATAAAGCCTATCTAGAAGATGACTTCCAATTGCCCGATACCGACATGTTGGTTGACATCACTATAGGACATGAGATGTTGTCCCTTATGGATAGTTTCTCTAGCTACAATTATATTTGAATTTCACTTGAAGACAAACACATGACCACTTTTACAACACCTTGGAGTACCTTTTGCTACAATGTTATTCCTTTTGGTCTCAAGAATTTAGGGGAAACATATCAACGAGAAATGACTGTCATATTCCATGACCTCATCCACATTATCATGGAAGATTATGTTGATGATTTATTTGGAAAATCCAAAACCAAAGAAGAGCACCCTGCTATTTTGAAATATATCTTTGAGCAATATGAGCAGTACAAGCCAAGACTGAATCCAAAAAAGTGTGTGTTTGGTGATATATCAGGGAAATTTTTAGGCTTCATAGTCTCCTAGAGGGGCATCAAGGTTGATCCCGCTAATGCAAAAGCTGTCATGGATATGCCTCCACCTTGAAACCTAAAACAATTAAGGAGCCTTCAAGGAAAGATACAATCTATCCATTGGTTTATAGCCTAGCTTGTAGATAAATGTCAGTTGTTCACCCACCTTTTGAAGAAAGACACCAACTTCTAATGGAATCAACAGTCATTTGGGTTTTGATAAGATCAAAGAGTACTTGGCCCGCCTGCCAATCTTGATGCCACATATCCCAAGAAAACCCCTCTTGTTATACATCTCTACCACTTCAATCGTACTTGGGGCATTGTTTGCACAACATGTTGAGTCCTCAAAAGAGTGAGTAATCTATTACATTAGCCAAACATAGGTCAGATATGAATTGAATTATTCACCAATGGAGAAATCATGCCTTCTCATGGTCTTCAATACACAAAAATTATGTCACTATATGATTATCCATCCAGTAAATTTGATATCAAAGGTTGATCCCCTCAAATACCTATTGTCTAAGACAACCCTAACTAGCCTCATGGCTAAATGGATCATGCTTCTAAGTGAGTTTGATATAGAATATGTGGAAAAAAAAGCTATTAAAAGACAAGTAATAGCAGATTATTTGGAAGACGCTCCTTTGGAGGGTGCTTATCCTTGGAATACAAAATTCCCTGACTTAGAAGTCTTTACAATGACAGAAACCACTACCCGGACACTCTACTTTGATGGCTCATAAACTCACAATGGATCTAGGGTGGGCATTTTTTTGGTCACACAACAAGGTGATTACATTCCATAATCATTTAGGTTGGCATTCCCATGCACTAACAACATAGTGGAGTATGAGGCTCTTATCATAGGTCTTTGAGTCATCGCCCAATGAAATATCACTCATCTACGTGTTTTTTGGGACTCTTAATTGGTCATTAAACAATTCAATGATGAATTTCAAACCAAATATGACAAGTTATTGCCTTACAAATACATAGTGGATGACTTCAAGAAATATTTCACCTTCATCCAATTTTAGCAGATCCCAAGACTTCAGAATAAGGTAGCTGACACTATGGCTACTATTGGGTCCCTAATTGACATACCAAAAGCTTTTACAGATTGTTAGTTCCTAGTTGAACAACTCTTAATCCCATCATATGATATCCCTTAGAGTGACATGGTGTGTGATAGTATGGGCCATGAATCCACTTGGTACCAAGAAATTTACACCTATATTCATGACAACACCCTACCATCTGATCTCACAAGAAACCAATGTAAATCATTTATCCAATGCACTTCCCACCACACCATCATCATTGACACACTTGATTGACATGGGTATGATGGAACTCTCCTCCATTGTTTAGACAAAATTGAAGCCTAGATGAAATTAGTAGAAGTGCATAGCGGTATTTGTGGGGCCCATTCTAATGGTATGGCCTTAGCCAAAAGGATTCTAAGAGTAGGGTATTAA
This sequence comes from Sequoiadendron giganteum, assembly GCA_007115665.2. Taxonomy (NCBI): domain Eukaryota; kingdom Viridiplantae; phylum Streptophyta; class Pinopsida; order Cupressales; family Cupressaceae; genus Sequoiadendron; species Sequoiadendron giganteum. The sequence goes on along the minus strand of CM021105.1, from coordinate 247,981,633 downwards.
TGGCCTACAATGGAATGTGATGCTTCTGAATTTTTCAAAAGGTTCCTTTTGTGTCAACAACATGCAGATTTGAATCATACCTTGGCACAAGAGTTACAACCTATCACAACATCTTGGTCATTTTCACAATGGGGTTTCGACTTGGTCGGAAAGATCTACACTCCATCCTTTGATGGTCACACCTTTATCATCATAGCCACTAGATACTTTACCAAGTGAGTGGAATCCATACCACTCACTCAAATCATTGGTGTTCAGATCTCTAAGTTCATCCTCTACCATATCCTCTACAGGTATAGTATCCCCTCCACCATCATCACTGATAACATAAAGCCATTCAAGAATAAGTGTATGAAGTTCCTCTATGAAGAATATCATATCCAACATCATTGGTCCACCCCCTATTACCCCTAGGGTAATGGACAAGAAGAGGTAACAAAAAAACACATCAAAATTATTATGAAGATGGTCAATAGCGCTGGCAGAGATTGGTACCTCCATCTCCATCCTACTCTTTGGGCCTATCGCATGTACATCCACACCCCTACCAATGCTACTCCATACTCCCTTTTCTATGGCGTTGAAGCCATATTTCCAATCAAATTCGAAATCTCCTCACTCCAAATATTACTCAAGAATCTTATCACTAATGAAGACACCTGAGTGGCATGGCTTGAACAATTGGAATTATTGGATGAAAAATGGGTCAAGGCTTATAACCATTTGCAAGCCTATCAAAACTAACTCAAAAGAAGCTACAATAAGAAATTCCACCCTCGTCAATTCAATGTTGGCAACTTAGTTCTCAAGGAAAATTAGCGGAATCAACAAGATCGAGAAAATAAAGGTAAGTTTGAAGCTAATTGGTTGGGCCCTTATGTCATCACCACCAAGTATGGTTCTGGCACATACAATCTATCTACCCCTGAAGGAGAGCCCTTGGAAGAACCCATTAACATCATGCATCTGAAGAAATTATATACTTAGGTCAACTAGGGTATCCTTCCTGGTAAAATCTAAAAAATACAAAAAAAGTAAAAAATTGTCAAAATACAAAAAAATAAAAAAATCTAAAACTAGTAAAGAGAAATAATTCATCCTATGGTGAAAACCACCCCTACATGGTGACTTGGATATGTACAATTGGTGAAAACCTGGCAACAAGCGCCTCTTGTATAGGGCTTAATCATTATCTACCTCACATCCTAGTTACTTTATAGTTTATCAGCCTCCTAGATCATATTGTCCCCTCTGCTTGCAACACCCAGTCACTTGGTATATTTTTGGTTGAGCATTGGACAAAAATCATCTGCTATCTAACATCCTGAGCTTTTATCCTAATCTGAGCTTGTTTCATCTCATTGTTTTGGTCGTCTCCATTTACAGTCAGCCATCATGTCAGTCTCCATCTAGGTTTCATCATATCCCTCTTGAACTATGTTGCCCCTACGCTTTCATGTAGGCAAGGCTGATCATTTGATCTATCCTCGAGGCTTTGTTTCATCTCATCTTTTGTTATTTTGGTTGAACTACATTTCCCCTATTATTTCAAGTAGTCAAGCCTGATCATTTGATTCACCCTTGAGTATTTTTGACCATCTTGTGATGGTCGTCCATCATCTATCCTCATCATCCCCTTTTCACTTTTTACCATGGTCGGTTGTCCTTTATCTTTTCTGAATTACGTTGCCCCTACGCTTCCATGTAGGAAAGGTTAATCTTTTGATCCACCCCTAGGGATTTTTTCTTTCTTGTCTTGGTCATCCATCGGTTTCCATTAGTCCTCTTTCTGCTCTTATCCATAGTATTTTCTTGAACTACAAGGGCTCTACGCTTTCACATAGGCGAGGCTAATCTTTGATCAGCCCTTGAGCCCTAAGGTCTTTAGGGTCTATCAATTCTCTTATATTGTCCTCTTTTTATCTTATTGTCTTGTCATGTCATCAAGTATGTCCCTATCATCATTGGTTCTTCACAAAAAAGATCCTCTAGTGTCAAAAGATCTGATTGATGACACAAATCTTGTGACATCTAGGTCATTTTTAGTTTAGTATGCATCATCAGTTTTAACAGGATGCATCCTTCCTAACAAACCACATCAACCCCATCCATCCTTGTGATCTTATGGAAAAGGACGTTTGAATTTGATCATGATCTTTTGATGCTTTTGGCTTTTTTTTTATTGTTTGACCTCCCTCTTGCAACTAGTCAAGATCGCCATGATCCATCATATTATCGTCTATTTTTCTTAGTCAACAGAGGGGCATCTCTTGATCATTTAATGTTTCTATATGTTGGGTTGTCCCACGTGGTACCCACTAGGATTCCCCCCAGATCCTATGCTATGTGCAGACATCCCTTTGTTCTTGTGGTTATCCCAATGCTTGGCTTGACGAAAGTCTTTATTACTTTGGGGTATTGAGATAACCTTGTTTTTTGTGTTTGTTTCCTTCATTGGACACTAATTCTCCTTGGTTTTATCTACCATGGTGGTTGGTGTCTTATTCTATAGTAAAAATCAATGCTCTGAAAGATGGAAAATTTCATTCATATTGCATTTCATTTCATAGCATGTCCCCTTCATCTATCCTCTTTCCTAACCTATGACTCATGATTTCACTTGTTCAAACTTTGATTTTTTTTCACTTTTTTTCTTCTCAAGATACTAATGGTTCTTGATAGGTGTAGTATCACACCCACAATATTCCTATCATCTACCTACATTCCTAGGCTAGTCCTCATTGATATGTGTGTTTGCATTGCATTTAGTGTGTAAGTTCATTAGGTTAAGTATCTTAGGTTCATTTATCCATACATTTCCATAATCACATTTATACATTACATACATCACCATCTAAAAATACATTTTTAGGTCCATAATAATTACATCATATACACAACAACATTACCATACATAAATCATCAACATCATGCATAATCACATCATCCATGAACACTTAAATAAATCATCATCATGCATAATAAAATTATCCACATAAGGATAAATCATCATATACATGTGCACATATTACATGATATATCATAAGAGCATAAATAACCATAACATAAACATAAGGCATAGTGTCAATGATGACTATTGCATATCATAATCAAAATCATACAATGTCCATCTCATCATAATGTCTAAAACATAATCACATATCCCTTACATATATCGTCAAATAAGGAACACAATTCAATGATGTAGATTACATCCACTCCCTGTCGATATGTATTAGGTCCCTATCTTGTACTTATCAAAAAATCGATATCTTGTCACCTACTCTATGATCTGCTCATGTCTGATTACTGAGGAGAATCAGTCACTAGTCCTTTATGTTTCATTGTCCCCTAATAACCACCATAGCGCAGAGGAGTCAACTAAAGGTCATTGTACCCCCTGGTATGTGTCCCTAAAGACTGGGAGGGTGTCGACATCTGAGATACCTGCCTAATATGGTGCATTGTGCATTGTGCCAAATCTAGAACTGCCTACTCATAAGCACACCTCAGGCCGCGTCTTGCATGTAATCACCTCTCTGCCTAGCTTGATATCTAGCAGCATTCCACTCATGTATGTATCTATCCCGATCTCTACTAATAGCTTGTCGCTCTTGCTCCCATGCCTCTTGCACTACCCTTAGTAGTTGTACCTACTTTGTGCCCCTGTCTCTCTCTGTTTGTGCAGTCTATACCTGTGCCTGCAATCCCTATATGACTAACTTTGTACCATCCCCATCACCCTGTACTACCTGTGATTGACTTTGTGTTGCATGTCTCTTAGCACTCTCTACTCAAGCCACTACCACATCTCTCTAAAATTATAAGATCTAGACCTATCTCTGGGAATCATCTCTCTCCACCTGCATCACTTGAACCTATCTCAGTGCACTATATCTCTCCTCCCAGAGAGCTTGTGCATCTGCATACGCTATGTCCCTCTCCCTCCATACCATCTCTAGCTAGACCTCTATTGCCTCAAACCTCACTCTCACCTCCTCTACGGATGTCTCTATCATAGATACCCTCTCCTGCAACTCTATCCTCTCCCCCAATAGTCTTACCATCTATATCCTCAATGTCTCCATCTCCTTCTTAGTTCACTGAAGATGCTATACCACCCCTCTAGACTCTAGTTGTCCCCCCATCTATGATATGGTAATCACCTCCTCTAACCTATCTTGATCCTAGGTCACCCTAGCTAGCTCATCTCTTACTCCCTCAATCTCTGCTCACACCTCATCCATCTCTTTCTTTGCATCACATACATCTAATGTTAGCCAATCCACAACAACATCAAACTCCCTTTGTCTTTTCTCCCTCATTCTTTGCACCTCTTCCTCTGCAGTCCTTAGCTCCTCCATCACCTATAGTCTTGCTTGGGCCCCCCTCAGTAAAACCATAGGATCCTCAATAGGTGCAGCTGGTAATATTGCTAAGGGCTCCACCACATGAACCTCCACATCCATCACATCAATCTCTACCTCCTCCTATACCTACTCAACCCTGCTCCTCACCCAAATCCTCCTTGGTTGTCCTCTCCTCCCCACTCCCATATTTCTCCTTGGCTATCCTACAATCCTCACCTCCCCCTTTTCCCTCCCTGGGTAGGGCGCCTGACCTACCATCACCATGCCTCTCTAGTCGCCCTCATTATAATAGCACCTCCCTATGGCCATTCTTTGTTGAGCCAGCAAAACATGGTAGGAGCTACCAAAATATCCTATCTCTACCCATACTACCCTGCCACTTTGTCTGGTTGATGAGCCTCCACTATGTGAGGCTGGCTCCCAATCAGGACAAATTTGCTCATAAAATAACCCTGATGTATCTCCTCCTCCTTCCTCCATCCCCTAAATCTACAATACATATATGGGCACCATACTATGTCTACCTCCTAGATGCCATCCAACACTCTCCTCCAATCGTCCATCTCTCCCTACATCTCATACCACAAAACCCAGACCCTAGCCTCCATGTACCCCCAAGCAACCTGACATAAAAATTTGAATAAGTTATCTATATTATTTCAAAAATATGTAAGTATAAAATTTGTAGAAAATTGAATGTAGTTTCTAAATTACTAGGTTTATTTACAAAAAAATAAAGTCTAGTTGGTGAAAATTTGAAATTTCAATATAGTAGTACTTAAATTTCAGGGAAAAAATAAGAAGTAGGTGTCTTTCTAACCACCCTAACCAAACTAAAATGATAATATTCTTCTATAATATTTTAGATCTAAGTAGAGGACTCATGTCCCGATGTGATTCATATTTTTTTGTAATTTTTTTCCAAGTAAATAATTAATTATAATTTTTTATGAATTTTTTAAGAAAATATAAAGACTCGTATGTTTGACCACCTTAACTTGGTCAAAACTTCATGAAAATATTTTTTTTCTTTTTTTATCTTATTGTATGCAAAGCATATCATGTGACACATTTTTTGGATTCAAAAAATATAATATCGTTTGAAAGCTATAAATGTTTTTCAATCAGCCTAAAAATCAAGACTTTAGTCGTAATTCAATAGAAAATGAATAATAATTATTTATTAAAATTTCAAAGTAAAGCACAATTTATATTGGTGGAAAGATGAGAATCTCCTTTAAAAACCCTTTTAGTTTCATCAATTTTGGGTAAAAAAAAAGTCATCAGCCACATACCCATCGTATTGCCACTTTTTGGCCCATCATGATCCTGCACATACCCATACATTTCTATCTTAGTTAAAATGAATATCATGTCTTTTGTGAAGCAATACATTCACCTATAATAAGAAATCATCATTTGGGCTTTAAAACTTAATATTGTTTGTTGTGATTGTCTAGTGATAGGCCTATGCTCTCCCCTTTACTAGGTGATAAGAATGCCAGAGTCATCTATTCATTTCATGCAATTTATTTCTTTATTAAATCCTTTTTAGAAGGCCTACCATAGTGGGAAAAAATTTTCACCCTACGGGAAGGACCTAAGTGGGAACAACTAAAGCCATGTTTTCCAACCCAATATCATCAAAAGTGAGTTGTTGATGAAAATCCACTCGACGATAGTGTGTATATGATAGTCATACCCAAATCCTTTGTTCCAAAATTAGGGAGACATCTTGAGGGAGTTTATCATTTTTGCATTGAATGAAAACCCTTACTAGACACCTTAAACATAGTAGCCAAAGTTTTTCAGTTTTTGAACATCCTAACATTCATAGTGTAAGGGGAGGGAATAATCTTCCCCTAAGACACTCACCACATAACTACCAAAGATCCCTAGCCATTGCATTCCACTTTGGTTAAGACCTGGAAAAGACAAAAACATGAGTGCCCTCTAGAGGGTGACAAGGTGTGTGAGTCGACATAGTTCTAAGATGTGGGTTGTAGTGTTAATGATGACCTTTTGACCTTAAGAGTGAGTCTGCTTGAAGTGTCTTATTGCTCAAATACCAGTGAAAATAAAAAAACATCATGCTTGATCCTTGAACATACACTCAATGTTGTAGATTCTAGGACTTAGGAACAGCATTTTTACAACTGCTTGTTGTGTTTTCAAAACATTAATTCAGATAAGATCATCCAAAAACATAACAATTTGACAAATCAAAGAGTGACATTTATACTTATCATTTTATGTTAAGGGATTGGAAAACAACAACATTTGTCAAGAAATCCCTTACTAAAACAATGAAGAAAGAAAAGAAGTAACTTAGATACAAGAAAATTTTGAAAAGGAGACACTTCTTGTACCAAAGTAGGAAGGTCTTTCTTGACTATAGAACTTTCATCCACAGATATCATGACTTCGATTGAGGATATATTGATGATTTTTCTATAGAGACTTTATATTCACAATCTTATTATCAATGAAGAGCTATTTCACAAAGGCATAATCATATTCAACCCATTCATCATTCTTACATTCCCCAACCAACAATACAATACTCCAAATTTCCAAATCAATTGCTACAATAGAGAAAAAATTGGAAACAATAAGCTTTTTTGCAAAACCATCAATTTTCATACTAAGATCAAAACATCTTAAAGTGCATAAATTTCAAGTCAATTTCTGATTTTAAGTTTAACCTCCATAATAGGATCTATCATCCTTCATCCAAGGAAAAAAATCTGAAAATTAGAAATTCCTTAGTCATATCCATAGGATCCATCATCCTATTTTGCTAAACCATCAATTATCCAACAACTTTCACTCCCATTTGTGATCTAAGTCTAGTAAAAATTTTGATACAAACATATGCCTATTTCTACAAGGTCACAAAAACAAAGAGAAGAAGACAAAAGAGAGAACCCACTTTGGAACATGCATGATAGGGAAGAGAATCCTTTTCATAGGTTTCGTACACATGGAAATAGTTTAAATGATGAAATAACTGATGAAATGCTTCAAGAAGTTGAACAAGGTCCACATTTTCACATAGCTATGGACAAGATATTAGAGGTTAATAAATAAAAATACTTTATTTTATTGGCAAACCATGGTGCCAAATTTCCCTCTGACTATGATACAGAGAACATCAAAGAAGATCCTAAAAAGAATGAAACTTCCTTAAATGATCTTAGTGCTCTTACCCAACAAATAAGAGTACTACAAGGGAAAATCAAGGAAATACAAAGGGACACAACTAAGAAGTATTCTTTGGAAGATATTTTTCCATATACTTTTGATAGACACCTCAACATGATCCCATTTCCAAAACATTGTGAATTCCAAAATTCGATAGATACAATGGTAAAATAGATCCTATCGACCACGTGAGGGAATTTAGAAACATGAGCCTTGAATTTGCACACGAGGACACATACTTGATGAGATTGTTCCCATGAATTTTGGGTGTGAAATCCATGGAATGGCTTTCTAAGTTAACTCCACCCGTTAAGACATTAGAGAAACTGATCAAAAAAATTATATCCTGATACTCCTACAACATTCAACATCAAATAACTATGTTTGATCTATGCAAAGCAAATAAAAAGACTAGATAACCCTTCATCACATTCTTAAAAATATTGAGAAGATTATTCACATTATATTTCCATCCAGTTCCTAAAAGGGAAAAGATGGATATCTGTATTAACAATCTTGATCAAGAAATGAGTTATAGGCTCAACCTTCATTGTCCTCCAAATTTTGAGAATTTGATTGAGAATGCAATCACTATTGAAGGAGTCTTAGTCGAGATAGGAGTGATAAAACTTGATAAAGATATTCCAAACTCATCCAATCATAACAACAACAACAATGAAAAATCAAGATTTTGAACTAGAAACAAGAATTTTGCCAATGATGGTATGGTAGATGCAAATAATGTGACAAAAAAACCATTTGTATTTAATCTATCAAGTACCCCACACAATAATACCAATCAAGGCAATATAAACACTGATCAAGGAACCAAGACCAATCAAGGAAATTTGACCAATCAGAACAATATCAATAATCATGGTAACTTCAACAATAATCTTGACAACACTCAAAATGCAAATCCCCCCAAGTCACAATTTTTTTCAAATCGACGGATTTTTACTCCTTTGGGCCAATCTGTTGAGTCAAATTTTAAGGATCTTATGGATAAAAATTCCATCACTTTACCACCTCAAAGATTTATGAGCCATTATTCAAACCACCATCATGGAATGAGTCATATTACTGTGACTACCATAGATGCAAGGGAAATAGGACAAATAATTGTCAAGGATTGAAAAATTTAGTCCAATATTTGATAGAAAATGGCATGATAACAATCTAGGGACATCATGCCAATGAATATCATCAAGAATTTAAGGACCCTCTTCCAAACTATCAAAAAAGAGAATCTTCAAATGACAAAGGAAAAAGTGTAAACCATGTCTCTAAAAACATAATCAGCCACATTTAGATGGATGACCAGTAGGTTAATGTTATTAAGGTCAAAGAAAAGTAGGAATATCAATAATTCAATGCAACAATGAGGGGACAATGTAAGGTTATCTTAAAAGGGAGCTCATAAAAAACAACTGTCCCTCCTCCAAGTCAATATAATTTAGTCAATCAATTGCAGAAAACATTGGCCCAAATCTCTATCTTAGAGCTTCTCAACATATCCCCAGCACATAAGGACATTTTAGAGAAGGATATCATCAACACAACTATATCCATTGATTTGGATATTAAAAAGTTTGAAGCTAGGTATGTGCAGGATCATCATGGAGAAAACAGACCTTGAGTGGTGATGAAAATTTGGAAAATCAGAGTTAGGCAACTTGACCTAAAAATTTGAATAAGTTATCTATATTATTTCAAAAATATGTAAGAAAAGAATCTATCAAAAATTGAATTTAGTTTCTAAACTACTAGGTTTATTTAAAAATAAATAAATCTATTGGTGAAAATTTGAAATTTCAATGCAGTAATACTTAAATTTCAAGGAAAAAATAAGAAGTAGGTGTCTGTTTGACCACCTTAACCACAATAAAATGATAATATTTTTTTAATATTTTAGATATAATTAGAGGACTCATGTCCTGATGCGATGCATTTTTTTTTGTAATTTTTTTTCAAACAAATAATTAATTATGATTTTTTTATTACAACTTTAAAAAAATATAAAACCTCATATGTCTGACCACCTTAACTTGGTTAAAACTTCATGAAACTCAATTTTTTTTTTAATCGTATATTATCTGAAGCATACAATGTGATGCATGTTTCAAATTCAAAAAATGGGATACCATTTGAAAGATATAGATATTTTTCAATCATTCTATTAATCAAAACTTTAGTCATAATTCAAATAGAAAATGAATAATTACTATTTTATTAAATTCAAAGTAAAGAATAATTTATATTGGTGGGAAGCTAGGAATATCCTTTAAAAACCCTTTTCATTTCATCAATTTTGGGTAAAAAAAAAGTCGCCAACCGCATGGATCATTATATTACTTACATATTGCCACTTTTTGGCTCATCATGATCCTACACATACCCAACCATGGTGGGAAACTTGTCCTCGCCCACTTGCCTATCATTTTCTGAAAAGATGATTCCTCCATGTCTCATCCTCACAACTCCTCGCTTTATCTAGAAGTCATGATCCATAAAAGTCGAATTAGGCATGTCTTAATAGATGGGGAAGCTGAATTAAATATTTTTACTTTAAAGCTGGTTCATGCCTTGGGATTTTATAAAGATTCTATTGATCCAAGAAGGAATATAACAATTAAAAAATATGATGATGAAGAGCGAGCTTCCAAGGGCCTTATCATGTTGTCTATCAGAGTGGGACCTGTTCTAAAAAAATCTTTCTACCAAGTTTTGGATCGAGACCTTTCTTACAACATACTTTTGTGTCATCCTTGGATCCATGAGATGCAGGAAGTACCATCAACATACCATCAATGTCTCAAATTTCCCTATGATGTACAATAGATAATTATACCAGTAGATCACAACATCAACCAAATTTGTTCTAATCTTAGAGAAACCTAGGACACTTTTGTACCACATAATAGAGAGACTCTTGTTGTTTCCCCTTCAAATCATAATGACCAATCAAAAGAGTTGACAAATAAATTTGGCACAAAATTGCAATTGAAGGATAAAGGGGTGGGATAATATTCATTATGTCTCTCTAACTTACGTATCTCTCCAAGATCATATGGCTAGCCCATAGTATCCAAACAAAAAGTTGCAACAACCTCCACATCAGGAGCACAATCTTTAGTACCGATTACCATGTTTGAAATTCTTTTTATCAAAGATAATGCTCAAAAAAATGAAGCTGAGTATGGAGACATTCTCAAGTGGCTATATAAGGATGAAGATGAATTTGTTATACATATAAACTTTCCTAGAGAACAATCTGGTAAAGGCTATACTATAATGCAAAGGATGGGCTATGAAGGAACCAGTCCTATAGGTAAAAGAAAGAAAGTTATTATAGAGCCCTTTCAGCCTACAATAACATATCCAAAGGATAAACCAAGACTTGGGTATAGTGAAGATACAAAAGAAGCAGCTTTAAATAAAACCCATGAAGAAGCAACTTTAAAGAAATCCCATGAAGAAATAGCTTTAACAATTCTTAGATTATAGGATAACTCCGACACTAATTCAAATGAGTATGAATGGGATACAATTTATGATGATAAATTTTGGAGAGATAAAAAGGTTGATGTCATACAAAAATATACACCCATACTTACACAAGGAGAAAGTTCAAGGACCCAACCACTTAAATCTAAACCTCAATATGACCATGACTCGAGCGAGGATGATTCAGTTAAAAATGAGATTGATAATTGAGAGGAGGGTACCACAATAGACCTTCCTTATAGAAAGAATTTTTACCATGTCTATGTCATGACCTTGAGAGCCCTTGACCTCACTCAACCAAATGATCCTTTCCCTTTAATCCATCTTGAGCTTATTGGCTGGGATCAAACTGAACCTATTGATATCCCTAGATTATATATGTAAGCATCAAAACAATATAAAAAATGTACATAGCATTGCATATCATTTTCATCCATCTCATATAGCATTAAAACATCATTCACATGACATAATCAAATCATAAACATTACATAACACATCACAGTAGAAATTAAATGCATACATCATAGGCACCCATAATATAAACATCAATCATACATACATCCATCATTAATGCATCCATCATAGAGAAACGTGTAGACAATGCATAGATCGACAATATCCACTGCATTTGATAATATCAAAAGTCTATTTCAAATGTACAAGGATATCGAAACAAGGAGATATACAACATAATAATGTGGCATGAAATATCATAAAAGTTTATACATCAACATCATAAAAAATGGTACATCACCAAGGCACTGAACATCAACAATATCTAGTTGGTGCTACCCCCTGATGTTTTTGGTCTCGCACCACCTGCTCCTCCTGCACTAGATGTACCTGACCCTGGGGCTTCACCTAGTGGCCCTCTTGGAGGTGGTTGTGTAACACCTCTTCTCATACTCTAGGAATGACTCCTAGAGTGGCTCCATGACCTACTAGTTGTGTAAGGAACTCACTTCTTGGGAGGTACTACCCCCTCATATCTCAGCTTGTAGTACTTGGTCTCCCAAGCTAGCTCCAATGTCTCAAACAACATATCCAGCATCGATGTACCCTTTGTGGCACTCAAAACCCTCTCTGCAACAACCTCATCCTACTGGCATTACTGCCTAGTGGTATCTCTCTCAGTCCTAGTCTGGGCATCCTATACCTCTAGTTGTGCTATCAAATCTTGAGCCTGTGCTAACTGACCTTGTAAGCTCTATATGGTAGTATTTAGGGTTACTATATATCCCTGATCTGATGGACCTCTAGTGTCGATCCCACTACCTACAATGGAGGGTCTCCTCCATGGTCTCCTCATCACTACCAAGGCAACCCTATCATCCCCACCTCCATCTCCATCATCATCATCACCATCACCATTATAATCATTACTCTCCTCCTCACTCCCACTCTCCTCCATTTCCTCTCCCCTTTGCCTCTACCTGGGTCTTTGTGCTCTACCCCCATCCAGTGGTACAAAAGGCTCCTCGAGACTAGATAGTCATGGTGCTAGATGTGTTTTAGTATATTGAGCATAATCAACCATCATCCCTCCATCAAGAATATCTTTTCTATAGTCCCACATCTATGCCCCTAAATTAATGAACTCCATAGTAGCTACATCAAATGAAATATGGGGTCCCCACACTGAAATCTCCTATTGGTGATGAGCATAAATGGCTAAAACCTGAGGCATCCCTTGTATCTGACCATATTGTCTAAGCACCCAGCCTAGTAGAAATATCTCAATGATATATGGGGTGCAGCTAATCAAGTATCAAAAAACAAAAACATAAGGCATCTCCCTGGAATCCTAGAATCTAGATAAAGTACTCTCTACCAATAATCTAATTTTCCCAACCTTGGCTAGACAACAATACCTACATATGTAAAAATATATGGTCACCCAACTAGATGTTTTCTATCCCTCACAGGATGTGTAATTGCTATATGTTCCCATGCCCACACCTAAAGTAGAGAACATCGAATGGCCATGCTCCTCCCTCCACAGTAAATTATCTGATGTAGCTCATGGTATAAATGGACAAGCATGCATGATCCCCAAGTATATCATGTACCCTAAATGAGCATGCTCTCGATCACTCAACCCCATCCAACTGTCAGTCCCTTCGACCTATAGTCAGGAAATAGGAAACCATCAATTAATCTTGCTAGTACACAAGGAAATGGTGCATACATCTTAGACATCTTAGCCCATGGAATCTCTTATCTAACAATATGATCATCTAAAAAATCTCTCCTCAAGGCATTAGTGCCCCCTACTCTCTAGTGTCATATGTCATGATCTCTCCCATCACTAGAATCTGTAGAATCCGATAGACATCCTCAATAGTAATCGTCATCTCCCCTATAGCTATGTGGAAGGTGTTTCTATCATTGTGGCACCTCTTGGCGAGTGTAGTCAACAAACCCCTATTGAGCCTCATCTCTGGCATCTCTAGAAATGAAGTCTACCCACATGCATCAATGACATCTTTGTCTGCCTGAACAAGAAGTGGAATCAAGCTCCAGGTCTTCAGGAATCGCTCCCACACCTGAAGAATCCCTAACCTCTCCTATCAATTTGAAACATATCAAATCAAAGAAATCAATCAAATCAGTCAATCAAATCAATCAAATCAAATCATCCAAGCAATCAATCTAATCAATCATGAAAGAAACTTTATCAATCTTACTATTTGTTTTCTCATCAATCATGCAGACAAATTTATCAATCTTACTATTTGTTTTTTGATCAATCATGAAAGCAAATTTATCAATCTTACTATTTGTTTTCTCATCAATCATGAGGGAAAATTTATTAGTTATCCTATCATTGAGACTCATTCATCATGAGGTCACTTTATCAATTATCCAATCAGTCCTATTAGTTATCATTAGTCAATCATCACAAATTCACTATCACATGCTGAATCAATTGACAAATCATCAACAATCGGAGAGAAATCATTGAAAATTATTAAACACTAGACAAATGCGCTACATAAATCATTCTATGCACTAAAAATTGCAAATGAGCTACAAAATTCATTGTATGTGCTGTCAAATCAAATGCGCTATAGTTTTTAACATATACACTATAGAATATTTCATATGCACTATAGTTTTTATCATATGTGCTACAAAATTTATCAAATGCGCTACTCTATGTAAAATGCATGAAAAACAAGGAAAAAGATGTCGAAATCATTTCAAATTTTGATGAACCAAATCAAAAGGAGCTTTACACAATACATACCGAATGTCCATAATGTTCCGGGTGTTGGTGTCATTGAATTTGCTCAAATTTGTGCTGATGGATGGGAAGTGCCATTTTTCTCAAGCTCTAGAGCTCAATTTTTTCAAAATTCACTAAGGTAACAATGCACAAATGATTTGAAAAAGTTACTTTTTACCTCTATTTAAGGGTGAATGGGAGGGTAATTTTATCACATTTTTTTATCCATAGGGCAAATCAAGGTTCTTCATCTTCATATCAATATTTCAATAGCGATTTCCATCAAATCATCTTTATCAGCTAATGAATTGGATAACAAATCAATAACAATTTTCAAAAATCATCAAAAATTTCCAAAAAAAGCAAAAAATCATAAAAATATGAAAAATTCAAAATTTTATCTAATTCATCACCCGAGGGGCATCCAAGCATTAGTTTTCCAAAATTCACATCTGGGGAAAAAAATTTAATTCTTTGAAGCAATGTGTAAAACACGTCACTTCAAAGAGGGGAAAATGTATACACCTAAAAATGGTCACATTATAATAAGTCTAGTAATTAATTAAATACAAGTTATTTAATTAAATCTCTAATTCAATCAACATATGAATTAATTTAAATAATTTATTTATATTTTTCATTTTCTACATTCTTCTATCTTAATTAAATAAGTTTAGTTACTCATTTAATTCAATTACTTTTCCATTTCTTCTTAATTAATTAAATAAGTTTTATAGTTTATTTAATTTAATTATCACATTGCTTTTATTCTTCTTTTCCAAAATCATAAAATCACTTTAAAATCTTCTAAAAGCCATTAATTAAATATTTTAATATTTAATTAGAATCTTCTTATCCACATTTCACATAATTAAATATTTTAATATTTAATTAGAAGTTTCCAAAAACCACATGTGACATGAAATTAAATAATTTTATTATTTAATTGTTGAATTATCTTCAACCACCAAACTAACTCATTACTAAAGATGACAAATGGCAAGTTGTCTTCTTTTTTTAGTGAAAAGGTTTTGTGGGAAGGAAACATCTTCTTGTTTTCTCTCTAGCCTCCATATTTTTCTCCAATTTCTCCATCTCTCACCGTTCATCTTACCAAACTAAATCTCGACTGTTGATCTTTTCCAACTAAGTTTTTTCCTCCAAAAATCTATAAATAAGACCTCTTGGCTCTTTGAAAAGACAAAACTATTTGCATAATGTGAGAACTATAGTCAAGCATTCAAGCGATCAAGCATCTTAGCACAATATTCTAGTTTCATTATCTTAGAATTATTATATCCATTAGTTGCACATCTACTATTTCATTTCACAATCATTTAGCATTGGAACTTAGTTTCTTGCACTTTTGCATATTTACTCATTCTCTAGGTTGTCATTTTCTTGGGCTTTTGCTTACACAATTTGAGAGCAAGTAGCTTTAAATGAATCTTTGGAGATAGAGGACAATGAGATGGTTTTAGAGAATTTGTTTGGTTTGAAGTGTTTTACTCTTTTAGATTCTTTGATATAATGTTCCATTGGTGTGTTATTGAGTTTAATAGTTGACATTATTTCACACACAATATGCTCTCTTCATCTTGCCCACCAAAACCAGGTAGTTGATCAAACAAAGAAACCAATTCTTTCTCCTTATGTGGTGCTTTCTCCACTGACTCAAAAATGCAAGGGATCTAGTGGAAAAATTAATCCAACGTCCTCCTCACATGAATTAGGCTCATATGGAGACTTGTAGATGGTGTATGACTCCCCTTTTTCCTTGACTAACTCTTCCTTTTTCCCATTATATCAACTTAAAATCTTGATTGATTTAGGTTTTATAGCCTTTTCCTATTTCTAAACATGGATTGTTGTACTAGGAATATCCTTACCAAGGTTTGAAATTTTCAAATTAGGATTCTTTATCCAAGAAGGCTGCCATGGTTGTTAAGTACTTTCATAATTTGGTGCAGGATCTTGATATGGTTAAAAATAAGGATTAATGGACCGGATTTGGGTAGCTTCATCATGTAAGCAAGTACAAACTTGGGCCAAAATTTGATTCATTTGTTCCTCCTCTTCTTCTTCATGATTTTTATTTTCTTCCACCTCTTGTTGATAACAAAAGGCTTCATAAGATTGTTGTTCCTATTTTTTGGAGATAGGCTTGGTAGGCAAGTTCTTCTTATTGCATGTTGTATTCCTGTTCTTTGTTGATTTCCACACCTATTTTGTGATGTCAAGTGATATACTCTTTATGCTTGTAATCTCCTCCTTTTCACTCTCTTGGAGTTGGTTGGGAAGGTATACTACTAGTTTTGAAGAAAATAGGCTTCTTGGGGTTTATTTGGCTTATATAGGTTGTCAACCAGGCTCAACTGGGGTGGGTGGGAGGTATTCATACCAGGCATGTTGTTTTCTTTGTAAATCAAAGGAATTAGATATAAAACCAAACAAATGATCAGCTTGAGAAGGTTGGAAATAGAGTACTCTAACAACTACTTCAGGTATGTGCAGGATCATGATGGGCCAACAAGTGGTGATATGTAAGTGATATGATGGCCCATGTGGCTGATGAATTTTTTTTTACAAAATATTGATGAAATGAAAATGGTTTTTAAAGGATATTCTCAGCTTTCCACCAATAGAAATTATACTTTACTTTGAATTTAATAAATAATTATTATTCATTTTTCTATTTCAATTACGACTAAAGTCCTGATTGATAGGCTAATTGAAAAATATTTATAGCTTTCAAACGGTATCATATTTTTTGAATCCAAAACATGCATCACATTTTATGCTTCACATGCTATGGGATTAAAAAAAAATTGAATTTCATGAAGATTTTACCAAGTTAAAGTGGTCAAACATACGAGTTTTTATATTTTTTAAAAGTTGTAATAAAAAAATAATAATTATTTATTTACTTGGAAAAAAATTAAAAAAAATATGCATCACATTGAGACATGAGTCCTCTACTTATATCTAAAATTTTATAAAAAAATATTATCATTTTATTGTGGTTAGGGTGGTCATACAAACACCTACTTCTTATTTTTTCCCTAAACTTTAAGTACTACTACATTGAAATTTCAAATTTTCACCAAATAGATTTTTTTATATAAATAACCCTAGTAGTTTAGAAACTACATTCAATTTTCTACAGATTCTATTCTTACATATTTTTGAAATAATATAGATAACTTATTCAAATTTTTATGTCAAGTTGCCTAACTCTGATTTTCTGAATTTTTATCGCCACTTAAGGGCCTATTTTTTCCATGATGATCCTGCACATACCCCCTCATGAAATGGAGCATGATGAATATTTTTTCCATGAAATGGATACATTTTTCAACATTCATATGAGTTGGAAACTCATTGAAATACTCAAAAATCAAAATATCAAGATTGATCTTCAAAACTTGAAAAACATACCAACACTTAGACTATTGAAACTAGTGGATCTAAATTTGGTGCTGCTATATGTGTTTAAAGAACTTTCCTCAAAAATTTGATCTTACTGATATACACACCTAATATCAACAATATATGAGTGAACTTTGGACTATAATAGTCCAATCGTGTCCCATCGGGCGTGCCAAAATATTTTAATAGTTAGAATTGCACCTTGATGCTAAGCTTTGAGGTTTGACAATCCTATGTAACATGGAAACACCTTCAAGCCTATGGATTTCTCAATTCCAAGGTGAATCTCCATATAATGGGCTAGTTCCCCTTTTGATTTTCTAGAAATTAATGATATTTGGTAGGAAAATGGTAAGAAGGATGCTTTGAAAATGTAAATTTATTTCTAAGGGTGATGCATGAAAATATAGATGATGAGTAGCTTAATTCACAACTATTTCTCACAAATCTATTTACACAACTTAGTGTGGGAAGCTTGATCACATAAATATTTCACAAAAAGGTTTAATAAATCTTTCTTTTCTAAAGGAAAACAATGTTTCACAACTTTGAAGATGAGATAAACCAATAACACAACCTATGACCTATGACATTCAACTACCTTTGTATATATGTAACTATGAATGTGAAAAAAAATTTAAGGTTTTGATATTCAAAACACATTAAATTTTTATCTAGAATCACTGCTAAGAGAAAAGGAATCTAAAAATGTGAAGGAAAATACTTGATTGTAATGAAAAAATTGAAGGAAAATCTATAAGTAACAATGTATAATATCTTGTAAAATGTTGTTGTATATCAATAAATATAAAAATATGAGTTACAAAATTGTCCTTCTCTCTACAATGTGCATGAGAGATGAAAAGAAAAGAACTCCAAAAAAAAAACTAAGTCTTTTCCTTTAAGTACAAAATAAGTCTTAAACTACTAACATGTGGCACTTGTAGCAAACTACACTCCAAAATATCTCCTCCAAAGTTATTTATAAGAATAGAAGAAATTCCCCAAAAAGGGGGACCACAACTACTCCAAATTGAGTTAAAATAGCTCAAAACACCTTCTCTCAACTAGTATAACTAAAGAGGACTCCAAAAAAACTCCAATTAATTAAAAATCAAGGCTAAAAACCTCAGTTTCACTCCCCTTCTGATTTTACATGACTTTGGAATAAGGATAAACAATTTAAACAAAAATTAAAGTGATCAATTAAGACCGAGTTTTATAGGTGTTATAAATTGTTAACCTTTTTTTGCATTTGACATTTACTAAAGTAATTTATAATTCATTAATTTAATTATATTTACATTTTTTAACTTGTTTTAAACTTATGTAAAATATAAGGGGGATATTTGATACATTTATCAACTCCCAAATGACAAAAGCTTCAACCAAGGCTCTAAATATTAATAAGATGCAATTTTTTGAAACAAAGTGATAAAAATCAATTGGTAGCTAAATTTTAGGGTTTCATTGAGAAATCAAAAGAATAAGCCCTAAAAGAATTCATGGGCTCATTTTCATTTTATTTTCGATCATCTGGTGTTCATGCTATGTCACCAGGGTTTGAAGGTTTTTGAAGATTATGTGTAATCTAGGACTGTAGAATGCATTATTCTCTACTAGTAAGTTGTTTTAATGCTGAAACACTGAGATTCCTTCATTTTATGAAATAAAATATTGTTTCTATTGCTATTTTTTGAAAAAAATATGATTAAATTTGAGCGTTTTCTTTGACATATTCTTTGTAATGTATTAGCACAGTTTCCACTCTCGACATTGTGACATAAAATGATGAAATTAATCGTAATTTGTGGTTTTCATGAAATAAATGGTGAAATCCCTCTTTTGACTTGGGTCTCCCTTTAGAAGCATTACTATGGGCTTTCAAATCCATTTCTAAGTCTGGCTAGCTTTGGGTGTGGCTCTTCTTGATTTTCTTGATTTACTTGATAACTTGGTGACCCTTTGCTTGTTGTTTGTTCTTTCTTCATATATTATTGTTGTCCTTTGTATTGTGACCTTAAAACTTAACTTCTCTCATGACTTTTGAACTATGATTTTTCATTTTAACACTTATTTTGTTCTCATTTCTCTTATGAGGTTTGCCCTAGTTTTAGATCAAGCATGTGAACCTATTAAAGGAGAGACTAGTGATCTGTAAATGGAAGACTCGATGCCCAAACCTTGATTGCGGTGAATTATATAACTCTTGATTGTGATGATGGGTGAACCCAAAAAAGTGATTTACAATTCGAGTGAGGAAGGAAAACTTCCTAAAACCTCACCCATACAAAAAAAAATCATTTTGAAGGGTTTGAGCGAACTCAATGTTCGAATGAACCCAAAAGGGGTTCACTCGAACCAGGGTTTGAGCAGACCCCTTTTCATGTGGGAACCCATGTTTCCCATTGTGGAAAGGGGGTTTTATTGAACCCCTTAGGTTCACTCGAAACCCTCTTTTCCCACATTCTCACCCTCCGACACAAAAAGACTCAAGATTTTCACCCTTCGAAGCTCGGGTTGAGGATTAAAATGGAGGAGACCTCACAAACCTGATTGGAAGTTTGTATTTCTTGGAATGAGCTATCCAATGAATATAATTATAATATGCTTTGGTTTTATTATGTATTTATTTTTTTAGATTTATTAAACATAGGTTTTCCACCGAAAAATCAAGTTCTTTGTTCTGCACATGTGGAAAAATAGAAAATTATCAAAATAAAATTTTAAAAAATATGTTCAAGTTGGGTATTGATGTCCTTGATATATTAAAAAAAATAAAATTGAATTTTGATACATATAGAAAAAGTTATGTTGTATACGGTTTGCCTATGTCTGAATTGTAATTGGTTTGACTTCAAAACTTGATTAAGGAAAAAATATTCAATAAAAAACTATAAACAAAATGAAAGTGCTATATATCATAGTTGAAAATCTAAATTCGAAAAATTATAATTTTATCCTTCATAGAAAAAAATTCATGTTGTATACGGTGAGCGTCACTCCTTAAAAATGCTGATTTTTTATAAAAACTAGTTTTCGAAGGAGATGGAAAAATAAGTGCAATTTGATTCCAAAAAAAAAAGAAAAAAATATATTTAGAATCTATAAACAAAACATCACAAATCACTAGTTTTCATCACTTCAAATTCCTCACGTTTTAGCCACTATAGGAGCCTAAAAGTGAAGATTTAGCTAGAAAAAATTAGTTTGGTGTCCAGTTTGCCCAAAAATTGTAAACTAGTATTGTGGGATCACCCTCATCGGAGTGTTCTTTATTTATTCCTTTATCTAGTCTTTCACTTTGCTTCTCTCTTTTACTCTCATATTACTAGCTTCCCCTGACAAGAGGCTATCCTCATGAATTAAAATCATTCATTGACCATACACCTACAACTTGTTGTTTCAAAATATCATGGAAAACCTTCATGTGCATTCAATGAGATTCTTGGTCATGCCACTATGACTTCCCTCTCCTCTTTATTCATCTTCACTGTCTCGTATTGGTGATGTTTTCTCTCAAACCATAAACTAGGTTTTTGTGAAATTTCATGGGTTTTTTCATCTGACATTTTCCTAATTTATTTAGAAAAATCATGTAAACTCAGTTTGTGGTTTTCGATATTTGACTTTCTTTGTCATGACTATCCTTTTTCTTTACAAACTGAACTATATTCTTGGTTCTCAATTGCTTCTCCATGACAATGGGAAATTCATTGCTTATAGTTTATTTATTTACTATCAATAAGTTTATTCACACATAGTAGCTCTCCTTAGAAAATGTGTTTAAAATATTTATGAAGTGCATATGTTAATGATCTCCCATCAATAATCAATGTGTTGTTCTTTATTAACTTGTGAACATTCAAAAGCTTTCTTTTGAATATTCTTACCACTACAACATGTACAACACTACTATTGCATTTGACTAGGACTCGCTAACTTCCAGGTGACTAAACACAGTTGTCCTCATATTGATGAGTCATGGCTTTTGGATGTGCTCCTTCATTGGGACTACTTTTTGCATTTTCTTGATTTCTAATGATCTTTTTGTAAGAACTATCCTCTAATATATTTGCATAGCTATCTTTTATTGTCATCATAGTCCTACTCTACCCATGGATGTCTTTGTTGAATCAACCCTGACTAACCCCTATTATGAACTCCCCCTTTTGTATCCCATGGTGGCTTTCATAAATGTTGCCCTCTTTTTATCTTTTGTATGGCATGTAGGTGACTACTAAGACTTGCAACCATATTAATTTATGAAACTTACACTTTACTCCTCTTCTGCATTTAAGAGAACACTATGTTGGGCTCAACCCTTGTGGAGCCATATTTTCCTCCACATAATATGATGTTAAAAGAAGTAATCCTATAATGGCGAATGCACCTATACCTGCACATTGAACAAACAAGTTAATAAAAAAAATGAATCTCAAAGCCTTATGATGATTGATGATCATATGCTTTTCTTGAAGACTTGTGATAACTGCATATATGATTTTTATGCTTCATAAAAGTAGGTTAGATATATTTTTATATTGAATATGAGGATAATTGGAATCATGAGCTCTAATACCATCTATTCTATCTCTTGGAGGCATTTTTTTGGAGCTTACTAGAAAAAGGGAGATGAAGATGCATTTGATCAACCTTGGGGTCCATCACTAAGGCAATGATGGATCCATATTCCCTTCATGGTTATTTTACTCTTTAGATGTATAATTTAGTTATATAATGCACTTGGCAGTAATTCCCACGGCTTGTGTTGGACTCATTAAGCATAATTTTTGTGAAAGAAATAAAAGACAACAATTCTATGCAAATTTTTTGTAATATTCTCTCTTGTAAAAAACTTGCATAAATGAGAATTGAAATACTTCATTTTATGGCATCTTGGTGTATTATAATAAAAATCTAGAAATTTTTTATTTTTGTGTACCTTTCACTATTAAGTCTTCACTTATGTTCAAGCCCTACCTGATTAGGCTGAAATAACAATTAGGTAGCATTTTGGTGACCTCTACTATATCCTTGCATGTTAAGCATCCTAGACTAATAGCATAAACTTATCCATTGGGAATAGGAGTCAATTCCTTCTCTTTGAAACTTGGAAAACTCTATAATTCAGTTGTTAGAAAATGAACAACAACAAAATGAAACTGAAAGAAAAATACGATGGCTATGAATAGGGCTAGCTAACTGTGGAAGAACACTTCTTGGAAAAAAGAACTGAATTTAAATAGATGTACAATCAACACTTATTAATTTGAAATAAAACTTAACATAACCTACACTAACTAGAATTGGTAATGTTTAGACAAATCCATTAACTAGTATTGGAAAATAACTTCCCTTTCTAATTAAGAAAGGATTCTCTACAAGGTGATTTATTACTGATAAGATATGATCCATAAGAACATACCCTATAGAATGTTGCAAAACTCTGTGAAGAACAAAAAAAAACTCACTCACCATCTGAACCTGACCATATATGCTATTGTTATGGGGTGAATAGGTGATTTTTTTCTATTGTTCTAAGGCTACAACCTCCTCTTTGGGTACAACAATAATATGTGTATCCTTATTTAGCTATCTCCCAGCTAAATCCTTGATTGTACATCCTCTTACAAGGATGAAATTTTGGCTTATACTCCTGGTTTCTTAATTGATATCTATTGTTACATTGTCTATCACAATTTCAATCTGATTTGAATGATATGTGTATCTATCATCACATAATGAATAAATGACTACTTCCTTCACCTAAATAGGCTGACCACATACTGTTGGTTCACATGGTATCAAACTATTGTCAATATTAGAGAAAAATATTTTATGATACTTGAGAAAATGTTCTCATCTAACTCATAATCATGTATTGAATCCAAATGAGTTTCATCACTCTACTACTCCTAGGCACTTATGTTAGTATGCATGTGATATCTTCATTTCCATCCAAAAAATCAAGAAATTTATTAAACAAATCAGCTAGATCTTGAGATTCAACCTCTATTTCCTTCACAAAAACATGTTCAACCTAATATTGTTCTACATTATTTACCTGCAACTAATCATGGTCATCAAACCAATCATTTTGATAAACAATTGGTGCTAATTTGAGATCACCTTTTGAGACACAAGTTCTAATCTGATTATTGTTTCAATCTGGTAAACTTCTTCATGTAAAGTATTTTCATTAACCTCCAAAATAGGGCTGAATTTTTTCTCTTTCATATAGATTGACGATTCAATCTCATCTTCACTTTCATGAACCAAAAATACATCATGTTTTACAATATCTTTTGGTTGTCCCAAATTAGCTGGTAAGTTGGATACTTGTATGCTCTCTTCAATTTTCCCAACAAAACCAAGTAGTTGATCAAAGAAAGAAACAAATTCTTCCTCCTTATGTGGTGCTTTCTCTACTGAATCAAAATGTAATGGATCTAGTGGTAAACCTAATCCAACATCCTCCTCACATGCATTATGTGCATAAGGAGGATTGTAGACAACATATGACTCATTTTTCCCCATTATACAAGCTTGGAATCTTGATTGATTTAGGTTCTATAGCCTTTTCCTCTTTTTCAACTTGGATTGGTATACAATTAATAGCATTACCAAGGTTTGGAATTTTCAAATTAGGATGCTTGGTCCAAGAAGGTCGCCATGGCAATTCAGTACTTTGATAAATTGGTTCAGGATCTCGATACATAGACTGAAACTAAGGATTAACATTTATTTCTCCTCTTCTTCTTCCATATCTTGTTGAGAACTAAAGGATTCATAAGATTATTGTTCCTATTGTTGGAGATAGGATTGGTAGGAAAGATCTTCTTGTTGCATGTTTTACTCTCTTTCTCTATTGATCTCTTCTACCTACTTTGTGAATTCAAGCAATATACTCTTTATGCTTGCACTCTCCTCCTTTTCACTCTCTTAGAGCTGGTTGGAATGGGTATACTACTGGTTTTGAAGAAAATCAGCATCATGGGGCTGATTTGGATTATATATGGTCTACCAACCAGGCTAAACTAGGGTGAGTGGGATGTATTCATATCATGCATGTTGGTTTCTTTGTAAATCAAAGAAATTAGGTATAAAACTAGAAAAATGATCAGCTTGATAAGGCTGGAAACATGGTACTCCAACATCTGCTTCATGAAATGGAGCATGATGAATCTTTTCTCAATGAAATGAATACATTTTTCAACATTCAGATGAGTTGGAAACTCATTGAAATACCCAAAAATCAGTATATCAAGATTGATCTTCAAAACTTACAAAATATACCAGTACTTAGACTGTTAAAACTAGTGGATCTAAATTTGGAGTTTCTAGATGTGTTTGAAGAACTTTCCTCCAAAGGCTGATCCTAATGATATACACACCTAATGTCATAAATATATGAGAAAAATTTGGACTATAACATTCCAATTGTGTCCCACTAGGCATGCCAAAAACTGTTAACACATAGGATTACACCCTGATGCTAAGCTTCAAGGCTCAATAAACATTTGGAACATGGAAACACCTTTGAGCCTATGGGTTTCTCAATATGAAGGTGAATCTCTAGATTATGGGTTGGTTCCCATTTTTCTTTTCTAGAATGTAATGATATTTGATGGGAAAAGGGAAAGAAGGATGCTTTGGAAATGTAAATTTATTTCTAAGGGGTTATGCATGAAAATATAGATGATGAGGAACTTGATTCACAACTATTTCTCATAAATTTGTTTGCACAACTTAGCCTGGGTAACTTTATCACATAAATATTTCACAAAAAGGTTTGATAAATCTATCTTTTTTGAAGGAAAACAGTGTTTCACAACTTTGAAGATGAGACAAACCAATAACACAACCTATGTCCTATGACATTCAACTGCCTTTGTATACATGTAAGTATGAATGATATATAAATTTAATGTTTTTGATATTCAAAACAAAATAAAAATTCATCTAGGATCACTTCTAAGAGACAAGACACCCGAAAATGTGAAGGCAAAAACTTGATTATAATGAAAAAATGGAAGGAAAATCTGCAAGTAACAATGTATAATAACTTGTAAAATGCTACTATATATCAATAACTATAAAAATATGAGTTGCAAAATTTTCCTTCTCTCTGAAATGTGCATGAGAGGTGAAAAGAAAAGAACTTCAGAAAAAAGACTAAGTCTTTTCCTTTAAGTACAAAATGATAATCAAAGTGCCAAGAGATGGAACTTTCTGCTAACTACACTCCAAAAATATCTCCTCCAAAGTGATTTATGAGAAAGAAGAAAATCCCCAAAAAAGGTGTCCACAACTACTCCAAATTGAGCTAAAATAGCTTGAAACTCCTTCTCTCAACCAATCTAACCAAAGAGGACTCCAAAAACACTCCAATTGACTGAAATTTAGGGCTAAGGACCTTAGTTTCACTCCCCTTATGATATTGCATGACTTTGGAATAAGGATAAATAGTTTAAATAAATATTAAAGTGATCAGTTATGACCAACTCTAATCGGTGTTATAAATTTCTCACCTCTTTTTTGCATTTTATGACATTTATTAAAGTAATTTATAATTTATTACTTTAATAATTACATTTTTTAACTTTTTTTAAACTTATGTAAAATATAAGGGGAATATTTAATACATTTATCAACTCCCAAATGGAAAAAGCTTTGACCAAGGCTCTAAATATTAACAAGATGTAATTCAATGAAATAAAGTGATAAAAATCACTTGGTAGTTAAAGTTTAGGTTTTCCTTGAGAAACCAAAAGAATAAGCCCTAAAAGAATTCATGGGCTCATTTGCATTTTATTTTCCATCATCCAGTGTTCATGTTGTGCTGCTAGAGTTTAAAAGTTTTTGAATGTTCTATGCAATCTGGGACTGTAGAATGTGTTCTTCTCTATTGGTAAGTTGTTTTCATGCTAAAACACTGAGATTCCTTAATTTATGTGAAAGAAAATATTGTTTCTATCACCATTTTCTAATAAAAAGATGATTAAATATGAGCATTTTATGTGACATATTCTGTGTAATGTATAAAACAATTTTCACTCTCTGTGCTAGGACAAAAAATGATGAAATTTATGCTAATCCATGGTTTTCATGAAATAAATGGTGAAAGCCCTCTTTTGACTTGGGTCTACCTTTAGAAGCATAACTACAGGCTTTCACAACCATTTCTAAGTATGACTAGCTCTGGGCATGGATCTTCCTAATTTTCTTTATTTTCTTGATAACTTGTCGACTCTTTGCTTGATGACTGTTCTTTCTTCATATATTACTATTATCCTTTGTATTGTGACCTCAAAACTTGACTACTCTCATTAATTTTGAACTTAATCATTTTTCATTTGAAAAAAATTCTCTGTTCTCTTTTCTCTTATGTGGTATGCCTTAGCTCTAGATCAAGCAGAGGAACCTATTGAATGAGAGATTGATGGTTTGCAAATGGAAGACTCGGTGCTCAATCCATGATTTTTTGAATTACATACCTCTTGAATGTGATTATAGAAGTTTTATTTATTTAATCCTTCATCATGGATTTCACTATGGTTCTCTCTTTTACTCTCATATTAATGGTTGCCTCTGACAAGAGACTATCCTCATGAATTAAAATCATTCATTAACCATACACCTATAGGTTGTTGTTTTAAACAGTCTTGAAAAAAATTCCTACGCATTCAATGAGCTTCTCGGTAATGCCACTATGACTACCCTCTAATCTTTATTCATCCTCATTGTCCTGAATTGGTGAATATTTTTCTCAAACCACCAACTGGGTTTCTATGCAATTTAATGTGTTTTTTCACCTAACTTTTTTGTAATATTTTTCAAACGATCACAAAACCCTAGTTTGTGGTTTTTATATATGACTATCACTATCATGGTTGTCCCTTTTTTTTGCAAACTAATTTGTATTCTTGGCTCTCAATTTATCCTCTATGACTATGGGCAAGTCATTTCATACTATTTATTTATTTACTATTAATAAGTATGTTCAAACATAGTAGCTCTCCTTAGAAATTATAATTAAAATCTTTATCTAGGGAATATGTTAGTGATCTCATCAATAATGAATGCATTATTCTTTATCAACTTGCTAAAATTAAAAAGTTATCTTTTGAATATTCTTACCACTATAGTATGTACAAAATTGTTATTGCATTTGACTAGGGCTCCCTAGCTTCTAGGTGACTAAAAATTATTGTCCTAATATTGATGAGTCATGGCTTTTGGATGTGCTCCTTCATTTGGATTTCTCCTTTCATGTGCTTGATTTCTAATGATCTTTTTGTAAGCATCAACTTTTAAGATATTTGAATAGCTCTCTTTTATTGCCATCATAGTCCTACTATGCCCATGGTTGCCTTTGTTGAATCAACCTTGAATGGCCCCTATTGTATCCCACGGTGGCTTTTGTAATTTTTTCCCTCTTTTTTCCTTTTGTATGGCATGTAGGTGACTACTAATACTTTCGCCCATCTTCATTTATGATAACTTACACTTTACTCATCTTTTACAACTAAGACGACACTATGTTGGACTCAACCCTTGTGGGAGCCACATTTTCCTCCACATACTATGATGTTAAACAAAGTAATACTGCAATAAAAAATGTGCCTATACCTACACAATGAACAAAAAAGTTAATAAAAATAATGAATCTTAAAGCCTTATGATGAGTGATGATCCTCTACTTTTCTTGGATAATTGTGATAACTACATATATGATTTAAATGCTTCATAAAATTAGTTATATATCTATTGATATTGCATATGAGGAGAATCAGAATCCCGAGCTCTAACACAATCTATTCCATCTCTTGCAAGAATTTTTTTAGAGCTTAATGGATGAAGGGAGATGAAGATGCATCTGATCAACCTTGGAGTTCACCATTCAAGAAATGATGAATCCCTATTCCTTTCATGTGTTCTATTACTTTTCTAAATATGTATAATTTAGTTCTATGTTGCATTTTTCAGTCATTCCCATGGCTTGTGTGGGATACCTTAAGCATAATTTTTGTAAAAGGAATAAATGAAAACAATTTTATGTAAAATTTGTGGAATCTTTGTGTATGATAATAAAAATCTAGCAGAATTTTCTTTTTATGTACCTCTCACTCTGAAGTCTTCACTATTGTTCCAGCCGTACCTGATTTGGTTGAAAGCACAATTAGGTAACAAAAATATCTAATGAAAAATTATAAAAAATATTCAAAAAATCTTACATTATAAATTTCATGCTATGTATTTCATAATTATTTCTTTATTAATTGATGTAAACTCTGCTATCCCACAAATTTAGAAGGAACAATAATAGTAATTTCTCTTGAGAGAATGCATTCAAGTTATAAATATCATTCAATAGAGGTAGAAAAAGAGGAATGAAAGATATAAAAGTAGAGGTAGAAATAGTAATCAAAGACATGAAAGGAGTAGTTCATATCAAGGTGGAAGGATAAATCAACATTTTACTACTCATAGCTCTAAACAATGCAACACCAATTAATTTAAAACAAGTGATTTTTTTTTTTAGTCACTTTTAAGCTCATTATTAATTACATGTAATGTTGGTCAAAATAATTATTGTCATATTTTATTTTCTAAAAATAATGGGTGTGTGCACCAATTTGTGACACAAAAAAGGTTCCAAATTATAAAAAAAAACCACAACATCCAATATTGTGCACACCATATTTGGAGAGATTTTGTGCTTTCCAAATGGTTTGACCATGTGGCAAGCACCAAATTTAAAAAACATAATAAAAAAAACCACATCAAAGATGAAATTTTCTCCTTGCAGCCCATGACATCATTTTTCATTTTTAACCTTTGCAACTTGCGGTTGCCAAATCCCTTCATTTTTTGCACTCTCTACTTGTGATTCTTTGTGAGGATGGTGCCAAGATGTCACATAGGTGGAAGAGGTATCTATTTGGGTTGTTATTATAATTTCAAATTAGAATTAAATTATAGATCAAAATAAGTTTTTTAATTAAACTTTGTTTTATTTTCCAGGAAACCAATCTCCACCTCCAAATATTGATAATTCACAAACACCTCCTCACAAAAACCCTCCAAAACAAGAAGAGCATCAAAAACATCTCTTAGTTCAAAGAAATCCTATAAGAACTCAAGAAAATATTTTAAATCAAATTGAAAACAACAAAAGAGATCTTGAACAATTGATTGCAATATTAAATGAACATGTTGCAACCCACCCTTATAGGAGAGGCATTATTGAATGGCTAAAGTCAATTGTCTCATGCAAGAGCAATGACTGAACAAATTATTTTTGGTTGAATAAGAGGGAGGAATTAAAATAATTTTAAGAAAGTGGACCTCCCTATGCACAAGTGAAGAATGAAAAAATTAGTAAAGTTGACTTTTGTGCACTTTTAAGAGGCACAAGAACCAATTCACCTTTATGAAATGCATGTAGGAGGTTCCCTATCCATTGGTGCTGTTGGTGTTTTTTCTTGCAAACTAGGTTTGTCTCCTAATCTACCTATGGAATTGCCAAATTTCCAATCAAGGGCAGCTCGGAGGACTTGGACCAACTGACGAGGATTGATTTTAACAATAACCTCCTACACTTTGGACTCTACAAGACCCAGGAGGGTGATCCCTATAATGAGTTTACAACATCTGCAATAAAAATCATAAACAACCATTAACTTCAAAAACAGATAATCTCACTTAATAGCTCAACAAAATGGGATAAGACTGAAATGAATTGGTTGTTCATCACTAATATCAACCACTTGGAGCGTGAGATATTTACAACACAGTTGTTTCATGGTGAAAGATAAATCATTATGTTTAAAATTGGTGGTAGCAAGCCCTAGGTGAAGACAAACAAAACATTGCATCACAAAGAACATATGCAAATCAGACCAGTGCCATATCCATTAGAGGAGTCAAATTCACCAATACTTAATGGTTCATAGCAGATTTTAACACATAACATGTAATATCTCTGATCATACTGCCTTACAGTATCACCAATTTGTATCTCAGCTCAATACTTCTTACCCAATCCTTGTACAGAACATATAAATCTGCAATCTCATTTAAGCAGTCTAATTAATTCTTTGAATCAAAGCTAAAACTAGAATTGCACACACCACAACAGTGAGAAGAATAGAAAAACCCTTGATTATTTCATTCAAAATTCGAATACATTTGCACATAGGAGAGACATGAGCGTGGATTTATCAAGTAAAATCAAATTTCAGTACTGTTATGAAGCACCAAATCCCAATAAACTCAAATCCTATAGCAAAAATGACACAAAACTCACTTGCATTGCCTCTATAACTACAAATTTTACAATTTGAAATGCAGCTCCACACCAGAATTTTGACTAGCTTACTTGCTAACTTTCCCACACCTCTTACAATGAGAGAAGAAAAGAATAAGAAGAGGAGAAGAGATTCCAGAAGAAACCCTAAATCTGAATAGGAACAGCCATCTGGAAACATCTCCACCGTTGAATAGTAATCTGCAGAATATTCTCCATTTCCTTGTAACAAACTTGATTCTGTTTCAAAAATAGCATGTTCCCAATTCGTTCTTCAACAAAAAAAATGCCCATGTGTCCACTCTTCACTCATTATTTGCAGCAAAAGAAAAACTCTCCACCCCTGTGAAAATCCTCTTATCTCTGTTTTCTGCTTTTTCCCCTTTGTTGCATTTTCCTTTGTTTGCTTACTTACTGTTGTTTTTATTTTATTCACTTTAGTGAATAAAATATTTCACTTAAATTCTATGCAAAGTATTAAAAATACCTTACCCAGCAGCATAAAGTATTTAGCTTTTCATTTTTACCCCAGCACAATAGAAAATAAAATATTTAATTTTATTCATCCTATCCCTCTGCATTTTAATGTTTTAAAATTCCATTTAAAACATCCCACCAATTTAAAAACAAAAGTAGCCTCACGTGAATTATTTCCCCCTGTGCACTTAAATTATTCACATTTCATAATACTTCATTTACTCAGCACCCAAGAGAAAAACCGGGCCCTACCCCCATTTTAATACTATTGACAATATTTATCAAAACATTTAATTTTAAATGTTTTAATTGTTTCTTCTATCTCTCCCCGCCATCCCGCAATCAATAATCCTCGGGCAATTCTTGATTGCGAAATGGTTGGCAATGGCGGAGATGATACTGCATCGGCCCCACCACTTCATTTAATCATTTGATAAAACGTATTTTGACCAAGCCTCAAGGAAAACATTAATATTTTATAGTTTAACTTACTCCTCTCCCCATCTCCCCACCATCCCGTGATGCATAATGGCCCAGCATCTCCCGATTGCGATTTGGCGAGCAACGGTCACAATTCTGCTGGAATTTCATCTTCATTTTCTAACCGTAGGATTCTCTTTGCTTTCATTCATTTATTGCTTTGCCCTAATTTTGTTTTATGTTTGTTTGAGCATCCCGATCCCTGGCTATGGCAAAAGCTTCATCATCCTTTGATGGACATCTACACCCTACTACTTGCGTAGGTTTCCCTCTTCCTTATACTACGCAAGCTTCACTTGTTTTTCATCGACCTCCACTCCTAGTGCGAGCTCCCATTTCTGGCTTTCTTCATCTCCCCGCTAGTGTAGGTTTCCCATACTAATCTTCCCCTTTTGTTTGGCATGGGCCATCCTCTCACCGGTCACCCTCCATTTACCTGCCAATTGTGCCATCCTACCTGCTCCTGCCTTGGTGCAGGATTCCCTTCATGCACTAGTGGGTCTTCACCTATTCGCGCCTTCTCTTTACCACTTCCATCGTCCTTCCCACTCCACACACAGTTTTCCCCACATGCTCATAGGCCTCTCCACTGTTATGGCTGCGCCCAGCCCTTAGTCATTGGTGTGTGCGGGTTACCTTCACCTAGAGGCCACGCATCTGCTCCTAGCTCCATCATTGCCTGCCTGGGTTTCATCTCTGGCTTTCGCTACGGGCTTTCTCACATCCAACTCATGCACCATCCATAGTGCTGCAGGCCAATCACTCATTGTCTAGTAGAAGTTCATGCCCTTTACTTTGCTTGCCAATGTATTACGTGGGGAATTCCCTTACTGCATAAAACTCGAGCCTCCATTCATTGTTGCGGGCTTCCACACTTGTTGGCCTTCACCTTCCCACAGAGTCTCCTCCTGCATTGCTATGAGCTTCCACTCCCTAACCAATGCGGGCTTCTCCATTTCACAATACACTGGCATCATCCATAATGCCCCTTTCATTGCATGGCTCCATCTTTAATGCATTGGCGATCATGGCACCCTGTGAGATCACACTTATTTAGACATCACAAATAGTTCATATGCCTTCTTCAGTGAACCCCTTCAAGCATTTTCTTTAATGTTTACAAAGCATTTTCACCAATTTCATTTTGTAAGAACGCAACAACCATGGCATTCCACAAAATTACATTTGCTTGGGGGTCCAAGCCCGCACCTACAATCCGTCAATTGCATTGTCTTAAAATTAATCTATTTTGTGCATACACAGTCAATAGATTGTATTCATTGATGCTTTGGTGGGTGCCCCGACTGTCTCACTATTGTTCTCTCTAACTCCACATTTGGAATATAGATCACACTTTAAAGTTTAAAACCTGTAAATAATTATAATGGTAAGTTCCTCCACCTGCTAACCAATACAAATCAATTTACTTGATGGGACTGCAACACTAAAGCCATTATAAGTTCATGATCATGCAAAGCATGTCGGGCCCTAAGTGGCCCGACTAAAGCAAATTTTGTTTTCAAACAAGTTTCAAACTCAAATCATCCTAGAACAACATCTAGATGCATTTGAAGTAAAATGGTAAACTGGGTTGTCGTCATAAACTATTTTCTGACATATTTACAAAATGGGTAAAATAGGTCAAATTGCCTCAGGAATCGGCCTTGAAAATTGGGCAAACGACCTCATGAAACCATAAAAACTTGCAAGCACATAGTCATTTGATCAAAAAGTATAGTGCAAAAGATATATTAGAGAAATCAATTATGAGGAACTAGATATTAATTGGCAAAGTTGCCCGATTAAAATTTTTTGAAACAACTATTGTTCTGCACCAATTAGAACACACCCGACTGCTAATTTGTAAATGTAACAAATCAACCCCTGACGAGCTGCCATCAGAAACAATGGAACATTAAGATATCCTGAGCATGTGTACAAAAGGAATTACTTTGAAACATCACCGATCGAAAGATATTAACAATCGAAATTGACCACTCAGAAAGGCTGTCAGGAATGCAACTACAAAACTGAGCAAACTACATTTGGTTTCAATCTGCTAAAAATAGCAAATCAAAACATTAGGCTCTGCAAACTAACACATGAGATCATTTGGGTATGGAGAACATAGAATAGCATTCATTTTGACATAATAGTCAACTGGTTGTGAAATCCAAGCTCAAACAGGAGGCTATTTTGCAAACTGACAAATCTGCAAACAACAGAACAATGCAAAAACCCTCCAACTTTACTTTTCAAAACCCTGACAAAACTGATCATGGGAAGCTGAAAATCGACACACATGCTCAAATATGTCAATCAAATATGTCTGCAAATGGGTTTTGCTTGGAAAACAACATGCCCCAAGTTTTGATTCTCCAACGTTGGTCACTCAAATTGACCCCTCAAGGGCACTTCTAAAAGTGCAGAGGCAAAATTTCTAGAAACAGGCACCTCAAATTTGCAAAATTTGAGAGTGCCAATAGGTTCCACCAAGAATTATTTAATAATAATTTTTAGGAGTGGTGGTGGATGGTTTTTGACAACGTCCATGCAATAACTATGAGGTATCATAGTATTTTTTGAGGAAACTCTATTGCAAGTTTGTCCTCAATAAGATGCAAAATTATTTTGAATATTTATAATTTTAGGGTAGATGTGGGCGATCCATACATGATAGATTGGGTGCACAATATAATCCAAAGTTAGCACCGAGACACTTGGAAAAACTCATGGTGGAGCATGTCACCATTCGTTCCATTGTGTAGGACAATGTCAGGGTGAACATGTCAAACTCAATTAGTTTTCTTACTCAAAGCTTTGTACAGTGTGTGAGGCCTCTAGTAGACCTAAT
This sequence comes from Sequoiadendron giganteum, assembly GCA_007115665.2. Taxonomy (NCBI): domain Eukaryota; kingdom Viridiplantae; phylum Streptophyta; class Pinopsida; order Cupressales; family Cupressaceae; genus Sequoiadendron; species Sequoiadendron giganteum. The sequence continues at coordinate 247,946,765 of CM021105.1, read as the reverse complement.
GTGGGTGAGTCTTCTAGGCCTAGATCTAGGTTTCTGTGCAGGAATAGATTTCTAGAAAAAAAATATATCTAAATATGCAAGAATCTAGAAAAATGCCTGTAGTGGGACTCATATGCCACTTTTGTTGTATCAATCACATTTCACTTTTTTAGGAGTTCAAAGTTTAGATCTATGCTCCAATCTATGTCCTTCCCTTCTAAACTAATTTCCTTGTCTGAACATGTAAAAATACTTGCAAAATAAAATATAAACTTGATTTTCTTGTGGGGGGTTTTCCTCTATCAAACACCTAGTTTGGTAATTAAACCTTGATAGAAACAATGAAATATGAATATAAATGAAACATATAAAATTTGGATCTTTTGAATGGAGATCACTAATTCTCTATTTTCCATTCAAATATGAGCAATATCGGGTGCATATCTAAATTCTAACCATACATATAATCAAAAACCAAATTTTTGAGAGGTAAGAATGATGTGTACTAATCACCAAAGCTACTTTTTCAAATATTTCTCTTCATAAATATTCAACTTAAAACCTACAAATCACACATCATAGAGAAGGAAATGAAGATTTTTATGGGATAGGGTTTTTCCTTGATCAAAACCTGTTTTATTAATTAAACTTGATAATGAACTGAAACATGTAATTAAAGGAATGACAAGTGAACATAACAATGTCATAACTTACCATACCAATATTGAAACCTTGGAACTAAATCAACATGTAGAAATATCCATGGATGTGATTCTTGATAAAAAAGATGATATCTTGAAATGATCTTGAATGCTAGATAAACATGATTTCTCTATCAATATACATGCCTTCAACATGATAATTGATCCCTGATTGCTGCAATAAGAGTTTGATAATCTTCCCTTGAATTCCTTGATAATGCTCTTGAAGATGGTCTCTTGATCTAGAGTGCTTAGTTTTGGCATTCTTTATGACAACCCAAGTGGACTTCCCAAGAGCTTCTATGAACTTTCCATGTTCAATGGTAAAAGCCTTGAAAGTGCTTGGCCAAATTGATGAGAAAGAGCAACAATGCTAATTCTTTTACACTTCAGACTCTGTAAGATCTAGGAGGTTGTTCCCTAAAATGTGCTATTAAAATACTATTCTAAACGATTCTCTTGCACATAGATAAATAACATATAGATTCCCACTCATGCTAAAAGGATGAAATCCTTCAAGAAATTGTCTGTTCCTTGGAAGGCTTGGACCCAAATAATAGAGAATCACAAATACAACTAAAGTAGAATGATATGAAATGTTTGAATAAAATTTCTTGAAGCCATAACACAAAACATGAAAGGATAAAACACAATCAGAGTTCCAGTGCCATATCCTAAAGCATGGAGTCAAAAGAGAAAATTGAACTATAGGGAAAATTTCATCTTAAGAACTTATGATCTATATGAATCAAATTACAATCCATAGATCTATATCTGAGTTTATTACTCTTTATGAATCCTATTTATTATCTTTCATGAACTTACTGGTTAACTAAAACATTTAACCGATGCTTTGAACCAGAGCTATAGTTAAACATAATTCACAATAAAGAACAAATGAAGATCAATGAAAATCATCTTGGATCAATATTTCATTAATAATCCATGCAAAGTATCACAATAGGAGAGAAAATAAACTCAAAAAATTCACGAGCTTGACACAAACATGCTCAAGAACCTCATTAATAACTAAGTTCTCATATTTGACTCAAAACTTTAAAACCTGGACTTACAATTCATACTCTTTGTATCACTAGACTTATTTCTTATATTTCAGATATTTTAGTAGACCTCTCTCATGGCCCAAAATTCCCTTTTATAAAACAAGGGAGCCAAGAAGCTCCAGGCTAGAGAGTACACATGTCCATTTTTTATTCGATCGCTAACCCCAAATCAGTTACATTTACATCATTCATTTTTTGGAGAGGAAAAGCAAAAGATAAGAATAATCATTAGTTGATATGGAGGAAATAAATCGTCACTCCAAAGTCCACTCACCAAAGGCATACTTAACCATTATAGTACTTATTCCACCTTAGCACCCTGTACTTGAAGTTGAAAGGAGAATGCATTTTCAAATATAACTTCTAAGGCCAGACCTGTATTATACATGACCAATTTGCAATTCTCAACTATAACATTCATAATTCAAGTTCATCAGTGAACACCTTTTTCCATAATTCATAATCCTCCTCAGAGGGCCACTTGAAAGCCACAACTTGATAAACCTTATTTTGATAGGGTGCATACTTCACCATTATCGATGTGGCCTTTTTATCAAAGTTTTCTAAGAAACTAATGACAAAAGACTGCTTTTCCAATGTATTTTCTAGCATGCGAACGTCAATATTTTTTCATATCTCATTTGTTTGATTAGTAATTTTATTGTTCATCTAATCCTTCCAAACCTGTAGGGGCTTGACTTCATCTTGATTGTGCAAAATATGTGGCAATGGGGTCAAGTCCTTTCCATCATATACATCCTTTAACAACTTGATCTTGGACTCCATAGGGGCAGTAGATCCCTGAAACTTCTACTCAATAACTCCCTTGACAAATTGATATGTTTCTATAACCATAGGATATTTATCCCCATGTTGTTTTGCCCCTACTGCCATGAATTTCAACTTCTCCATTTTGAGGCTCTATCTGTTTAGCAATGGGATGGCCAATTCTCTATCCCTTGGAAACATTTTCAGTACTTGCAACATTAGGACATAATTTGCATGAACACTGTTTAGTTTACCCTGGACCCTTCTGTTTAAATGTTTCAAAATAGTGTCCACTATCATTGAATTTCTTCTCCTTGCTACATCCCAGATTTGTCATACCATCTCCTTATACTCCTCAATTTGATGAATCAATTTCTCCCTAGAGATTCCTCCTCCCAGGCTTAGCCCTAACAATTGTAATAGGCAGTTGTCCCATATTATAGGGAAGAATAGCCAAAGACTGTGCTTGTGAAGAAGGTTGAGACTGCTCTACTGGTGGGTCAGAGATAATGTGGCTAGAACTGGCTTGCCCTTGAGACCTCATGGTGTCCATTTGTTGCTTCAATAAAGCCAATTTAGTTTCTAACTCTGCTACCTTTTGTTGACTTATTATATTCAATAATAATGTCATTATATTGGCCTCTTAGAGTATCCCGGTCCTTGGTCAAATCTTCAATAGTTGCCCTAGGGAATTTGGCAACATTTACAACCATATCAACAGCTTCCAATGTTGGGGTGTCAACAACTCTCCTCACAACCAAGTGACAACTGAAATTAGATGATTCTGCAACAATTGGTTTTTTAGACCCAGTCGATAGAGACCAGATTGCCAAAGTATCTCATTCCTCACTAAAGGCTGATCCTTTGAGTGCTAATGTAGTCTCCTCATCAGTTGCAAGAAGTGGCCTATTCTCCCTTCTTATTGTGTCAAAAACCACAACATCAATGATATCCCATTCAAGAAGTAGAAATACTCCACTCCTTTGTACCAACGCTTTGCCCTGCTCTGGTGTTATTTCTTTAAACTTTTCCCTCATCTGCAACTTGACTTTAGATTTGATTACCTGCTCTAGGAGCTCTGGGTTCAAACTTCTCTCATGTGCCACCTTCTCAGAATATAGTGAGAGATGTTCCCTCCATACAAATTCTTTAAAAGTGTTAGTTTGAATAAAATATTCATCCATCATGAACTCTTTGCAGGCTTCCATCCTTAGATCATCATTATTTGTTATTCCTTTGATTTCATCTTTTCCTAACCTCAAAGTAACTACCCCTGAACTTGATATAGTGTCAACCGGATCTGATGGCATCCCTTGATGTGTTTCATCTGGAGTCACAATAATGTTCTCATCCTCATCACAATCACAATAAACCATCCTTGTTCTTTCAACCTTCTGCCTCTTTAGTGATGGTGGGTAGGCTTTCTCTGAAAACCTCAGAGGAGAATCCAGATCAACAATATTTGGTACTGACTTCCTTAAAGAAGATGGTGCAACATTTTTAGCAACATCTTCAGCTCTACTTCCCCTTTTTCTAGAAAAAACCTTTATCTTCTTTTGGGGCTGATAAGTAGGCCTCTCCTCCAATCTTACTTTAGGGTACTCCTTGATATTTTGTGATTTTCCCCTTTCTTCCACAACCCGTTCATCTTTCAAAACCCCTACCAAACTCTCAAAATTGTCAATGGCATATATCACCCTACTTAACTCATCTTTGGCATCAGGTATGGGATTGAAACCAAGTATTCTCTCCTACTTAATTTTTACCATTTTAGAATAGGCAATGTACATTTCCTTTCTCTCCTCTTGTAAATCCAGAGAAAAAATATTTTTGATGATGTCCTCAAGAAAGTAGAAATTCTAGATAAAGGTTTCGGTCTGATGTTTTTCCTTCATTTGAGAGATAAAACCCTCAAGATCATGATTCCTGGGGCACACAGTCTTTAGCCTATAAGGCCTAAGTAATACGTGTAATTCCTTCCATCCTTCCTTTTCCATAATAAAATTGGAAAATGTTGTATACTCAAGGAAGAAAGACCCTTTCTTCTATTCAATCAGAAAATGTACTTCTTGAGCACATCCCAACTACCTCATGATTTCTAGAAAACCAATTCTCAAGGGCACATCCCTAGGCAAAACATTCGGGTTGACATTGGTGCCAAATACTCTGAAAATTGTTGTGTTATGATAAGGGATAATATCTCCCCAGTTGTGTGTCAAATTCAATTCAGGCCTTCTCTTTATTGGCCTTAAGAAATCATAAATCTCTTTTGGAATCCTGGAAGGATCATGAACTAGAGCCTTTTTCAACTTGGATACAAAGAAATTTTGGAAGGTTACATAATCAAACTTGTGATCATGCATATCAAGGATCCTAGTCCAATATTGGATAGGCATTTCAATATTACCCTCCTTCTTCTTTAATTCCATATCCTACCCAATAATAGCCTGGCCCTTATACAAAAACATATGCATCGACAAGGAGAACCATCTAAAACCCACCAAACACCCATGCATTTTCTCCGCTAAATAAGTGGCAAAATAATATACTACATTAAAACTAGGATGCTAGAGATTTGCAGCCATGTACATGATATCAGTGGGTAGAGTAGTCTTCAAACTAACTCTCAGAACTTGGCATAAAGAACAAATGGTCTTCTTAAAATAATTGGAGAAATAGTCCACAAGAAAAGGTTCCGGCTCATTTCTACCGATCACTACCTTCTTCTGATTCTTTCCTCTTCCCAACGTTTCCAAATGAGGTATCGAAAGAGATGTTCTGAACAAACCCTTGGTATTTTTGTATTCTTTTCTAAAAGCCTCAAGGTTAATTTCAACCATATCCCAACTCCACTCATGTAGACCGAATATCTCTGTGATTTCCTCCCTGGTTATCTTAACCATTTCTATGCCATAGTGTGTTTTAAAAACTCTGGTTACAGGGTCATACCTCACAACACCATCTTTTAATAAATCTACATCCAAGTAGACATTAGGAACCACCAGTTTACCTAGATCCAACCTCCATGGGTTACACAAAGGGACCGACAAATTCCTGTTCCCAAACCAATTGGAGAACAATTGTCATCCAGTATATGGTAACTCAGCATCTCAAATTGCACACTGCTTGTCTATTAACCCTTCTGGGAGTAAGGGCCCATAGAACAAAGCCTTTCCCTCCAACTTATTTCTAGTAGAGGGCTTTAATAAATCAATAACTTCTTGGTAAAAGGACCTAGTAGTGGTTTTAGAACTAAAGCTTTGGGCTTTGGGTGTCATTTACACTAGGTAGAGGATAGATCAAGATAGGGTTTTCTTATTTTCAAATGGAAAGCAATTATAATTCTCTCCCTATAGCCTTAAACAAAAAATACTTCACGATTCCAGAATCCCTAGCAATTATCTAGAAAAGCTTTTAAAGAAAATCTATTCAAACAATTCTTTAGGAATGGAATAGGAAACAATCACTAATTGTTCATCAAGCAACCATAAAATCTTCTAAAAACACAAGAAATTTTGCATGTGATACTTACGGTTTCACTTGTAGAACGTCATAGGTAGTGAGACTAGAAAATCACAACAACGGCTTGCTTCACTTGGAACTAGGCAATTCTTCTTTAGCGTAGAGATACAACATGGAAATAGAAATTCACTGATCTTTTAGCATTTAATTATGGGAGCAAAGTCGAACTCGACCATTACTATTCACTCACACGAGATAAAATGGCTATGGTACAATACCAGCCTATTTCAAATGCCAACCATTGATTGTAAGCAATGTAGGCCAGAAGAATGACTCAGATTGAGTCAAAAAAAGTTTGAAAATTCCATGTCCGCTTCACCAATTTTTTGGGTGGTCAGGAAAACATCTACCGAACACCACCTCGGTATGGAACAGGCCCCACCCCACTCGTCTATCGTACAACATCAGCGTCCATGCATCAACAATTCACACACCTCACAACATTATTAAAACTGAAGTTTTAATTTTGCGAGGTCAGCGAGGAACGACCACGATGCGTTGGTCAGGAAACAACTGTCAGCACTGGCATCCATCATCGGTCAGTGAACAAAGGTGGTCCCCACAATGATGTTGGACAGGTGGCAGCATCTTGCATGCCTCACATAACTTTGATAATGTTAGTAGGAGAACCTACGAGGTATGTGATAAACGACCACAATGCAGGTCACTTCATCCAATGGCTACGTAATCTGCACATGCGAAAAGGTTATTTATAAAAGGGGGATTGACTAGGTGGACGGGGAAAAAACCTTCGAGGCTAGAATATTTTTTAGAAATTAATCTAAAACATTTATCAACCCAACACTAAGGAAAATAAAATATAGTCAGACGCAAGTGACCGAGAGGACAAGTAAAGAGGGGCCAGTAAAGTCACGACCCAAAGGGGTTAAAACCACACTTAAACGACTGGCCACCGTTAATGATAAGTCAATGCTCAAAAAGAAAAACCCACCCAATTAGAGCCAAGGATAAAATAAAAATGTACCACAGAAAAGGGGGAGAAATTAAAAGCTCCACCACTTAGTGTGTAAGATCACCTTCTTGGTGTGTGATTGTCTTCTTTCTTGTGTGTCTTCAAATGAGGATGAAAGGTCTCCTTTTATAAAGGAGAGTTAAATGAGTGGCTAGAATAATTATCATGATCAAGGGCCAATATTAAATTAGAAAATAATGTAATCAAGGGTGGAGGTTAATTGAGAGAAGAGAGACATGGATCAAGGAGCTAAACAATATTTAATTTTAGTGGCCAATAAAGGAGTAATAAATAAAATATTGATTTTATTTATTTAAAGGGAAAGGTGAGAACAAATAATTGGATAATTAAATAATTAAAAATAATTATTTAATGGAGAGGGAAAGGATAATTAAATAATTAAAAATAATTATTTAATTGGGGAGATAAAGGAAGGAAAAATAATTAAATAAATATAACATTTATTCTATTATAGAGAGAAAGGGCTAATGAATTAAATAATTGAAATAATTATTTAATTATAGAAGAAGAGGGAAAAGCTAACTTTTTGAGTTAAAATAATATTTAATTCAAAAGTGAGGGAAAAAGACAAAATATTAAATAACTAAAAATAATTATTTAATATTGGAGGGAAAGTGGGAAATAATTAAATAAATAAAATTTATTTAATTATAGAAGAAAAGGGTAATGAATAATGAAATAATTGAAATAATTATTTAATTATAGGAAGAAGAGGGAAAAGCTAACTTTTGAATTAAAATAATATTTAATTCAAAAGTGGGGGAATTGATAAAATATTAAATAACTAAAAATAATTATTTAATATTGGAGGGAAAGTGGGAAATAATAAAATAAATAAGATTTATTTAATTATAGAAGAAAAGGGTAATGAATAATTAAATAATTGAAATAATTATTTAATTATAGAAAGAAAAAAATTAAATAAATAAGAATTTATTTAATTATAGAGGAAAAGGGGCTTATTTAGTGACGCAATTAAATAAATAAAATTTATTTAATTAATCAAGGAAAGAAAAATGAGAAAAAAATTGAATTAATTAAATAATTAAAAATTATTTAATTAATAAAGGATTGGGCTTATGGATGCAAAATAGAACCATTTAAGCCATAAACAAGCATAAAATTAAATAGGGCAGACCCAAACAAGTGTGAAAATATAAAGGGATACATTTTTCTACACTACAATAAATAAGAATGTAAACCCTAGCCTTAACTATGTCTAAGATTTAGAAATTTGAAATGCAATGCAACCCTATTATAATGTGCAAGAATGAGATGCATGAATGAAGCATGAAGATGAATGAATCACTTTGAAATATCTCTAATCACTCAAATGAGCCCTAATAATGCTTGTACCTTAGGCTAAATGTAGAGTGATAATGGAGGATGAAATCACTTAGGAAACAAGTAATTAGGCTTGGCTTGATGGCTAGTTACATCTACCCAACCTAGAATCCATAATGATTCACCATAGAAAACCATGATCAACCCTTGAAAATTCTAGATCTTGGATTAAAGTGAGCTTGAAGACCTATAAAAACGCTTTGATGTTGCTCCACGATTTCAAATTTTCTCGCTCTAGAAACTTGAATGATGTTATGAAAGAATGCTTGAAGACTTTGAATGCTTCGATCTTGAAATTGCTCTTGAAAATGATTTATTATATGAAATAATGACTTAGAAGCTTGCTTATATAGGCCTTTACACCTAATTTACCATTATTCAAATCTCAAAAGCTGACATCAACCAAAATTTGAATTTAAAAGTTGATTTCCCTGCTCAAACCCTAAAAAAGCCCCAAATGGGACTCATATGCCATCCTTGGCATATGGGTCCCACCTTGGTGGACTCATACACCCAAGGTGGAATTTTAATCCCACCCTAGATTTTTGCGGTGGGTTGTTAAAATTTTAAGTATTTTTGATGATGTTATCAAGTTTTTAGCTGAAATAAGCCTTGAGAGCTGAAATAAATAGTCTTAGGGGCTTATTAATGATGATTAAGGGGTAATTAATGCAAGGGTGATAAAATAGGTCTATATTAAATGATAAATTTCCCTATCTCCAAGAAGGGAGTACAATTTCCATTATTACATCTAGCCCCCACTTGAGCACCCATATGACTCTATGTGCATATGCAAGTTAAAGGAATCTGAACAATAAAATTTGTTTCATAAAAGGATACCCATATAGGTTAATTCACAAAACGAGAGAATGAAGCCCCCATTGTAGCTATCTGCAAAACCACAATGTTAGGAACCACATCCTCCAACACAAATTCATTAGTTGTTCAAAAATCCTCTTATCTAACTTCTTCTAGAAATTGAATTCGAGGGTACATGTATGCTCCCTTAGATTCTACTTGCTTTACGAAGGTGGAATCAAGGTAGCAGTCTAACCACATCGAGTAAGGTAAGTCATATCATCAAGTGTTTTCAAGTACCATACTACATAATAATATACATTTGATGAGAACGAGACCAAAATCATGATTCAGACACAACAAACTGCATTGAAAACGAAGCTCTCTAGCTCTTGTTATGTTAATTTAAATGAAAGGCACTTTTTAACCCTAATATAGAGTAAAAACCCTAATTTTTGTTTTTTAAGCATATATAATAGTAAAAAGTGAAGTAATTTCTAACTATTTTGTAATTTACCTTCTTCTAGCTTGACTTTGTTGGAGAGTGACTAAATATGTCGAGCCAACAAGAGTATGAGCCCTTGAGACTGGATGTCTTATGAGAGTAGGTAGCTCATGGTGAGCTACAATATCAGGTGAGTTAAATTTTCTACCTTAGCTTTGTCCTTATGCATTTATTTTATGTTTTTACAAATTTCTAAGTTTATTTAGGACCCTTAAAGAAATTTTTTAAATGCATCCTTTTTTTTGCAAAGTGCCCCTTTTTGGTAAAGTGTCCATTTTTGTCGCAAAATGTCCTATTTTGTTGCAAAGTGTCCCATTTTTTCACAAAGTGTCTCGTTTATTCATGAAGTTTCCCAAAAGCAAAATAAAGTGTCTAGGACCTTTAGAAAGGTGCACTGGAACAAATTTGTCCCACTTTTTTTTATTGTTGATGTATAGATTTAATAGTTTAGAATGCTTATCGAACATATTTTTACCTTCTTGTTAGATCTTGCTGCGGTCATGGTAGCATCTTAGCGATAGAGAGTTCTATCACCTACAAGACCTAGCCCTGACACTTTCAGCAGAGGAGACAAAGATATTATAGATGACTAGGTTCTATTGGGAATACCTCATGCTCCCCATGAGGTACCATATAATGTTATGTTGATGGATTTGGAAAAGCAGTGAGATGTAGATACATTCACATTTCATCTCCTGACTGATGAGATGATGCTCACTTTAGAGGATGTACATTACATTCTTTGAGTTTTGACTCAGGGAAAGAGGGTATATTTTCTATGGGGTCATTAATTTTGTGAGATGAAATATGATATGTAGTACTATCTTGGAGGTCCAATTCATGATGAAATCGTGAGGCCATGGATTGATCTAGCATGGATACTATGTTCACAAACTCCACTTGTGGCGTGGATTATGATGTTTACTATGGCACTAGTACTCATCCTTGATGATCAAGGATCATATTTAGAGGGAGGACTAGTACATATGATACAATGGATGGCAGAGTAGAGGACCATATACATGTGGGATTGCAACATCCTTGTCCACTTATACTATGATCTAGGGTGATTTTCATTCCACGAGGTCGATAGTTTGGTGCATTGTATTCTATTGCATGTGTGGTGCATAGAGAATATCACGTGCACTAGGTCGATGATTTTTCTATGTATAGTCGCCCTAGGGTATCCTAGCACATTTAATTAACCACTGAGGTGGTTATGGAAGTACATGGATTTTCATTTTTGGAGAGCTGGATTCGATCGATTGGATGAGGAAGAGATCATATGGAGACCTTTCCAATTTACACCACAATGGGTGGATGCGACTTGTCAACTGAGGAGATTACAAATGGATAAATTTCTAATAGGTAGACAAGATTACATAGTATGACCCTTCTACTACAATTGTGCCATGCACTAGTTTGGATAAGTACAAGTACCACGTATGGCATGATCCTTCTTTAGAAGATCATTACTAAGTGCTCAAAGGATCGGTTACACTAGGCAATTCACTACTGATGATTTCATCTATAGTGACTCTGATTACAAGTATCATGATATGCCTTCAGTTTTTTATGCTAATAAAATCAATACCATAGATGAGTATAAGGAGGGGTGGGTAGTAGCAAAACCAACTCCTATATTTCTAATGTATGAGCCGATAGGATATACAGGGCCACTCCTAGATTAGAGATATGGGGAGGAGGATAGAGTTAAGGAGACAAGGGAGGAGGAGTAGTTGATGGGTGAGGGTGATGAGAGAGTAGATGAGGATCTAGGGGGTCATGAGTGAGGAGAGACAACTCCTATTCATGTGAATAGGTCATGATCAACAACTACAACACACACTAGTACCTACAGTAATGGAGAGGTTAGGGCATCCTCCATACCATCTATACATGATGAGGTTGTCTTTACACAGTTAGCCAGAGAGCTAGGTGATGATATTTTATTTACTACCATGCTTTAAGTTTATGCTCATGCTTTATGTTTTACTTTTAAATCTATATATTTATCATGATGTCTATTGATTATATTTATGATTTATATCTTGTCGGAGCTATGAGAGACCTACATGGTTTCTATCACTAATTTTCTACCAAGATAGTGCCCCCATCAATCTATAAGGAGGTTGCTGATACAGACTATGTGCCCTCACCCATCGAGGAGTGGAATCCAGAGTTATATGAGTCATATTCTAGCCTACAAACAACATACATGTTTTTTAGGAGGCATTTCAACCAAGCCGAGGCTACCTATGAGGAGGCCCAATCATCTTGAGCCCTAGTAGAGGTCAAGAGACTCTAGTCAGAGATATCCAGACTATAGGCAGAGAGAGATAATTTAGTGAAGGATTGTCAGGAGAACTTTAGACAACTAGAGGGTTTACATTATGCTCTAGATGTTCTTGTTGGCTTATGATAATAATCACATACCACTGTCTCTCAATGGACTACCTCTAAATAGATGCGAGCACAAGATCACAAGGGATTCAATAGTCATAGAACTCATTAGCATTGTATATATTGATGACATGTACTCCAAAATTTGATGTTTATATATGATCATTTGATGTTTTGTGATTAATTCTTGTTTGTTAAATAGAAATTTTATTTATCAAATAATCTATGTAAAACTATTTAATAAATATCTCCATGATTTAGCATGTTTCATGTGATCTAATTAAAACTTATTCTAGTTTCTTTTAGATGCAACATGTGATTCAGTATGTTAAGCTAAATTAAATGCACCTATGATCCAATTAAAGAAAATAAAATGCATGTAAGGATCTAATCTAACATAAAATATAATATTATCTTGAATAGTATGTGACCTAAAGTAACCATTTAAAGGATAATTTAAATAATCACTCTAGTATTCAAGACATACAATTAATTGTTTGTCAAGAATGAAGCAATGCGAGAGTCATCTACTAACTCTAACACCATTTCTTTATCACCCACACAATTCAAGATGATTAGACATAATACTGGTAGAGATGCATGGCGTTTATAGGTTCTTTTAGAGGTGTGCTCCAAATCCATAATTTTCATCAATTATGTAAGGTCCTAACCAATTAGGGTTGAATTTTCCTTTTTTCATTGAGTCAGCATTGACATTACATGGATTCTTGCATAATACCAAATCACCTTTATGAAATAAATGAGGTATGACATTATCATTCTAACTATGCCGCATTCTTTTAATATTAAGCCTAAAGATGCTCGAGAGCATTGATTCGCTATTCCTTGAGCATTTTGAGCTAATGTAGTCATCGTTACTTATAAGTATTTTCATCAATAGCTTCTTGAAGAGTGATTCTTAATGAAGGGATTTCTAACTCCAAGGGAATTACTGCCTTGGTTCCGAAGATGAGGTTATAAGGGGTATTCCTAATTGATGCTCTGACATTCGTATGTAAGGCTCATAACACATATATTAGTTGTGTATGCCAATCTTTATTATGTTTACTTACTATTTTTCTTAGGATTTTATTGAGGGTTCTATTAGTTGATTCAACTCGACCATTAGATTGTGGGCAGTAAGGTGTCAAAAATCGATGTTGAATGTTAAACATTTCTAATAAATTCATTACATACTTATTATTAAATGGTGTCCCATTGTACGAAACTAAAGCAAAAGGAAGTCTGAAACGAGCAATAATGTGTTTCAATATGAAATGAAATATTACATTGCTAATTATCAAACAACGGGGAATTTCTTCCACGCACTTCATGAAATAATTTGTTGTAGTAATTATAATTTTTTTTGGTAGAGGAAGGAGGTGAAATTTTTCCAATGATCTCTACGACCCACATCGAAAAATTCCAAATAGGAGCTTTTGCGTGAAGCTCAAAAGAAGGAGCATGAATGAGTCTGCTATGTTATTGACATTTGTGACATTTCTTAAAATAAGCAAAGGAATCTTGTTCCATATTCCTCCAATAATATCCTATATGAATTAAATTTTGAGCTAAGGATCTTCCTCCAAAATTTCCTCCACAAGCACCTGAATGAGCTTCCTCAAGTGTTATAAGGATTTTGGATTTTAAAGGCATCTAAGCAAGATACCATCAAAGGGAATTCAATACAATACATTTACAATAATTATATACTTAGATGCAAGTTTACAAATGTGATATCTAGTATTTTTAGTTGTCAGCTCAGGAAAGGTACCAACTTTTAGATAATGAAATATTGGTGCATACGATTAGCTAGAGCTTTTTGTGGTGATTGCTAATATCTCATATGTTTTATACTCAATCGATGGTTTCATAATTATGTTGATGAAAAATGTGAAGTATTTTGAAGGATCTTGAGGGGATATTAGAGAAGTTGTGCTTTCCATTGCATATGTATGCCTATTATCTTTTAGTGGGATGTTATCAATGGTAAATGAATCAAACTTATCTAACAAAGTCATTGCAAGATCCTTGTATATCAATATTTTTTCATGCTTCACTTGATATGTTCCATTTATTTGTTTAGCGATTAATTGTGAATCACCAATTTTTTAATGTCTCAGGCTCCTAGAGTTAAAGTGGCATGTAATCCAACAATTAATGCTTCATACTCTCTAGTATTGTTCATGCATAGGAAATTTAATCGATATGATAAGGGAATATTTTTTCCTCTAGGTGGAGTTGTTATAACTCCCATGATGGAGCTTGTTATGCACTTAGATCCATAAAAATACAATTCCCATGCATTTTCATTTTCTTGAATAGTCAATATGCTCTCATCAGGAAATGCTTATACATTAGGTAATGTTAAGGGAGAAGGACATAGAGAAAACCCACTTTCCAATTCTCTCATTGAAGGAAATCCCTAGAGATCTCAATGCAAGGGAGAAAGAGATCTTGCAATAGGGTTATCCTAGGAGTTGATTGTAAACTAATGAGGGGTTCACAACCAAGCTAGGGCTTGGAAAGACAAATTCAATGCAATATGTAATGCTTAACCCTAATATGATCCAATATTTAATGAAATAACCTAAAAATGCATGTAGAACAGAACCTAAAGTTATAAGATGAATTGTGTACACCAGGTTATATGACGATAACTAGAATGAGCTCTAAATTGCTAGAAATATTCAAATTTGGCACATTGGGACTCATATGCTAGTCTGGGTGTATAAGACCTAGATCTGGGTTTTTATGTAGGAACATGTTTCTAGAAAAAGGGTATATGAATCTGCAAGAATCTAGAAAAATGCCCGGAGCGGGACTCTTACACCAATTTTGGTGTATCAATCCCATTTTTCTTTTTTGGGAATTCAAAGTTCAGATCTATGCTCTAATCTCTACCCTTCCCTTCTAAACCAATTTTCATGTCTAAACTTGTTAAAATACTTGCAAAATAGAATATATACTTGATTTGATTATTGGGTGTTTCCCTTGGTCAAACCCCTAGTTTTGTAATTAAACCTTGATAGAAAAAATGAAATGTGAATGTAAATAGGAATGTAAACCCTAACCTTAAGTGTGTCTAAGATTAGGAAATCTGAAATGAAATGCAACCCTATTGTAATGTGAAAGAATAAGATGTGTGAATGAAGCATGAAGATGAATCACTCACTTTGAGAGTTCTCTAATCACTCAAATGATTCCTAATAATGTGTGTACCTTCCTTAGGCTGAATGTAGAGTGATAATGGCGGATGAAATCACTTAGGAAACAAGTCATTGGGCTTGTATTGATGGATAGTTTCATATCCCCAAAATAGAATCCATCATGATTCACCATAGACAACCATGATCAACCCTTGAAAATGCTAGATCTTGGATGAAACTAATTTTGAAAACCTACAAAAATACTTTGATTCTACTCCAAGATGTCCACTTTTCTTTCTCTTGGAACTTGAATGCTCTTGTGAAAGAGTGTTTGAAGACATTGAATTCTTGGATCTTGAAAAATTTTGCTTATATGAAATAGTGACTTAAAAGCTTGCTTATATAGGCATTTAAACCTAATTTACCATTATTCGGATCTCAAAAGCTGACATCAACCAAAAATTTCAATTAAAATGTTGATTTCTTGCTCAAACCCTAAAAAAGCCCCAAATGGCTCATATTCTAGACCTAGCATATGGGTCCCCCTTAGGTGGACTCATATGCCTAATGTGGCGTATGAGTCCCACCCTAGATTTTCAAAGAGGATTGTTAAAATTTAAGTAGTTTTAATTATTTTGTCAAGTTTTTATCTAAAATAAGCCTTGAGAGCTAAAATAAATTGTCTTTAGGGGTCTATTAATGATTATTAAAGGGTAATTAATACAAGGGTACTAAAATAGGTCAAAATTAAATGAGAAATTTCCCTATCTCCAAGAAGGGAGTACAATTTCCATCATTACATAAGAAATAATAAAAAGAGGTGGATCAAGCCTCAACCATTTGTCCAACGTGATGTGGATCAAATCTAAGCCATTTGTCCAAAATTGCATGCTCACTTTGACACAACAAAACATTGGGAAATCCACTGGGTGAGTATCAAAATGAAGTGACTTAGTGAGAAAGTCATGCCTCTATGTTGGCTTCTCACCATATAATGAGAAAGTCATGCCCATGTTTAGGCTTCTCAACATACGTTAACCATGCCAAAGCTATACCTCTTAATAACTTTGACGAGGTGCCACATAACAATCAAATTTGAGCTTCATGAGGCAAGCAAAGCTTCGTATGCTTGAAAATCATGAACACACAAGATGGCACCACAAGAAATAAAAGTGTTTTATGCAAGGTGGCCATATAAAACAAATATTGTAAATGCCAAGTGTAGATAGATAAAAAAATTCATTAAAATCATCCTCTTATTCAAATTTCTCCAATTATTAATTGGATCCAATTATTATATTAGTATTATTCTTCATTATATCATAATATCAATTTTCTTCTTTATACCATAATTTTCATATATTTTATCCATTTAATAATATTACATTACTATTTTAAATATTCTCCATTACATCCTTCTTCTAACCTCTTTCACACCCGCTTTATTGCCTATTTATTTTATTGCATTTCTTCTATTCCACTCATCTCATGCATGTGGGATATACTTCTACAAGCCAATCTTTTATCCCAAATTCATTCTATAATCTAGATTCACCCCATGGACGCCTATTTAAACATAGTTCCTTCTCACCTTTGATTCATTCATGATCTTTGCATTTTCATTATCTTTGCATCCAATTTTAAGAACTCTTTTTTTTGTATTCTTTTTCTTTTATATTTGTTTGCTCATAGGATAGTTGCATTCATCACTAGTATTTTGAATCTCTCATTTTAGCTTCATTTGAATATCTCTTATATCTGTCAATCATAACCTCTTGTGTGTGCTTAGATTAGATATTTATTTTTGCATGTGTGTGTTATGTAGGTAACTTCATTGAGGATGTTGAAAATCTGAATCTTAATCCAATAAGATTTCAGACCCATTTTTATTCCATCTACAAATGGTGAACCTGATGCAAATGAATATTTTAAAGATTTCATAATTTCATGTAGTTTTATCTCATTTTGCATGATTCAATTTCAATTAGTTTTATCATTTTCTTGAATGGTTTGAAAGACTTTTAGTAATAATTATTTTATCATTGCAAGCAAAAGACATTGTGTGAAAAGTAGCTCTTTTGCATGTCTATGTGTTGCTTTTGTACATGCATGTAGACCATTATTAATTCTTATTATATCATAGTATCTATGGATAAATGCATGTCTAGGCGTTTAGTAAGAGTGTTATTCCTGGTGCAGCCTCCACTATCTGCACAATGCAAATTTCATATTGCTACTGTTGACTTTATTTTTTTGCAAATCTGATTTTAAATAAGAAACATCTTTTGAATCCAGCAGTAAATTTTACCATGCTAATCCTTTGGCCATGTTTTGATTTAGAGGAGTATTTTTCTGTGAGATCTTCTCGTGTTCTTAACTAGATTGACACATCCATTACCACTCACTTTTTTAGCCTTTGGAAATCTTTCATAGTCTTGGTCAGGGCATAGTAAGGAAAGTATTAGTTCTCTTGGTTTTGTACAATGTGGATCTTAAATAATATAAGGATTTCTTTATTTCATCTGGAAAATGCTTGACATGATCAACAAGATATTGCAACATTATTTTGTATTTATCTCTCAATCTTCCATCTACAAAACTAGCTTCTTTTTTGGTTAATTCTTCGATGAGCTTCAACCTCTTTAGAAGTTTTGCAATTGCTTTACCACCTCCATGTTTGGAGAAACCTGCCCATATCTTTCAACCAGATAGCTATATAAACACCTTATTTTCTCTGATTCATTAAATAGTATATCTATTATTGGATAGCTTGAGGAAGCGATCGTCTAGTTGAAAATTGATTTGCAGAGGTGAGAGAGGTGAAGAGCTTTTGATGGATGATAAATGTGCCTGTTTTGGTTGTTTTTAAATAGCTAATAGATGATGTTCACATGTACAATGTTGGCTTCCAAAGTGATAATTCCTTAATTTTGTGTTGAGTTTTGGATTACTATTGTGTGTTTGCATCCAACGTCATCAGTTTAGTTTTCAATTTTTAATTTAGTTTATTTTTTAAATTTCTAATTAGTTTAGATTTTTAAATTTCTAATTTAGTTTAGATTTTAATTTTTAATTTAGTTTAGATTTGTAAGTTACTAATTTAGTTTAGATTCTAATTTTTAATTAAGTTTAGTTTTTAAATTTCTATATAGTTTAGATTTTTAAGTTACTAATTTAGTTTAGATTTTAATTTTTTATTTAGTTTAGATTTTTAAGTTAATAATTTAGTTTATATTTTAATTTTTAATTTAGTTTAGTTTTAAAATTTCCATTTAATTTAGATTTTTAAGTTACTAATTTAGTTTAGATTCTAATTTTTAATTTAGTTTAGCTTTTAAATTTCTAATTAGTTTAGGTTTTTAAATTTCTAATTTAGTTTAGATTCTAATGTTTAATTTTGTTTAGATTTTTAAGTTACTAATTTAGTCTAGATTCTAATATTTAATTTAGTTTAGATTTTGAAATTTCTAATTTAGTGTAGATTTGAGTTTCTATTTTTCTTTAGATTTAAGGTTCTTAATTTAGTTTGTATTTAAATAAAATTTATATTTTAGATCTTTTACATTTAGAGATAAATTCTTCTAATTTAGTTAGATTTATATTTTTAAATTAGATTAATTAGATTTTAGATAAAATGTCAATTTTTCTTTTTGGTTTAGTTTTTTAATTTCGATGTTAATTTTTTCAAATTGGTTTTTTCAGGTTCATTTGTTCAATCTTGAAAAATAAAAATAAAATTTAAGCCCTCGTTTGTCAAAGAATATTGATCAAAACTACTAATCAATATGTTGTAGGTTTGATTGCCAAAGAATCTAATCTTGAAAACATTGTGTCTTCTTTTTATAGATTAGATCACATTTGAATTTTGTGTCTTGTAATTTACAAATTGTCAATGAGTGTGTATTCTCTCTTCTCATGCCATTCGACAATCTTAAGGATCAAACGAATTTCCTTGGAATTTGTACAATCACACCCCACATTTGGATTTTAGATTTAAAAATGAACCCATGCGAGTATGAGGAAAAGGTGTTGTGAATGCTCTCTCCTTGTTCTTCGTGTGATCTTAGATGATCGAAAAAAACATCTTTTTCTTTTCTTTTTTACCTTTAGAGGGGACTACTTCGAAAGAGGGAATGACTCCAACTGGTTTTTCGCTTGGGTCGGATATATAAAAGGATAAGACTAAACTGTCAAGTCCTCATGGTAGGTAGGCCTTAGCCATGTAGTGTCACTTGAAACAAGGTATTGTTGTAAAATGTATAAGATCCCTTAGTAGAGTGATTAAAGCCTTAAGTGGCTTGTTGGAAACTTGCGAGGTGCCATGTCCTCAAGTATTCACTAAGAACCTTTATTATAGTGGAAAAAATATCTCACTTTCCAGTGCAAGAATGGTCATTTTGAAGTTGCCTCACATCTTCACTAAGCATGTGTAGAGGCATAAATTCCTCTTTGGGGAATTGAGATTTGGTGAGCCCGAGAAGTGAGTTTGATGGAGGGGATCCATTGCCACCAAGTCTCTAGTTGTTCACCTCGTTTAAGTCATTGGATAAATCTGAGTGGGGATCTAGTGAGTAGTATCTCTTGAGAAGCCTAGGCTATGCAAACTATTTTTATTGTGTTTTTCATCAATATCAGACTCAAACACATTATGTCTACTTATTTCTTCCATGTGTGTTTAAAATAAATCCCTACCAAACATCACATCTAGTAATTTGCAACATCTCAAACTCGTAAAACCCAAAAATTCAAACAACGAAAACATCCAAAATGAACATATCACTTATATATCTTGGGGCCATCATCCTTCAGTTATAATCTTTCAATCCTTGCATTCCACTTAGTCCTTTCATAGCCTCCACTCTTGCATTACTCAAATAAACCTTTATCTTACACTTAGGCTACTCTTCCTAGGTCTTGAAATCAAACCATTGGCTATCTATCATCTACATCAATTGAGGTTCATCATCCTTGAGTTATGAAACATACCATTATCCTTGAGAAGGGAAATCCTCTTGGATTTCATCATCTCCTACATACCCTCCCTTTATCATTTTTCCTTGTGTTTATCCATCATAGCACAATTAAAGCCTTTACACCATAACTAGCTTCAAACCTAGATTGCATTTGAGCTCTTGCATTATTATCATACCAAGCTTGTCATAACATAAAATTATCATATTTCATCTTAGAATAATATCCATTTTCATTGCATCTTAATATTAGGTCTCATACATTATCTAGTCCTAGGTTTAAGATTAGAACAATCACCTATGACCCCTAGAACAAGAGCAAAAATGTTTCAAGAAGAAGGGAACCCTTGGGGAAAAGACATTGATGGGGAAGATCACATTAGTGATGCAACTAGTGAAATAGATGAAATTGATAGTGAATAAATAATCCAATCCAATATAAATGAAGCACTTAATGATCAAAGATTCATTAAACTAGTTACTGAGGTAGTCAAGCATAATCCCCAACATTACTTCAAGGCCCTTGTAGATGATGGAATCAAATTACCTCTTGATTTTGACATAACATTACTCACGATGAATGACCAAACTAAATCTAGTGAATCTAAGCATCCCAAAAAAACAATGATGATAGAATCATATATCACAAACCCTTTTTTTTACAACTTGGTTAGAAGAGATCTTCAAAGACATCAAAACCTACACATATTGTAAACAAACCTATTTTGGATGAGCTTAGAACACTAATACAATAACTAGATACTCTCAAGAACAATAAAACATCATCTCACAAGTTCTCCATTGAAGATATATGTCCTTATCCTTTCAGTCCAAGTATACCAATGCCACCTTTTCCTAGGCATTGGGATTTATTGAAACTTGATAAGTATAAGGGAAAATCAGATCCTAAAGATCACTTAAGATAATATTTTGCTACTACCATGGAATTTGTAGTGGATAAGACATACCTTATGAGATTATACCATCATAGTCTAGGAGGAGAAGATATGGAATGGTTTTCCCAATTACACTCAACCATCAAATCTTTTCAAGAACTAGATGATAAATTTGTCTCCAATTATTGTTCTGACTATGATCTTAAAGTAACCATGACAAACCATTTTAATACCAAAAAAAAACAAGGAGAATATTTTGTGTCTTTTTTTACAAAGATGGATACATTTAACAAAATGATTACTTGAAACCATTCCAGACAAGGAATTGGTTGACCTCTTTTTGTCAAAATTTGAAGGAAATTAGAAGGGAACTTTACCTCTAATTATTGGATTCCTTTGATAAATCCATAGAAATGGGATTTCAAATTGAACTCTCTTATCAATGATGGAACTATTAAACTTAATAATGACAAAGATAAAAAATTAGGTTGAAGCAACAAGACACCTTTTTTGGTTAAAGAACAAGAATGTAGTCAATAACGGGGTTTTTGATGCAAAAAAAACTAAAACCTCATCACCTATCTACAACCTTAAAGTTTCATCTTCAAATAAAGTAAAATAGAAAAAAAGTTTCCCTACACAAAATTTTACACCATTGGGACAATCACTTGAATTCGCATTAAAATAACTCCTTGAAAATAATCTTATAACACTACCCAAGATGAAAGAATATAATCCAAAAGTCAAATCCCCGTGGTGGAATGAGGATCACTTTTCAAACTATAATAGGAATAAAAGACACAAGACTAATAGTTACAATAAACTTTGACATCTAATACAAGGACTTATTCATGATAGTAAGATAGCGGTTAATAGACACACTCCCTCTAGTAATTCTGATCGATAGATGTTTAAAAATCCTCTCCCTAAGCATGAAAAAGATAAATGAAAGGACCTTGAATATAGAGATGGTGTAAACTATACTACTACTAAGTATGAATATACCATAAATGACATCAGTGAGGTTGATAATCATGTAAACACTTTCATTATAAAAGGAAAAGAAACTGATAACAATGTTACTACCCATAGATACATGGTTACCCTTGGGGGTCCTAATTCAAAAACCCCAGGTGCCAACTTTGAGATACAACCTCATAGAGCATCTAGGTAAAATATATGCACAAATATATACACTTGAGCTGCTATGCCAATCTCTTGAGCATAAAGCTATCCTAGATAAATAACTTGCTACTACTACAGTGCCTACAGACCTATATGTAGACCAATTCCAAGCTATGGTGGGACACATCACCTCTCCTCACACTCTCACTTTTATTGAGAATGATGACTCATCCATCTGAAAACCACACAACATGGCTTTACACATTGATGTCCTTGTCCATAATGTCAAGATCAAGAAACTTCTCATAGATAGAGGAGTAGGTCTTAATATTTGTACTTATGAATTGATAACAAAATTAAGGTTCTCTAAAAATGTAGTTGATCCAAGGAAAAATATTATCATAAAGGCATATGATGAATAGGAACGCTCATCTAAAGTATGAGTTACTCTACCAATCAGAGTTGGACCCATGGTAAAGGATGTGGTTTTCCAAGTTCTTGATCTCCCCTTGACATATACCATCCTCTTTGGAAGACCTTGGATTCATGCAATGCAAGCAGTACCTTCTACATACCAACATTGCATTAAATTCCAACACAATGGTGTTGAAATCACAATACAAGTAGATCCAAACCCTTTCATGTATTTCCATAATCCAAGTCCTAAAACTAAAATCACAATCCCAAGAAACCATGAGGTATTTCCTTCCCAAGCATATGTTGATCCTAATTCATTAAAATTATCCTCCTCAAAATCCAATATAGTTGAAAGCAAAATACAAGTAAAAGAACAAGGAGTAGGAGAATATACCTTGAATCATTCTCTTTGTCTTGGAAATCTACCTTTATCTCCCCATAGCTATGGAAAACCACAGATGACTAAAACCATACATGAAAATACTACAATGATTTGTAAATCAACTACTTTCAAAAAATGGGGAGCCCTTTATAATGAAACAAAAGAAGTTGATCTTCTAAAATAGCTATACAAGGATGAAGATACAAAAAGGAACAAATTGAATTAAAGGTGCCTATTAAACAATATGGTAAAGGATTTTATCTTATGAAACAAATGGGATATGATGGTAAATATCCTCTCAGCTTATAGAAATAGGTTATCTTGGAACCAATACAACCTACTCATACTCAAAAATTCCCTAGTTTATGATATGACACACATAAAGATAAGACCTTGGGTATCGTGTGTACTTCAAGTAAGGAACTAGATTCCTATAATGCTAAATAGACAATCAAGGAAAGTGCCATCGATGAGTTCATTCAAATTTATGACCATGATTTTATCCCTACCCCTAAACCCAATCATAATATTTGTACCATTGAATCCATTCAAAATCTTGACTCAAATCATGATCCTTTACCCCTAGTTCACCTCAAACTCATTGTTTTGGATCAAAAGGGACTGTGACAACTAGATGTACTATAAAATAATGAGGAAATAATAAAATTTCTAGGAGAACAAGATGATACACCTCTTGAGGATCATTAAGTACGTTTTACAATAGAATTCAACAGTGTGGCTTACATTAGGGAAGGTGCCAAGCCTTTCAATCAAAAAAATATTGAACATATAAATAGGTGTTCTAGTGAAAACCACTTTGTGATGCTATTAGACCCCAAAAAAGTAAAAATAAAGGATGTATCCAAGGGTGAAAACCTCTCTAAGGAACATGAGGATGGAAGGATTGACACACTCCCCTTAGCCCTATATTATGAAAAATCATCTATGTTGGTGGAGAAGGTAGTACTAGAAAATCTAGGCATAGAAGAAAAACCAAAGATAATTCATCTAGCAAAATCCTTAACACCTGAAGAGAGAATAAATCATATACAATTTTACAAGCAAATACAAGTCAAATTTGCATGGCCCTATGCAGATATGTTGGGACTTGATCTAGGTCTAGTAATGCATCACTTATCTTTGCCACTATGGGAAAAACATGTTAAACAAAAGTTGAGAAAAATCTACCCACATGTTTCTCTATTGGTAAAAGTTGAATTACAAAAGTTGCTAGATGTGGGATTTATAAGACATGTTGACTATGTTAATTAGATTTCAAATTTAGTACTAGTTCCAAAACTTGATGGGGGAATCCAAGGTTGCATACATTTCAGAGATCTAAATAGAGCTTGTCCTAAGGATGACTTCCTACTTCCAAACATTGACATGATAGTGGATTTTACAAAAGGACACAAAATGTTATCCCTCATGGATGGTTTCTCAAGTTACAATAAAATTAAAATTTCTCCTTAAGATCAAATTAAGACATCCTTCCATTTTCCTTAGGGAATATTCTATTGGAATGTCATGCCCTTTGGGTTGAAGAATGTCAAAGCCACATACTAGTGTGCAATGACCACTATTTTTCATGACATGATACATACCTATTTGGAAGACTATGTAGACAATTTGTTGGGAAAATCCCACACTAGAGTTGGACATCTAGAGATCATTGACAAAAATTTCATAGGATTAGAACAATACAAGGTCTGGTTGAATCCAAAGAAGTGTGCCTTCAGGGTAACGTCTAGGAATCTCCTTGGATACATTATTTCATCTAAAGGAATTGAAGCTAATCCTACAAAAGTAGAGGCTATAAATGAAATGCCTTCACCTAAGAATATCAGTCAACTATAATCATTACAAGGAAAATTTCAATCTATCTATCATTTTATACCAGAACTTGTAGATAAATGCTATCCATTTTAGCACCTGTTGCACTTGAGAATGTTCCATTCAGATGGGATGAAAAGTGTGAACAATATTTTTAGAAAATAAAATAATACATGATGACACCACCAGTATTAGTAGCCCGTAAAGGTGAAAATCTTTTACTTTTGTATATATCCATAACTACCACAACATTGGGGGCACTTTTGGCACAACATGACTCTAAAGGAAAGGAATGTGCAATCTACTACATTAGTTGTACTCTAGTTGTATATGAGATCATTTATAGTCCTATTGAAAGAGTGCGCCTTTCCATATTTTTTTCCTCACAAAATTTGTGACATTAAATGCTTCCACACTAGACAAAGCTCATAAAAAAAAATGATCCTCTTAAGTACCTCCTGAATAAAGCAGCACTCATAGGATGATTGGCTAAATGGGTTATGATTCTTAACGAGTTTTATATTGAGTATGTAGAAATAAAAGCAATCAAAGGACAAGCTATAATAGATCAACTCATCTATGCTCCTATGATAGATAATCATCCTATTATTATAGATTTCCTTAATGAATCAATCTTCAACATGGAATCTACACATCTTTGGACTTTATATTTTGATGGTTCCTTCACACAAGGTGGTTCTGGTGTTGGTAGTCTATTTGTCACACCACAAGGGGATTGTATACCTAAATCTTATAAGATACAGTTTCCATGTACCAACAATATTGTAGAATATGAGGTATTACTTTATGGAATTTGTGTGGCTATGTAATGGAAAATCCTATAGTTGTGTGTCCTTGGTAACTATCAGCTAGTGACCAGACAAGTTAATGATGACTATAAAACAAAATATGTAAAATTGATGCCTTATAAAAGAATGGTGGATGATTTCAAGGCCTATTTAACATCAATTTCCTTTGAGAAGAACCCCTAAGATAATAAGAGAGTTGCAGATCCAATGGAAACAACTGGTTCACTTGTGGAAATGCCAAGCAATGCTTCTTACTATGAGTTTTTGGTAGATCATCTTTTGGAACCTACTTACAATGTACCACAATTTGAAATGATTTTTCTTATTGTTGGTCTTGATTCTCAATTGTATGGGGATATTTATACCTATCTTTGAGATAACACCTTTCCATCAAACCTATCAAATAAATATCCTAAAACCTTTGTTCGTCAAGCCTCCCGTTGTGTAATCTTAGTTGATACCCTTTACCACGAAGGTCTCAATGGTAATTTACACATATTCTTGAGCATGATGAGTTCAAAATTTATTTACAAGAAGTACATTGAGGTATATGTGGGGCACATTCTAGCAATCCTATCTTAGCCAAGAAACTCTTGCATATGGGTTATTATTGGTCTATAATAGAAAATGACGCTTATTAATTTGTTAAAAAATGCAAGCAATGTAAAAAATATGCAAACTTGATACATGCTCTCACTCAAGAATTCTAGTCTCTTTCTACACCATGGTGCTTTTATCAATGGGGACTTGATCTCATGGGAAAGATCCAACCACCTTCATCTAATGGTCAAAATTTTATTCTCATTGCCATAGAATATTTCATGAAATGGATTGAAGTTGTTCTCATCACTCATATCACTAGAAAAAAATAGCCACTTTCATACTAAACTACATCATTTGTTTTTATGGTGTTCCCTTATCCATCATCACAGATAATGATCGTTCATTCAAAAATCAAGATGTTCATGAACTCTATGGGAAATTCCATATACAACATCATTTTTCCACACCTGACTATCCTCAAGGTAATGACCAGGCTAAGGCCTCTAACAAGACCATTCTCAAAATTCTTAAAAACATGGTCAATGAAGCTGGTTGAGACTGGAATGTTCGACTAAATCTCGCCTTATGGTCTTACTGCAAGAGTGTTCACACTCCCACAAGGGCTACCTCCTATGCCCTTGTTTATGGATCTGAAGCCATCTTACCCATCAAGGTTGAGCTACCATCTTTGTGTATCTCCTTGCCCAATCAAACTAGTGATGAGGAATACTGAGTTTCCTATTTGAAGGAATTGGAACTATTGGATGAACAAGGAACTCCTTTCAATCATTTTAGAGCATACTAGAAATGGATGTGCTGGAGTTATAACCAAAAAGTAAAATCACATAGATTTGAGGTTGGGGATCTTTTGCATCATGAAAATCCTTGTAATCAGCAAGATAGAGAAAAAAAGGGTAAATTTGAGCCTAACTAGTTGGGTTCATACATTATCACTGTTGTGTATGGATCTAGGGCATACCAGTTATCTACTCCAAAAGATTAATTTCTCAGTGATCCCATCAATAGTATGCACATTCATAGGTTTTAAACCTAAGTAATCTAGAGGGTACACTCTTTTAAAGTCTTGAAAAAATATTTTTTTTGAAAAAGGTCCTCAAAAAAATACAAAAAATGGAAAAAAGTCCTTGAAAAATACAAAAATGGAAAAAAATCCTTAAAAAAAGTAGAGGGAAATCAATTTTTTTAATGGTGAAAACAACTTCGGTGGCATCTTGAGCAAGTAGCATGGTGAAAATCAAGAAATCGACGCCATGTGTATAGGTTTTTCTCCTCTTTCCTTTGGAGCTCCACTTGATCTTTCCATCCCATTTCCATTTACCCTTTGCTTCATAATAGCCTTTTCACACTCACCATGGCTTGTGAATTTTTTACAATTCCCCTCACTTTCTTGCTTCGCCATGCATACTAGGTTGGTCCTATCCCTCACTGGGGAATTTATTCAACCTTAGTTGTGGGTTGGGATATTGAACATCTTACGATCATAGAAACTATCCTCTTTGTTTGTCTACTCACTTGTGATTTATCTCTTTTCATCATAATATTTAAAAAATCCCAAAAAAAATCTAATATTCCAAAATTCCAAAAAAATAAAACATTCAGAAAATCCAAAAGAAACAAATTCAAAAAATCCAAATAATCAAATTCAAAAAATCCAAGAAAATCAAATATTCAAAAATTCCAAAAAAAATCAAATATTTCAAAAATCCAAAAAGAATCACATTTCAAAAATCCCAAAAAAATGGCATTTTCATTTCATCGTGTAGCTTTGAACTTCAACAAAATTAGAATGTGTCATGATTGACAATCAAACAAACATTTCAACATACCTATCAACCCATATTTTAGATCCAACCGAATGCATGAACTATGACAAAAATCGATTCTATATTGAAGCATGATAATTTTTTGTGTGTTGGTCTTCTAATTGATTTATGATTTTATCTTTGGTGGCATGTATTTTAGCTTCTCAGGGATGTCTTGGACTAGAGAGGTGAGGATGGGGCATGTTCACTTGTTTGTTGTTTGTGGATTATTTTTTATTCACTAGATGACTCTTCTTAAGACATGGCTATCTAAAATCATCAAGGACTTATGTGTATAATGTGGATGAGAGCATTCCTTGTCTGATAGTTTCTTCCACGTAATCATTATTTAGGTCATCTAAGGTCCTGATACCTAGATTCTTATACTTCATTTCTAAATAAAAATGAAAACAATATTCAGGATGTCTAGAAGTTTATGTTATCTAGATTCTTATACTAATTTGTGACATAATAAGCTTGATGATGATATAAGCACTTAAAAAGTGCAAAAATTATCATCACCTTGCATTCTCCCTTTCATCAATCATTTCCTTCATTTTCTTTCCTTTTCATTCTCTCTTCCCCATTTTTTTCTTCCTTGTAATCATTATATCAACTTGTATTGTGCTAGCATCAATCAAGTAATCATTGTATCAACTTGTATTGCACTAGCATCAATATTTATCATCCTAATCAGCTTATCAACCCATCTATACTGATCATTTACATCAATTATTTAGTTACACCCATTAACTATGCATTTTTCATCAAATGTGCATCTTCGCTTAATCACTTGCACAATATCAATTATCAAATATTCTCCTCATCATAAAAAAAGAGAACAATCTTCTTACAATCCATTCAATCAATCTCTCAAGGGGGCATATCATATTCATCATTATCCTTATTAGGATATCTCTTGGGTATGTATTAGTTGATCATTTTTTCTTTGAAACAATGTGACAGGTTGCATTGTCTCAAAGAGGAGCAAAATATAGATACATAAAAAAATTCATTAAAATCGTCATCTTATTCAAAGTTTTCCAAGCATTAAGTGGATCCAAATATTATATCACTATTATTCTTCATTATATCATAATATCAATTTCCTTCTTTATACCTTAATTTTCATATATTTAGTCCATTTAATAATATTATATAAGTATTTTAAATATTCTCCATTAGATCCTTCTTTGAACCTCTTTCACACCCACTTTATCACCTATTTATCTTATTGTTTTTCTTCTATTCCACTCATCTCATGCATGTGGGATATACTTCTCCAGGTCAATATTTTATCCCACATTCATTCTGTAATCTAGATTCACCCCAAGGATGCCTATTTAAACATAGCCCCTTCTCATCTTTGACTCATTCATGATCTTCACATTTTCATTATCTTTACATCCACTTTTAAGAACTATTTTTTTTCTCTCTTTTAATTTTATATCTATTTTCTCAAAGGATAGTTGCATTCATCAATAGAATTTTGAATCTCCCATTTTAGCTTCATTTGAATATCTCTTATATCTGCCAATCATAACCTCTTGTGCGTGCTACTAAGAGAACCTATTTCTAAACACAAGATTGTGATTTTAGGAAAATAATGGAGTAAATCCTTGTTATTATGCATGTGTGTTTAGATTATATTTTTCTTTTGCATGTATTTTTTTTGCAAGTAACTTCATTAAGGATGTTGGAAATCTAAATCTTAATCCAATAAGATTTCAAACCCATTTTCCCTCCATCTACACCAAGTAGTGTAGAGTACGTTCAAAGTATTTTTTCTTAGTTCATGTAAGGTCTCTTCTTATGGAAAATTGTGCCTAATGTCTCCAAGAGTGTAAAAATCAAAGAAATATCATTCTCTCAAAGGATATCAAGCCCAATGACACCACCAAAAAAAGGACACATTGCAAGAAGAAAGAAAGTTGCATAGTGAAACATGAGTGTCAATGTAATGTCACATGTGATTCAACTTAAGGCATGTCATAAAAATTCCAAGCTTGCTCTTACATGTACATGAAAGCTGATCAACTAGCTAAAAGAGACAATGATAAGTAACATATGAGGAAAAGGCTACCTAACCCCTTGCCCCCACTTAGTGAAAGATAAGGGTAAACCAAGAAACATTCTAGAATGAAAATCAGTATCAATTAGAGGAATTGGGTGCTTTAAAAAAATGAAGAGAACCACATTCCTTAAGATGCTGAATTTTATCATTTAATGCCTTAAATTCATTAGTAGAATGACCATGAACTCTACGATATGCACAAAATGAATTCTTGTAGTAAAATTTATTTCATGTTCTTAGAGGGAGAGATAAACGATCTTGGAGGAGTCTTGACAAGATATTCTCTTGATCAATATTAGAAGATGTCCCTTAATTTGCACAAGATGTCATGCACACACTAAATCATAAGGCCTTAGATGAAAATGGAGATAAAGGTAGTAAACCTAGATCTTTCTTGAAAGAGTATGGTATATCATTTTTCTTCATGTGTTCATTATATCAATGTTTAATAGGGATTTTTTCATCAAGTCCATAACAATCATTCAATTCATATGAAAGGTGTTTATGCTTTAGAGAAGAATTGGCTTCTTCATGAGGATGCAAATCCTTTTTAGGTTTCTTAATGTTATGCATGGTCCTCTCATGAGGGATGGGAGTCAAATAGCCCTCATCACCACCATTGGGTAATGTTGTTTACATAGAAACAAGTTGAGGAAATGAAACACATGGTTGTTTTAGTTTAGATTGTGAGATTTTGTACTCTCCCATAAAGGAGGGTGTAAAACCTAATGAACCCCAATAATCATTAAAATTTGTGTCTAAAAATGAATCATTTGTATATGACTCTTTGGACTTTGAGGGTGATATTTTAGATCCTTTATTGAAACAAGGGATAAAATCTAATGATCCCCAATTATCACTAAAGAGTTTTGTTGTAGGTGAAAGACAATTAGGATTAGTATCAACTTCTATAGGTTCAACTTTTGATTTTAGAATGTTATGATCATATGATTTATAGCTTCTTTAATATGATTCAACCATATATGTCTTGTTGTTGTATTAAAATTTCATTGCATGGTGAAGAGTATATGGGACTCCTTTCATAACATGAATCCATGGTCTCCCTAGGAGAAGATTGTATGAAAGAGATCTTCGCATGATATGGATAGGGGTGGGCAACACTACAAGTTCAACCTCAATAGGTAACATTTTATTCCTAGTGGTTGTCTATTAAGATTGTAAAATACATAAATATTAACATCATTAAGTTGAATGAGCCTTTTTTCCATGACAATTTTATCTAAGAGGTCAATGCTACAAACATTAAGCCATGCTCCATTGTCTATGAGAGTGCACCTAACTATAGTTTAATTAATGATCACCTTTATCATCAAGGATTCTGTGACATGCATATGACCAAAGGAAGGTGTTACATTATTCAATTTCATATAAGATTGGATCTCCTCCTTTATTTACAATATTTCTCAAAATAGCCAATTGTATCTAGGTGATAGTTGAAAAAGTTTCCATATGGATATATTAGCAGGAAACTTTTTAAAGTCTTTAAATATCAAAGACATCAGATTTCCACAGTCCATATCATTAAACTATCTTGTTTCTGGATTACACTGTGTATAGTTTTGGGATCAACATTTTGGATCACACTTAGTGATCCATCATCAGGATGCCAATGAGGAGCACTAGGAAAAAGATGTCAAGGAAATGGTAATGAAGCGGGAATGGTTTTTGATTGTCTACATGTTTGAGCAACTATGTTATAACTCAGTTGTTGCAAATAATTGTTACTATTAGACTACATCATAGATTTCAAGTAATCTCTTCTTTTATTTTATGGTTCACTAATAAGAGGTGACTTAGGAGGCTCGCTAAGTAAAGGAGATCCAATTTGTGTCGTCATAACCTCAAAAAACTTGTCTTTATTTGCATGATATCTTAGTGAAGAGGAGTCTAATGTCACTTAATCAAATTCATCTAAGGAAGGGGTATGTGCAGGACCATGATGGGCCTAAAAGTAGCAATATGTAAGTGATATGATGGCCCATGTGCTGAAAACCTTTTTTTTACCCAAAATTGATGAAACGAAAAGGGTTTTTAATGGAGAATCTCAGCTTTCAACCAATATAAATTATGCTTTACTTTGAATTTAATAAATAATTATTATTCATTTTTTATTTGAATTATGACTAAAGTACTGATTGATAGGTTGATTGAAAAACATCTATAGCTTTCAAACAGTACCACAATTTTTGAATCTGAAACATGTGTCACATTCTATGCTTTTCATACTATAGGATTAAAAAACTGAATTTCATGAACTTTAGACCAAGTTAAGGTGGTCAGACATACAAGTTTTTATAGTTTTTAAAATTTGTAATAAAAAAATCATAATTAATTATTTACTTGGAAAAAAATTAAAAAAAAATATGCATCACATCGAGACATGACTCCTCTACTAATATCTAAAATATTATTAACAAATATTATCATTTTATTGTGGTTAGGGTGGTCACACAGACACCTACTTTTTATTTTTTCACTAAAATTTTAGTACTATTGCATTAAAATTTCAAATTTTCACCAAATAGATTTTTTTTGTAAATAAACCTAGTAGTTTGGAAGCTACATTCAATTTTCTAAAGATTTTATTCTTACATATTTTTGAAATAATATAGATAAATTATTCAAATTTTTATGTCAAGTTGCCTAACTCTTATTTTCATAATTTTCATCGCCACTTAAGGGCTTATTTTTTGTTGGTGTTTTATCCTGTAAACTAGGTTTGTCTCCTATTCTACCTATGGAATTGCCAAATTTCCAATCAAGGGTAGCTCAGAGGACTTGGACCAACTAACAAGGATTTTAACAAATAACCTCCTACACTTTGGGCTCTGCAAGACCCGGGAGGGTGATCCCTATAATGTGTTTATGATTTCTGCACCAAACTCATAAACAAATCATTAATAATTCATGGATAATCCCATAAATAGCTCAACAAAATAGGATTCTGCTAGAATGAAAAGGCCCTTCACCAGTAATATCAACTATTTGGAGCATGAGATAACTACAACATTACTTCATAACTTATGACAGCCATTTTAATTTGCAAGTTGGTGGCAAGCCCTAAGCGAAGATATACAAAAAAAAAAGCTTCATAAACTCGTACAATTTAGATCAGTGCCATATACCATTGGGGAGTCAAATTCACAAGCATTCAAAAATTAACAACAGATTCAAATACACAACATATATGATCCCTGGCAATATTGCATTACAACATTGTCAATCCCTATCCCAGCCCAATACTTCTTATTAAATCCCTCTACAAACATTTCCATCTATGATTCCATCCAAGCATTTTAATTAATTCTTTGAATTAAAGCCAACACAAAAAGCATACACATCAGAACAATGAGATGAACATCATAATCCTTGATTATTCTATTGAAAATTATGATATGTCCGTACACAGGAGAGACATGAGCTTGAGATATAACGTCATAGCTCAAATGCTAGTACTGTTATGAACATCAACATTTCATAAACATAAAACCGATTACAAAAGAACCCCAAACCTAAATTTCCTTAACATTCAAAAAGAAGCTCTTACAATCTGTTCTGCAACTACACCTAGACTTGACGTTCAAAATATTTGACTTGCAAACCCCTACTTCTGGCCTTGAAAACCTTCTTATAGAAAATGAAGGAGCAAACAAGCATCAGGCCAGAAGTTACACATGTCATCAATTAATAGGGTGACTATGTGCCCACTCAAAACCATGATTAAAATTACTAAGTTTCAAAGCATCTTCCCATTGATTCTATCCATTACACAATAGTTGCCGCATTTGTTACACCTCAAAATCTACGCCCAAAGCCATCATGGAAGAAAAACCATAATTAGTTACACTGTAACCGCTGAGTTGTTAATTTTCGGTAGTAGATACCATTTCACTCCTCTTCGGTTAAGTATTTGTCCACCCAAATCTGATATTCTTCATCTGTGGGCCAGTTAAAATTCACCACCTCCACCACCCTAGTATTGTAAGGTGTGAATTTTACTACAACCTGGTTGGCTTCTCTTTCAAATGACTCCAAGAAGACGCTGGTATTAATTACTTTATCCATGTTGCTTACCAACAAGTCATAGTCTGAGTCATCACAAATCAATTTGATTTGTGCACTGATGAACTCTTCTTCCCTCTCTTGCCACTATTGCAATGTCTTAATGTTTTCTTATGCATCTAATATATCAGGCAGAAAAGTATCATTCCAATCATCAAAACTTTTCACCAGTTCTCCAATTTTCTTACTCATGTCATCAGGTAGGGCCTAGAATCCCTTCAATGATTTCACAAAACTCTGAGTAGGATTAAATAATTTGGGCCTATTCTTTGCATCAAACTTGGAAGCTTTAAAAATAATATCTAAATCAGTGGCCCAAGGGATCCACTTCTCAACCAAAGGTAGAACGACTTGCCGATCTCTATTAATATTTTGTAATCCACCCAAAAATAAAGAATATAAAGAATGAACAAATGGTAACCTTGAATCAACCTTCTCATTTAAATGTCTCAAAATGGTGTCAACCACCTTTATCTGTTTAGCCATGGCATCATTCTCACTCGCCTTTAGGGCAGCCTACAATTCAGTGATCCTATTCATCATCTGCCTTTTGGTAGGATCTACAGAATACTGCATTTCCTCTTCAACTGGCCCTACTACAGGGCTATGAGCATGTGTCTGAATTGGGGATCCAGGAGTAGAAATAATTGGGATAGTAGGGGGTAATGACCCCGAAGTATTAGGTAGCTCTCTGATAGCAAGAGCATTGGAAGATTCTCCCACTTTCCCATATTTTAACTTATCTACTTCAGACTATAGCTCGACATTCCTTTGTTGCATTTTACTGTATTCTCCAATTATTGCATTATATTTTTCCATAAGGCTTTTCCTTTTAGCCTCCTCTCTCTTAGCTCTCCTTTGGGCCAATTTGGCCACATTTAGTGTCAAGCTTGTGGCTTCTGTTGCTGAGGTTTTAGAAGCCCTCTTGATAATGAGCCTACCCCTTAAATTTGGGCTAATATCTGTCACATTTGGCTTTCTACCTTGAGGTGCCAGAGCACATATGGCAAGTGTCTCATACTCCTCACTAAAGGCAGAGTCTTATAGGGCTGCCTTGACCTCTTCTTCACTACTCTGCATAGGATGCTTGGATTGCATAATAGCATTGAAGCCACTACATCAGCTATGTCCCATTCAGGGAGGAGTAAGACGCTTGCTTGGGTTACAAGTTTCCTTCCTTCCTCAGGAGTGATGTTCTTGAATTGCTCCATCAATTCAGCTTTGAACTCATCATCATTCTCCTTGTCTGACCTATCAGATGTTGATTCTCTCCTGTTCTTGAATCTATCTTGATATTCTTCTAATTTCATTCTCCAAATCAGTTAAAAGAATACATGAGTTTTCACAAAGGCATCATCATCTAGGAATGCCTTGCAAGCCTCCATCCTAGCATCCTGCACACATTGCCCCTTTATATCCATATCAGTGAGCACCAATTGTGCTAATCTAGGGGGGGAAGGGATACCAACCTGCATGTCCTGATCAATTATGATTATTTTATCCATCAGAGCCTCTTGTGACTCTTCAATCCTTTAACTCTTAAGGCTTGGCTCAGATGGTAAATCCACAGGATCATCTCTAAGTGGGGAATCGAAATCAACAATTTTTATCCCTCCAGGCTTCCTGACCCCATGACCCAGTAGTGATGATTATTTCATTACTTGCTTTCCCTTTTTATTTCCTTCCTCTTCATCACTGCTACCATCTTTCCTTCTCCTATACAAAGGCTTGTCCAATTGTGGCTAATAAGTTGGCCTTGTCTCCTCAGGCCTCACCTCTAACTCTTGAACCCGCAAATCCATTTCTAGATTGGCTTTCTTGGTCCTCAGGGCATTCATGATTTCCTTGAAATTACACATCAAGAAATCAATTCTTTTATGAAATGGAGTGAACTCCATCAATGGATCAGACTTTGGATCCAGTTTATGCACCATGGCTAGCAGTTTCTCATAAGCAATCCATTTTTCCTTATTTAATTCCTGCTCACTCAAATCAAATTCATTTCTAATGAGATCTTCAGGAAAGTTGAAGACATGAATAAATTTGCCACCTTTAATATTTTTCCTAAATAGGGAAAAGAATCCCTCAGGGTCATGCTGCCTCTTGGATCCACTCTTCAAATGGTACTCATCAAAATATCGGCCAAAATGAATCCATCCTCTCTTGGAAAATATAAAATATTAGACAACAGTATAATCAGGGAACAAAGTCCCTTTTCCTCTTCCTATCAAATTCTCTTCATGAATGCAACCTAGTTGCCACATGACCTCTACAAACCCCATCTTTGATGGTACATTATAAGAGAGAATATGAGGAGCTCCCTGGAAACCATAAACCCTTAAAATAGTGCTTACAAGGTAAAGAATGATATCACCCCAATTATGGCAAACTTTCAAATAAGGTCTCCTTAATTTGGGTCAGAGGAAATCATGCAAATCTTTAGGAATCCTTGGCACATTAACCATTAATTTAGCCCTAAGCCTAGAAGCAAAGCAGTTATCAAACTGCACAAAACTGACACCTCCCTTGTTACAAGACAGGTCTGCACTCCAAGCCTGCACCCGTAATTTCTCTCCATTCACCTCTCGCTTCAACTCCATTTTCTCTGAGAAGAAGTCAACATTATCATACAAAAACATGTGCATTAATAAGGAGTACCATAAGAAAGGAGTACCGAAATCTCCATTATGCAACTTCAACAAACCCTCATGTATCCTTTCAGCAAGGAAAGAAGCATAGTCATATACTACAGAAAAATTAGGATGCTAAATCTGAGCCCCCATAAACATATAGGTGATGGGCATCACAGTGTTAGGGTTGAAACCAATGATTTGGCAAAGTGAATAGAACGTTGCCAAGAAATGATCAGCAAAGCAACTTAACCTGAAAAGCTCCCGGTCACTTGGGCTGATCTGAATTTTTGAATTGACCACCCTGGCTAGATGAGGGGGAAGCAACTTTGACCTAAAAAGAGGCTGTCACCTGGCATATTCTTGCTTCATCTCCTTAAAGTCAATTCAAACCAGAAATGAGCTATAATCACTTAAATCAAAAGCCTGCTGAATTTTATCTACATTCACACTCAGTAGGACCCCACCATCATTATCCCTGATAATCCTTATGAAAGGATCATATCTTGCAGCCACTACCCTGAGTAGGTCAACATTCAGAAACATATTCGGTACCACAATTTTTCCCATATCGTATCTCCAACCATTTGAAAAAGGATGGGATACATTTCGTTGTCCATACCATCTCCTAAACATCTCCAAACCTGTCATCGGCACTCTAGCATCTGTAATGTTATAAGTTTTACATCTTAACCCCTCACCTAGGGCTATCCCATTCATTAAGACCAAACCCCTCCTCTTTTCATTTGTTGACAAAGGGAATTGGTAAAGGAAATCATCATATAAATTCCTATGCAAATAATCAATATGACCAAAATGCTCCTTCAGCGGCACCATCTTAACAACTAGGGCTTCTTTAAAATCAAATTTGTAAATGAACTAGGGCTACCCAAAATGAAATTACAGTAGAACCTTGCAATTTTCATCCAATTCAAAAAAAAAAGTAACCCTAGAACTATAATCAAGAGAATCATTGATAATACACTGCAACCCTTTACAAGAATCACATTCAAACAAAAACAGTGATAAGGAAAGCAACTCAAGAAATTCACGCTTCGCAAAAAAATCAAACCCTTGCTACAATCGCTTTGAAAAATTCTCTCTAGCTCTAGATTGCTTCACAAACACTTGAATGTCTTTATGGCAATAGTAGTATGAAATTAAATACTTAGAAATTATGAAAAAATTTCTAGTAGACATCTCATCCGCCATTAAAGCTTACTTGTGTGTTGCGCCAATGGCTTCAATTACATTTGATGCAAGTTTAAAACCCCACCGTCGATCTCTTGTTTTTTTCAGACCATTGAATGGCCATCTTCAAAAAGGTTGACAACACCTCCATGTCACCATCAAGGGCCCACCATAATATGCATCACCAAAAGAATACACGTGGCGCTTGCCTACGATATTGCGATCACTAAACCCCTCTTGGTTTAGGAACACACGATAGCGGGCAATCATTGATCTCCACCATCTATGATCACAACATTCATAACAGGAGGTAGAACCAACATCTATCCGTTGAGCAACTTTTCCATCAAGGTTAAGACATTGTCATTGATTATAAGCACGTGCACCTGTTATGTGGCTTAGTAACCCACTCAATAATGCTCTAAAGTTCGATGCATAAATTAAGCACTTTATTCATTCCCTTCAACACCGATAACTTAGGACACGTGGCACCCACCCATGATATCGTGATCACCAAATAGCCAGCGGTGATGTCATCACAGGATTGTGGGGAACGGTCAAGATCAATCTCTAGGAAATCAACAATCAGTAAAATAACCCCTGCGAAATAGTTAAACACTTAGGAGAAAATAAAGGGAAGGGGACACCGCCTAGGGCATGACAGTCGATGACTCAAAGTTGTTTTTAAAAGACAAGGCACGGATCGACCCAAACTTAGGTAAATAAAAGGGGTTGGGCAGAAAATTTAACATTTTTATATTTAAAAAGGGGCCCTACCTAGACAATTTAATGGGACATAAGTTGTTCTTAAGACCTCCTCCAAAAAGTAATGATGGAAAAGACCCAGCCCAACAATAGAATACCAAGGTTTCATGGAAGCAAGGCAGAACTCCAACCCCAGGTACCCTCCGAATAACAAAAAAAACTAGTAATAATTTAAAACCAAAGATCTAAATTTGAGGCTCCATCAGTGGCTCCAGTTGTGAACATTCATTCCACTAGAATGAAGCGAGGATAACAGAATCTCAGGTGTAGACCAGTTGTAGAGATGACCAAAAGGATTGTCCATAAAAGATAATCAGACAAAAAAAACAAAAGCGACAACAAACCTATGTACAAACCTAAACCTACTGTTCATGGAAAATAATACCTCAATTGAAGTATAATTTCAAGAATTGTCCATGAACTGGAAATTCAAGAATATCACATGTCATTTCTTGGAGAAAGTATGAATCCTCCCCCCATTTGTCACTTATCAAGAATGGACCTAGCCAAATTGCATCAAATTTACCATGTTTCCCCTTGTCTTCCAATCTGGCATTCCAAATCAGAACCATATCTCCACTCTGGAAAGTTCTTGTAATTGTCTTCTTGTCATACAATTTTTTTACCTGCAACTGTAATTTGGCATTTCTTATTTGAGCTTCCCTTTTGTTTTCATCTAGCTTGATGAGGGCTTCCACTCTCAGTTGCATCTCATCTTCTATCTCATTATCATACTTCTGGACAAATCTATACATTTCCATGAGGTTATTCTGAGGAAACCTTGCATTTATCCCATATACTAAATCAAATGGGGCACATCCTATTGCTTTCTTCACAATCAGCCTATCTGCCCAGATTGCTAATTTTAATTTAGAATCCCATGCCTTCTTATTTTGATCTAAGATCCTCTTGATAATCTTCATCAAGCTTTTATTGCTTGATTCTGCTTGTCCATTTCCTTACGAGTGGTAAGGTGATGAATAATAAATTTGGATGCCATATTTTTCATAGAATTCCATGTATTCCTCAGATCTAAAACACATTGCATTATCTGACACAATCCTTTTAGGACACCCAAACCTGGTCACTATATTATTCATTAAGAAGTCAATTGCCACCTTACTAGTTGCTTTCTTTGTTGGAATCGCTTCCACCCACTTGGTAAAGAAACCAGTAGCAACCAATATCCATGAATGACCACCACTTGATTTGCATGCTATCTCCCCTATAAAATCAATACCCCATTGCTAAAATGGAGATTGAACTGCAACTGGTTTTAAAGGTAAGTTACCAGAAAAATTTAACTTACCAGAGAAACGCTAACAGGCGTCACATTTCTTCACTAATTGATATGTATCCTTGAAAATGGTTGGCCACCAGAATCCAATCCTCATTATTTTGTGTGTAGTAGTTTTGGCCATATAATGCCCTCCACAAACTCCACTATGCATTTCATTCAAAAGTTCTTTGGATTGATCCTGATCTACACATTTCAGCATAACACCTTCTCCATTTCTCCACCAAAGTTTTCCTTCTATGATAACATACTTCATTACATGTAACTTTAATTTACTTTTTTCATTCTCATTCAACTCATCAGGACATTTCATCTTTGGCAAATAATAAATCACACCCTTATACCAATCAGAGTGCTCCATATCACATATGTGTGATCTCTCCTCTCCTTCAAGAAAATTTATCTGATTAGCTTCCAGGTTACTTTGGGTCATAAGCTTGGCCAATCCTTGTCCCCTCACTAACTTAGTAATCTGAATTTCAATGTTGAATTCTTGGATCTTACTAATCCATCTACACCTCCTTCATGAAACTTCCTGTTGTGTAAAAATGTCCTTTACAGCAGCACTGGGCACATAGGCAATTATGGTAGCTCCCATCAAATATGTCCTGAAAGCTTTGATTGCTTTTACTAGTGCATATGTCTGTTTTTCATTTATGTCATACTTGAGTTTTGTAGCCTACAGGGATTTGCTAAAAAAGGATATAGGTTGCTCAAAACCTTCAACATTCTTTCATAATAACACAACTGCAATCAT
Organism: Sequoiadendron giganteum; assembly: GCA_007115665.2. Lineage (NCBI taxonomy): Eukaryota > Viridiplantae > Streptophyta > Pinopsida > Cupressales > Cupressaceae > Sequoiadendron > Sequoiadendron giganteum. The sequence continues at coordinate 247,905,943 of CM021105.1, read as the reverse complement.
GTGGAAGGAAGCGAATGAGAAAATCTGCAAAGGTTTGGAAAAATCAGGGGTTTTCAGCACATGTGCTTCTTTGATAGCTTGTTTAATATCATGGAGATATTGTAATGATGCTTATTCCCATTCAAACTTGGCCCCTTTCTTAAGCATCTTAGAAATAGGGTGAACTACTTCAGTAAAATTTGTAACAAATCTTCTTAAAAAATTTATTTGCCCGAATAAAGACTGAATTCCCTTGACACTTCGGGGTTGCAAGACCTTATCTATTGCCATTACTCTCTCTGGATCAATTTTAACCCCATCCTTAGAAACAATATGTCCCAACAACTTTCCCTCCCTTACCCCAAAAGTGCATTTCTTGGGATTGAGGGAAATACCATATTCCAACGCCCTAATAAATATTTTCTCAAGATGTTCACAATGATCACCCTCTTTCTTGGAATATGCTATTAAATCATCCTAATAAATCACCAAGAAAAAATTAATGAAATCTGAGAATGCCACATCCATAGCTCTCTGGAAAGTAGCCCCTACATTTGTTAAACCAAAAGGCATTCTTACATACACATAAGTCCCCCAAGGCGTAGTAAAAGCTATCTTAAATTGTTCAAACTCCTTAACGATGACTTGGTTGTAACCAGAAAACCCATCCATCATGGACATCAACTCATGACCTGTTACCCTTTGCAACATAGCATCCATATTTGGCAATGGATAGTTATCCTTTAATGAAGACACATTCAAATTTCTAAAATCCACACATAATCTAATGTTTCCATTTTTCTTTCTCACGGGTACCAAATTAGATACCCAAGATGAATGTCTAATTGGTTTGATGATTCTGGTGTCTCGTAACTTAGTAAGTTCTTCTTGCATTTTTGGAGCCAAGGTGGGATTAATAGGTCTTTGCTTTTTCCTAAAAGGCTTGGCATCACTACTCAAAGGAATCTCATGTTGAAACAAATCCTACCTATAAGCCTTAAGATCATCATAAGACCAAGCAAACACATGTCTGAACTTTCTTAACAAATCAATTAACATTTTCCTCACCCTTGGTGACATTTTATTTCCAATATACACGTTCTTCGATGAGGCATTTGTCCCTAGGTTCACTTCCTCCGAGTCATTAGGGTGGGATGCAACATAATTAGTCTTAACCCTGTCCTGGTTATCAAACACTCGTTCAAGAACAACTAAATCCTTAGGAATTTTGTTAGTTTTTAACTGAATAACTTCATTCCCAAACACAATATCCCTACCGTCAATGTTCTGAACAAAGGCTCCAAAATCTATTTCTTGAGTTTCATACTCATCCACATAATTTAAAAATCTCAATATATCATCATCACTATCAAAAACCTGCCAGTTCTTAATATTATCAGGAACAGATGGTCTAGTTTGCACTTCAACCTTTGAAATTTTGGCATAAGTCATGTGATCGAGCCTTAATACAATATTTTCTAACAAATCTACCACCTTATTGTGACCTCTTTCCATCTAGTTTATCCCAAAAGCATCAAAACTCTCCAATTCATCCCACACAACATTTCTATATTGTTTCAATCTTTTATTCTTTGACATATATAGGGACCTGACTTGGGAAATCACAAGCTCCAAGTCTCCAATGACTTTGAGCTTCTTGATCCCATGTTTTTGAGCCAATCTTAATCCTAATAACAATGCTTCACATTCGGCTACATTGTCAGTACATTCAAATAATAGGGTGAAAGAAAATTTGAAAGTCGTTCCACTTGGTGACCTCAACAATACACCTACACTAGATCCCTCCTTTGAATTTGCACAATCAAAAAACATAGTCCACACATAATCAGATTCTGATAGGTTTTCAACTTTTGTATCAGTTGGTGCAACAAGCTCATTACAATTATTAGGGGGTTCCTCAGCCTTGAACTCATTTATGCCACAGTCGGTAAAACATGTCAAATCCTTAGTCAGGCTATGCTCAATCATATGAGGCACCTTTGATTCTTTTTCAATCTTGACATCTTTTCCATCAATGCAAAAGGTAGCAAATGATAAATCACATTGCATGTTGCCTCCCATTGAGGCACTCCATTTTCTTCACAATAGCATCCCAAAATGAGGGGGAATGTCTGCAACTAAAACAGTCATGGCTAGAACCTTATCAGGATACTAGGTAAGCACATAAGGCAAAGCCTTGATGGTCCCAGTAACTGGCACCTCTCCTAAATCCAATGCATAACATTTACCTTGAGTAGTATCAACTATCAAGCCCATTGCTTCCATAATCTTCACTGACATAACATTATTTGATGCTCCTGAGTCTATCATGCAATTTCTCAAAGTTTTCCCATTGATATTAACACTCAAGAAAAAGGGTGTGATATTCTCCAAACATATATTCACAGAATTCCCTAGGTACACTAGGGGAATTTGAGTTACAATTCCCTCTAGTTCTTTCACTCTTATTTCTTCCTTTTCCCTAGTTTCTTTACAATTTCCTTGTTCCAATTTGTCATTAGGAATTCCAGTAATCAAGGCTATTGTCTTTTCTCTATGCTTATATATCCTCATCATCTTGAGCCATGGTACGGTAACCTTAACTTGAGACAATACTTGAAATATATCCACAGGTGTCTATTTGGGAAAGTTAGGAATCATACCATCATTAGTCTCTTTCTTCTCCCATTGTTGTTTTCCTTGAAGTTTATTTTGCTTTTCCTCTGAAATTACTTCAACAGACTTGGCAATCACTTTGGTTTTTACCAATAGAGGATTAGCATCTTCATTGGGCTTTTGGATTTCATTATTCTTTGCCCATATCTTGTCATTTTTGACATCCTTGATTTTGACAACATCGTTTTTGATATCTTCTTTGACATCCTTGCTTTTACCTTTCTGTTCCTTAATGAAAAGGCTAGCAGGCTTGCCCTGTTCATCGTCCACAGTCCTATTTCTTAACTGTAATGCACTTCTCATCTGAGCAGCCATCTCTTTAGTTAACTGGGAAATCTCATCTTCTGATGGTCTTCTTAAGGATACTGGGTCCTCAGCTTGCTCCATATTGCAGGCATGGTGGTCATACTCATCTTCTTCATCGGAAAAAACTTGTTGATGGTATAATTCACTTTTCTGTCATTGGCTATTTACATCAACCCCTTGCGATTCCTCATCAGAAGAAAACTCACCCTCATCAATATATGACTAGGCCATACAACAATCTACATCATTTTTCTCAAAATCAGGAGTCTGCTGTTAAACATTCTCTTCTTTTCCTTCTGTAGCAAGTAGCTGAGTAACACCACAATAATTTTGATCATGTGGGTGTTCACAAACCACACACCATGGTCTATCTTGTGCTAGATTTACAGAATGCTTATGCAAGGGATCGGGTATTTGTTGGTCATTTTTAGGCTTCTGGACAGGTAATATTGGTTTTCCATCCTTCCAATTTGTATTGTAGGGATAATTTTGCAATCTAGGAGGTTTATCATTTTTATTATATTGTTGCTTGTCACCTCCAAGACCCTTTTCCTGCTTAGCAATAGTATATTTTATATCCTTCAAAGTGCTAAGGACCTTATCCCACTTCTCATCATCTTTAATGCCTGCAGTAGATGTTTTCTCAGTTCTATCTCTAGGATTTTTCAAAAGAGTAGGTTCTTCCCTCCTACCACACTTACCAGAAGCTCTTCTGTTGCTTTCAATATTAATAGCTACTCTAAAAGCGTCTCTCATGGTTCAAGGATCTTTATCTCAGAGAAGATAGGCCATTTTAGCATCAAAAGCATTGAAATAAATAGTTAGACAAACATTTTCATCAAGCCTCATCACTTGAAACAATTTATACATTGCCTTTTGGAATCTAAGGTTAAACTCAGTTGCAGGCTCATTAGCCGATCTTTTTATAGTATTGAACTCATTCAACATAAAACTAGCATTTGTTTTGTCACCATATTGTTCTTTAAAGCATTTTTCAAACTCCTCCCATGAACCAATACTGGTATTCGGTAGACCCCTATACCAATCCCTTGCATTTTCTATTAAGGATTGGACAAACAATTTCATCACTACATCTTCATGTTCCACCTCATAATCATTTAACATATCCATGAAACCTTTCAAATGCTCCTCTGCTGAAAAAGCATTATTCCCAGCAAATTTATTCATCTTTTCTCTCAACTCATCAAGAATAGGGTTTGGGTACCCTGGAATACCATCAAAGAATAGTTGTCTATATATTTCCAATTGTATAGGCCTCCTTTGCAATAACCCATCAACTTTCTGAGGGTCATCACCCCCAATTTTATTCTGAACTTTAGAACCATCTTGATGTGAATTACTCAACTTGGTAGCCTGAATCTTTGGATGAGAACTGTTTGTGATATTCTCCTAACTAGGTTTAGGATCAATTTTCAAAATCTCTCGAGGACCTGATGAAGTTGTAGCATGTGCTACCTCATCCAGATTTGTCATTTTTAGGAAACTTATTTTCCTTCTCTTTTTTGCATTTGCAGCCTCAATTTCTATCCTCTCTAACTCTTCTGCTAAAGCTTCCCTTTCCCTTCTAACCTTTTCTAAGGTAGTTTCAACTTGTGATGATGCATGTGGGAGGGGATCTTTTTTAGGCTGGTGGGAAACCATCCTTTCATTTATTTTGATCCCTTCAACCTTCTGTTTTCCCTTGTCTATGACAGGTTTAGGATTTGAATTGTTTGATTGTGGCTTAATAGGGTTCAAGGGTTTTGGGTCTATAGGCTTTGGTTGAGTCTTAGCTTGACCTTCAGGACCCTCTTTAGACACTGGCTTAACTCCCTTATCAACAATTTATTGCACAATAGGACCCTTCTCTTCTAGGTTTGGTCCACTTTGGTTTAGGAATTTCATGTTTGCCAATTGTCTCATTAAACTATCCCTTTCAATGATAGCATTCATCAATTTTGTTTCCTTTTCCTTTTCCTTCTTTATACTAAGCTTAGCTTTCCTTTGGATCTCTCTTCTTAAAGAACTAATATCCCCAAAAACATCTTCAGTTTCAGGCAAAGTTATGTCAGAACTTGATGTCTCACTTAGATCTATCAGGTTTTTTTTTTCCTATCTAAATAATAAAGGTGTTCCATCATCTTCAGCAGGAGGAGGAGGCACATCACTGGTGCATTCTCTATGATGGCTTCGAATTCTACTCCTACTTCTTCTCTCAATATATTGGACATTAATGGGCCCTTTATTATGACATGTTAGATCCTCTTGAACTGGTGTATTAAACAATGCATCAAAAAATCAACAACTATCTGATTCAAAATGTCTAGATACATGCTCAAAAGTCTCAGGGATAGGATGTAAAGTCTTACTTGTACCTTGATGTACAAGATTCTGGGATGCAGGAGCAACGTTGATGTTCTCTGGTTTCTTCTTTATCCAATCTTTCTTCTTTTTTTTAGGAAGTTCACCTTCCAATCTGGACTCCAGGTGATTCTTCATGAATGACCTGGTACTTTTCATTCCTCTATGTGTGTCCAACGATCTTTCAACTTGTATAAAACTTCAAATAAAGTGCACATTGGTGTAGAGACTATCAGAGTCGCCACCCAAATATCTTGGAAATGCTCACTATTCAAAAACACATGATAATACATTAAAAGATCCTCATAACTTATCGTAGTGACAATGCACAAGACATATTGCATGAGATATATTCAACTCCTGAACTAACCAACTTAATTAGATAAAAAGAAACACAACACCAAGGGCTCAACCTTCAAATCTCAAAGATACTATGATGGACTCTATGCAAAATGGATAACCGACCCACTGAAAATAAACTTTCAAGCTAAGTCCCTAGTAGAGTCGCCATTTTTTTGGTGTTTTCTCCTATAAACCATGTTTGTCTCCTATTCTACATATGGAATTGATAAATTTCCAATCAAGGGTAGCTCAGAGGACCTGGACCAACTGACGAGGATTTTAACAAATAACCTCCTACACTTTGGGCTCTACAAGACCCAGGAGGGTGATCCCTATAATGTGTTTATGATTTTTGAACCAAACTCATAAACAAATCATTAATAATTCACAAATAATCCCATAAATAGCTCAACAAAATAGGATACTGCTAGAATGAAAAGGCACTTCACCATTAATATCAACTATTTGGAGCATGAGATAACTACAAAATTACTTCATAACTTATGATAGTCATTTTAATTTGCATGTTGGCAGCAAGCCCTAAGCGAAGATATACAAAAACAAAGCTTCATAAACCCGTACAATTTAGATCAGTGCCATATACCATTGGGGAGTCAAATTCACAAGCATTCAAAAATTAACAACAGATTCAAATACACAACATATATGATCCCTGGCAATATTGCATTACAACATTGTCAATCCCTATCCCAGCCCAATACTTCTTATTAAATCCGTCTACAAACATATCCATCTATGATTCCATCCAAGCATTTTAATTAATTCTTTGAATTAAAGGCAAAACGGAAAGCATACACATCAGAACAATGAGATGAATGCCATAATCCTTGATTATTCTATTGAAAATTATGATATGTCCGTATAGAGGAGAGACATGAGCTTGAGATAGAACATCATAGCTCAAATGCTAGTACTATTATGAACATCAACATTTCATAAACATAAAACCCAGTACAAAAGAACCCCAAACCTAAATTGCCTTAACATTCAAAAGGAAGTTCTTACAATCTATTCTGCAACTACACCTAGACTCGACCTTCAAAATATCTAACTTGCCAACCCCTACTTCTGGCCTTGAAATCCTTCTTATAGAAAATGAAGGAGCAAACAAGCATCAGGCCAGAAGTTACACATGTCATCAATTAATAGGACCACTATGTGCCCACTCAAAACCATGATTAAAATTACTAAGTTCTGGAGCATCTTCGCATTGATTCTATCCATTACAGAATAACTGTCGCATTTGTTATGCCTCAAAATCTGCGCCCAAAGCCATCATGGAAGAAAAACCATAATTAGTTACATTGTAACCACTGTGTTGTTAATTGTCGGTAGTAGATACTATTTCACTCCTCTTCGGTTAAGTATTTTTCCACCCAAAATCTGATATTCTTCATCTGTGGGCTAGTTAAAATTCACCACCTCCACCACCCTAGTATTGTAAGGTGTGAATTTTACTGCAACCTGGTTGGCTTCTCTTTCAAATGACTCCAAGAACACGCTGGTATTAATTACTTTATCCATGCTACTTACCAACAAGTCATAGTCCGAGTCCTCACAAATCAATTTGATTTGTGCACTGATGACCTCTTCTGCCCTCTCTTGCACCGTTGCAATGTCTTAATGTTTTCTTGTGCATCTAATATATCAAGTAGAAAAGTATCATTCCAATCATCAAAACTTTTCACTAGTTCTCCAATTTTCTTACTCATGTCATTAGGTAGGGCCTATAATCCCTTCAATGATTTCACAAAACTCTGAGTAGGCTTTAATGATTTGGGCCTATTCTTTGCATCAAACTTGGAAGCTTTAAACATAATATCTAAATCAGTGGCCCGAGGGATCCACTTCTCAACCAAAGGTAGAACCACTTCCTGATCTCTGTTAATATTTTGTAATCCACTCAAAAATAAATAATATAAAGAATGAATAGATGGCAGCCTTGAATCAACCTTCTCATTTAAATGTATCAAAATGGTGTCAACCACCTCATTGTGTTTAGCCATGGCATCATTCTCACTCGTCTTTAGGGAAGCCTACAATTCAGTGATCCTATTCATCATCTGCCTTTTGGTAGGATCTGTAGAATACTCCATTTCCTCTTCAACAAACCCAGACATAGGGCTATAAGCAGGTATTTGAGTTGGGGATCCAGGAGTAGAAATAATTGGGATAGTAGGGGTAATGACACCGAAGTAGTAGGTAGCTCTCTGATAGCAAGAGCATTGGAATATTATCCCACCTGCCCATATTTTAACCTATCTACTTCAGACTATAGCTTGACATTCCTTTGCTGCATTTTACTATATTCCTCAATTATTGCATTATATTTTTCCATAAGGATTTTCCTTTCAGCCTCCTCTCTCTTAGCTGTCCTTTGGGCCAATTTAGCCACATTTAATGTCAGTCTTGTGGCTTCTGTTGCTGAGGTTTCAAAAGCCCTCTTGATAATGAGCCCGCCCCTTAAATTTGGGCTAATATCTATCACATTTGGCTTTCTACCCTGAGGTGCTAGAGCCCATATGGCAAGTGTCTCATACTCCTCACTAAAGGCAGAGTCTTGTAGGGCTTCCTTGACCTCTTCTTCACTACTCTGCATAGGATGCTTGGATTGCATAATAGCATTGAATGCCACATCATCAGCTATGTCCCATTCAAGGAGGAGTAAGAAACCTGCTTGGGTCACAAGTTTCCTTCCTTCCTCAGGAGTGATGTTCTTGAATTGCTCCATCAATTCAGCTTTGACCTCGTCATCATTCTCTTGGTCTGACCTATCAGGTCTTGATTTTGTCTTGTTCTTGCATCTATCCTGATATTCTTCTAATTTCATTCTCCAAATCAGTTGCAAGAATATAGGAGGTTTAACAAAGGCATCATCATCCAGGAATGTCTTGCAAGCCTCCATCCTAGCATCCTACACACACTGCCCCTTTATATCCATATTAGTGAGCACCAATTGTGTTGATCTAGGAGGGGAAGGGATACCAACCTGCATGTCCTAATTAGTTATGATTATTTCATACATTAGAGCCTCTTGTGACTCTTCAATCCTTTGCCTCTGAAGGCTTGGCTCTGATGGTAGATCCACAGGATCATCTCTAAGTGGGGAATCAAAATCCATAATTTTTATCCCTCTAGGCTTCCTGAACCCATGAACCAGTAGTGATGATGCTTTCATTACTTGCTTTCCCTTTTTATTTCCTACCTCTTCATCATTGCTACCATCTTTCCTTCTCTTGTACAGAGGCTTGCTCAATTGTGGCTGATAAGTTGGCCTTGTCTCCTCAGGCCTCACCTCTAACTCCTGAATCCCCAAATCCATTTCCTCTTCCTATCAAATTCTCTTCATGAATGCAACCTAGTTGCCACATGACCTCTGCAAACCCCTATCCTTGATGGTACATTATACGAGAGAATATGAGGAGCTCCCTGGAAACCATAAACCCTTAAAATAGTGATTACAAGGTAAAGAATGATATCACCCCAGTTATGGCACACTTTCAAATCAGGTCTCCTTACTTTAGGTTGGAGGAAATCATGCAAATTTTCAGGAATCCTTGGCACATTCACCTTCAATTTATCCCTAATCCTGGAAGGAAAGCAGTTATCAAACTGCACAAAAATTGCACCTCCCTTGTTACAAGACAGATCTGCACTCCAAGCCTGCACCGGTAATTTCTCTCCATTTACCTCTCGCTTCAACTCCATTTCCTCCGAGAAGAAGTCAACCTTCTCATACAAAAACATGTGCATTAATGAGGAGTACCAAAAGAAAGCAGTACCAAAATCTCCATTATGCAACTTCAGTAAACCCTCATGTATCCTTTCAGCAAAGAAAGAAGCATAGTCATATACTATAGAAAAATTAGGATGCTGAATTTGAGCCCCCATAAATATATAGGTGATGGGCATCATAGTGTTATGGTTGAAACCAATGATTTGGCAAAGTGAATAGAATGTTGCCAAGAAATGATCAGCAAAGCAACTTAACCTGAAAGGCTCCCGGTCAGTTGGGCTAATGTGAATTGTTGAATTGCCTGCCCTAGCTAGATGAGGGGGAAGCAACTTTGACCTAAAAAGAGGTTGTGACCTGGCATATTCTTTCTTCATCTCCTAAAAGTCAATTCGAAACATAAATGAGCTATACTCACTTAAATAAAAAGCCTGCCAAATTTTATCTGCATTCACACTCAGTAGGACCCCGCCATCATTATCCCTAATAATCCTTGTGACAGGATCATATCATGTAGCCACTGCCCTGAGCAGGTCAACATCCAGAAACACATTCGGTACCACAAGTTTTCCCATATCATATCTCCAACCATCTGAAAAAGGATGGGATACATTTCATTGTCCATACCATCTGCTAAACATCTCCAAACCTGTCATCGACACTCTAGCATCTGCAATGTTATAAGTTTTACATCTTAACCCCTCACCTAGGGCTGTCCCATTCATTAAGACCGAACCCCTCCTCTTGTCATTTGTTGACAAAGGGAATTGGTCAAGGAAATCATCATATACATTCTTATGCAAATAATCAATATGACCAAAATGCTACTTCGGCAGCGCCATTTTAACAACTAGGGCTTCTTTAAAATCAAATTTGTAAATAAACTAGGGCTACCCAGAACGAAATTACAGCAAAACCTTGCAATTTTCCCCGAATTCAAAAGAAAAAGTAACCCTAGAACTATAATTAAGAGAATCACTGATAATACACTGCAACCCTTTACAAGAATCACATTCAAACAGAAATAGTGATAAGGAAAGCAACTCATGAAATTCATGCCTCATAGAAAAAATAAATCCTTGCTGCAATCGCTTTGAAAAATTCTATCTTTGGCTCTAGATCGCTTCACAAACATTCAAGCTTACTTGTGTGGTATGCCAATGGCTTCAATTACATTTGATGCAAGTTTAAAACCCCGCTATTGATCTCTTGTTTCTGTCAGACCATCGAATGACCATTTTCAAAAAGGTTGACAACACCTCCATGTCACCATCAAGGGCACACCATAATATGCATCACCAAAAGAATAAACATGGTGCTTGCCTGCGATATCATGATCACTAAACCCCTCTTGGTTTAGGATCACGCGATAGTGAGCAACCATTGATCTCCACCATCTGTGATCACAACATTCATAACAGGAGGTATCACCAACATCTATCCATTGAGCAACTTTTCCATCAAGGTTAAGACATCGCCGTTGATTATAAGTACTTGCATCTCTTATGTGGCTTAGTAACCTGCTCAATAACACTCTAAAGTTCGATGCATAAATTAATCACTTTATTCATTCCCTTCAGCACCGGTAACTTAGGACACATGGCATCTACCCGTGATATCGCGATCGCCAAATAGCCAGCGGTGATGTCATCGCGGGATTGCAGGGAATGGTCAAGATCAATCTTTGGGAAATTGACGGTCATTAAAATAACCCCTACAAAATAGTTAAACACTTAGGAGAAAATAAAGGGAAGGGGACACCACCTAGGGCATGATAGTCAATGACTCAAAGTTGTTTTTAAAAGACAAGGCATGGACCCACCCAAACTTAGGTAAATAAAAGCGGTTGGGCAGAAAATTTAACATTTTTTTTATTTAAAAAGGGGCCCTGCCTAGACAATTTAATGGGACATAAGTTGTTCTTAAGACCTCCTCCAAAAAGTAACGACGGAAAAGACCCAACCCAACAATAGAATACCAAGGTTTCATGGAAGCAAGGTAGAACTCCAGCCCCAGGTACCCTCCGAATAACAAAACAAACCAGTAATAATTTAAAACCAAAGATTTAAATTGAAGGCTCCATCATTTTCCATGATGATCTTGCATATACCCGAAGCCTCATTACTAGTGTTTGAAAAACATGTGTTAATGTTCACATTTTCTTGCACCATGATATCCTCCCTAGGAGGAGAGCTTTTAGGATAATTGCAAACTACATGTTCATGACATTCAAAGGTTGGTTCTTCTAAAATGACTTCATCACAAGGGAGTTATCAATGGTGAAATTTTCTTGTTCAATAAGGTTTTTCATAGGGGTAAAGGGGAAACTAATATTCTCATGAATTTCATCAATTGTATTTTCTAACATCAAAGTATCTTCTTCATTACTAAGAGAGATACTAGGAGAAGGATAAATGTGATTGTCATGATTTTCCATTATTTCATGCCTTTGTCCCATAATGTCTTCTAAAATAGGAAAGGTAGGGAAAGAAACATAAATAGGGTTGGCATAGATCTTAAAGGTTAAAGTACGTAACACCAACATATTCTCATCATTTATAACATTCTCACAAGAGGGGAAGATGTTGGGAGATGAATGTAAACTACTTAAACTATTGTGAAGCTAGATTTTAATGGTCTCTTGTTGTGTCATGTGATCAATATGATTACTTATTGTTATGCCTTCTTTTTTAGTAATTTTTTTCCTAATAGGAGAGGTAGGAGGAGAGAAATAAAATAGGGTTCTCAAAGGTCTCATCTAGGGAGAGAAATAACTAGGGTTCTCAAAGCTCTCCTCTAACTAAAAAATATCTTCTTCACAACTAGGAGAGATATTAGGAGAAGAATTAATGTGATCATTATGATGAAAAAACGTTGTACTTTCTTTCAATAGAACTAAGCTCACTCATATAAGGGATACTAGGAGAGGGTTCAATGACAAACAAAAAGAGAGGGGAGAAGACTTCATATTCGAAAGCATTTAATAGGACTTTCTTACAACACTCAACAATATCTAAAAATAGAACCTGAAGTATGATAACTATAGATTTTTGCAATGAAAAAATGATGGAATGATTGTCCTACAAATTTGAAATACAACAATTATAGAGAAAAGATGAAAAAGGATAATGCAATTTTAAAATTTCAAACAAGATAATTTAGTGATTACACTATGCAATAATCTAAAAGTGAAATATTATAAATAAAAATTTGGAATTAAGAAATGCATGAAATGAACCTAATTAAGCTAGATCTAATGAAATGCATGTAACAGAAACTCAACCAATTGAAACAGATAACTAATGGCAAAAAATAGAAGTGCAAAAATTTTCAATGATGTAAAAGGAAATTTCAGGGCTGATCTAGGGCTAATTCACCTAGAGGAGTGTATGAGTCCCACTCATCGTATTTCAAGGGTTCAAATGTTGAATAATGCACAATAGAGAAATCCCATAAAGTAGGCAAAATAACCTATACTACAAATAAATCGTCTAGATGGGCAATGAGTCCTAGTTTAGGGATTTTGCACTTTTTTCAACAAATTATGTGTTAATGTTATGTTTTTTGGTTATTATGATGTCTAGGCTAAGTTTAAATGAATATTTTAGATGAGATTTAATGATCTAAGATGTAAAAATACAACCTAGATATGCACTTTCACTAATGAAAGATTTAGAAACCCTAGATGCAAATTAACTAATGCAAATTTAATGAAAGCTACATCTAGGAATATGATGTACTCAAAATTAGAAATAGGGGTGTTCACATCAGGTTCACCAAAATATAGAAATAGAAATAGGGTGCCCCACCTTTGAGGATATAGGGTTCCTACTTCACACTTGTTACACTAAAGGAAACCTTAGAGATCTCAATACAAGGATGAAATGGGGGAAAGATATCTTGCAATAAGGTATCCTAGGGTGTGATAAAATATAATAAGAGGTTTCACCACCAAGCTAGGGCTTAGAAAGATAAGAAATTCAAATGAAAAGAAAAGTACAATGCAAAACCTAACTAAATGACCTAGGAGGTGAAATTAAAATGCATAATAAAGGATTCAAAAAGTACAAAGGTGCACCTTGGAGAATGATGAGGTCAAAAAAAGCTCCGAAACCTTGAAAAAATACTATTTTATTCCCACTAGAACTCATACACCAGTCTGGCTGATTTAGTCCCAAACTAGGGTTTTTGTGCTAAAACTAGAATTTGTTAGTGTATGATCTGGATCTCCTAAAATATGGAAAAAACCCTATACTAGGACTCATACACCACAAGTGGCATATCAATCCCACTTTGTTTTTTTCTAAGTTTTAAAACCTAAATATGCACTCCTATCTCTACTCATCCTTCCATACTTCATTTCTAGAACTAAAACCTTGATTTGTAACCTATAGATGACTTTCCATGAAGATAACAACCTTGTAATAACTTGATGAGTTTCTTCAACATTGAAACATAGTATTCAAAGAATCTTCAAGCTCCAAGACACCTAGATCTGAAATTACACATGCAGAGAAAGAAATCTTGTTGATTTGTTAGAAAATAGGGGTTTTCCTTGGTCAAACCCTATTTCGATAATTAAACCTTGTCATGAAACAATGAAACATGAAATATGAAACATGAACCATGATACCTTGGATGATGTCTTGGGATGTAAATCAACAATCTAATAAGAAGTGGCCATGAAGAATGTAGATATCAATCTTGAATTGGATATGAAACAATGCTTGTAAATGGATATTTGATGCTACATCACAACACTAGCTCAATAACATGCTTGATACTTCATGATCTTGACATGATGATGGATCTTGAATTGCTGCAACAAATGATGTAGAATTCTACCCTTGAATACCTTCGAAATGATCTTATAAACTCTCTTGGCAATCTTGTGAAGTCTTGGAATGCTTAACTCTTGATGGATTATGTTGATATCATGAATTATTAGATGAAATAATGATTTGAGACCTTTTTTATATAGTAAATTTATCAAACATACCATTTATTAGATCCCAGAGGCCAAATTTACTGAAATTTAAACTTAAAACCTTGATTTCTCACTCAAAACTCTGAAAAAAGGGGCCAAATGTGACTCATACACCACTTGTGGGATATAGGTTCCATATGGATGGGAATCATACACCCAAGGTGGCGTGTGGGTCTCACTAGGCTTTTTAGGTGGAGAAAATGTCAAGCAGTTGGAAAATTGAAGATTATTTGATGTCAAGAATATGATGAAATACAATGAGATGATACTATTTCTTTAAATAAAATGATTAATGTAAATTTAATGATATGATAAATTGATTTGATGAAATAATTTGAAGTGAATCTATTTATTTTTCTTTAAAATTGTAGTGTTGAAAAATGTTATCAGGGACATTTTTACACTTGTTTAGGCCCTCCTTATTGAATTAAGCTTAATTTTTCCCTGATTTAATGTTGTAATGTGGTTAATAAATTCACATTAGGTATTGAACCCTTGTGAACTAATGAATTTAAATTGTACCTTGCTAAATGTAAAGCACTTTTTCTTTTAATCTTTTGGTTTTTGGATTTTACCTTTTATATGATTCGGGAGAAGTTGAAACTTAGTAAATAAAATAATGCTCCAAAAGGTGTACAATGCACCACATGGTGGTTTCATGAATTTTTTATATCACTTTCCTTTCAAGTGTGAGTTAAGACATGTGTCAGCTTTGCGAGGATTTTCGTCAAAGCCATTCTCATAAATTTGAGATTTCTTGCCAAGCTCGACACGTAATGTATATGTTTGAGGAATTTTTTAATTTTTTGAAATGATCTCTTTGGGTAGACTTTGTTAGAATGTGGTGGGTTTCTTGTCTTTAGGGTGGAACCTTCAAGTTGAAGTGATCAATTTGTATGGTTGATCAATTGGATTTTTCCCAAGCTGTGTTAGAATCTGATTATTTTTTATTGCAATCTTTACTAAATATCTAAAGTAATTAATGAAGTAGTTGGAACATAATGAGAAAAGTTTATTGTTATCTAATGAAGATCTAATATTTTATAATGAGCTATCAGGTGTAGGCACATGGCAATTTATACTTCTAGAATGTTGGTGGTAGTGTTCTCTTCTTCCAGTTATAAATAAGGGTTGGTAGCATAAGCAAAGTAGTTAGAAAAAATTACTTTGAAAGTATTCTCAAAGGAAATAGATCTAGTAGGGAGTTTTTATGTTTTCAGAAGTAGAAAAATTTATAGAATACTAGTATTCTCTAGCATGTTATATTTTAACTCAAACTATCATTAGTTTGGCATCAGAACTTTGTTTTTTAGTTCATTTGATATTGAAGTTTGATCTATTTAAAGGAAACCTTTGAAAATATGCATCTTATGACCTTTGCAAAGCTTCTTATTTATATTTTCATTCATGATTAAAACACTATGTTAAAATTATTTTTATAGTTTGAATAGCTAATTTCTATGTTGTTAAGCTTCTATTTTGAATGATAGCTTTCAGAAATCAAATTATGTATGTTGAAATTTTTCATTTTCTCTAAAAGTTATTACTTTTCATATTATGTCATAAAGGGAAAAAGGATTTCCATAATTTTTTGGATATTTCTATTAACTTGTAGAGTTTTCTTATGTTTGATCAGACCTTAATGGGTGCTTTTCGCAAGGATATTTGAAAGACTGGATTATTCTTTTACTTAGCCTTTTTTGCTCATTCTCTTCCCAACAATGAAGGGTATGCAGAATTCTATGTCTATCATATCATTCATAAGAAATAATTCAAGGTTTGAAATGTTCTAAAAGCTTTGGTGCATTACCATTTTCATGTTTTATTCACATTTCTTTATACCTATTCCCCAAAACACAAAGAAGATCAAGATTTCTATAAAAATCTTGGAGGTTATTCAATGAGGTGAAAATTGGTCACCCACTCACTAAGTTTACCATAAAGCTATTAGAGAAGTGCAATATTTTACAATCAAGAGTTCTATTTCTAGCATCCCTAGTGGGATTGAATTTTTTCAAATGTCAAATTAAAAGTCAAAAATAAGACCAAGAAAAGAGGCTAGAAATTTCATGCCCAGAACCCAAACAAGAGTATCCTCAAGAGGCCATTTATAGTACCCCAATTACCTACCTCACTATTAAGGAGAAGAATAATTATAGGTTATGTATCACTTGTAAGAAGAAATAGGGCAAGAAGTGTTAGCCCAAAATCAAGACCTTTATCCACTCCACCAAGAGGCTAAAATTTTGAAATTAGAATACCAGTTACCCTATTCATAGGAATTTTTTTTCAATGGATCATCTAGTTGCCCTCGCTCCTAGAAATTTTGTAACTTGGGATAGTGGTAGTTTGATACAACCACCTATGCCCCCAAATGTATGGTCTACCATACCTACCAATGCCATCAAATTTATTAGAAAGTTTTTCGATAGGGATTTTGAAACCCCCTCGAAACATCTCCAAGATATAACAAAGATATGCAGAGTACACAACATAGTGAAATAAAATAATATTCTCAAGTTGTTGGAAACATATTTCAAGGGAAAAGCCTACGATTGGTATAGGTCTCTAGCTTCCAATTCTATCTACTCTTCAAATTAGAGCTCAAAGAGAGGTTGTTTAAGCATTTCTCCAAACAGGTAGATTGCTTCTTATTGTTGCATCAATTAACCACCATGAAAAGGGCCCCACAAGAGGTCATGAGTGACTTCAACACTAGGTTTCACAAAACCTGGAAAATAATTCCTATGATCGCCAGGCCTCCAAATGTGATGGTATTCATTTTTTACCTAAAGGATTTCAATTCAGACATCATGGTTATGATGACCTCTATGGGTGGAGATAATTTTCCTAATGCATACGATCTAGTTGTACTTGTGGATAATAGTCTAATAAACATCAGGAAGATTCCAACTTTTCCATCCATACCTATTTTCATAAAAATCTCTAGTGTCCCCTAAGAAGAAATCAGTTCGAGCACATCTTCTCTACAACCAACCACATTAGTTACACAACCATCCATGCATGTATACCTTGTTGTGCAATGAAGCATGTCTATCCCCTCTTCACTACCAACAAATGTCAATGATATGAAGAATCTCATACTATATTTTGCTAATGAGTTAGTCCTTATCTGATGACACCAAGCAGCACCCCCGAAGCAAGCCACAGAAACCTATCAAGGAGGAATTCCATATTATCCACAAATTATGTACCAAGGAGCCTCAAATGGATGAGGTCAACAACTAGCATATGCAAACTAGATAGTCCTAGTTAGCATTCCACTTTAGGATGTCAAGAATAGTCCAAGAAAAGATTTGGTCCTAGGCCAGAACAACTTGGAAGAAAATGAGAATGCATGGTGCTTCCCATGTAATTATATTCATATGCCCCAAAACTATCCAAGGGGAAATATAGAACAAAAAATAGCAAACTAGAGAATCCAGGGCATGTTCTTGAGTATGAAAGAATATCAATCTCTTGAAATGGAGAATATCTAATTTAGAGTACAAACACAAGGAATGCCTTTAAAACAAGAGCTAGATATTTCACTAGACCAAGCACTTTTCTCATGGATAGAAGAAGAGGATGTAGTATTTGAAAATTATTCTTTAATGAATAGTGCCCCATAAGTACAACTAGACTACAACATGATGTCTAAAAGAAGGCTCACTGGAGAATATGTGCAATAAGATTCATAGTGTCTGCAACTACATCAACCACAACCACAAGAAAAAGAAGCTCCATAGGCCCAACCCACTCAATAGTTGCAAGCTCTGGCATTGTTAGAAACGGAGTTGGAGAAAGCATCGAGTCCACTCACATTCAATTAGCTCCTCTTGAAGATGAAATAGATACCACCATTCAAACCCAAGGCTCGACCAGTTGGAATGCTCAATGTGGTCAAACAATTAAAGAAGGCTCCCACTAACATATCTTTCTAGGACATAATATCCATCCCTAAATAAAACGCATTGCTCTAGGAAGCTTTAAAGAAGAACAAATACTATGGAAATATGTGATTCCACCATGCAATCAAGTTAAAGACAAAGGGCTCACATTAGAGCCCCAACCTTCAAGAGTAACATCTTATGTAAATTTCATGAATAATGCAAAGGAAAAAAAGGTAAAAAATTCAAATCCCACACCTTTCTTTTTAACACTTATTATGGGAGATAAGCTTTTACACACTAACATGATTGATTTAGGAGCTAGTACTATGGTCATACTTAAACAAGTTTTCGATTCCATGAAACTCAAGTATGAGCCTCTTGAGAAAGGATTCATGCAATTTGACAGGAATAAAGTTTTGAACATCGACCATATCAAAGATCTATCTTTGACCCTCTTCTCATGTTCAAGCAAAACGGTCATGCAAGAAGTAGTTGCGATAGACATTCCCTCAGTAATTGTGGTGTGCCTTTCTTGGGACTTTACATACGCACTTGGTGGATACTTAGCTCTCAATTGGTCTCCACTGATACTGCAGACCAAGAATGGGGCAAAGATGAAGATCATATCTGAGTCCTTGCATCCAAAACACATAGTGGATCATGCGGTCCTATTCATTGAAGTAGTGCATACCTCATTCTCATAGAGTGAGAGGTATTGCATAGAAATATTAAAATATGAGGAAGACATGAGTGATCATATCCCAGAAGAGGAGGTCCACCACAACTGATTCATTGAATTCAAGCCATACAAAAAATTCATGCTACCAAGTTAGGGACCTAATGGATCTTCGAAAATGACCAAGTCTTCCCAAAATTGGTAAAAGAAGGGGAAGAGCCTAATGGTCCACGTGAAAACAGTCTATGGATATTATATTTTGATGGTGCCAAATTCAAATTTGCTTCTAGATCCAATGTCTAACTAGTATTCCCGATACGGTCAGAGACCCTCAAAGATTTTTATTTCCAATTCCCATCCTCGAATGATGATGGAAAATATGAAGCCTTGGTCCATGGTTTATTCTTTGCAGAATGGATAGGTATAAAGAGAATACAAGCATTCAAAGATTCAGAGTTGGTTGTGGGTCAAGTCCATAGGAAATCAACTATGAAAAATATAAGAATAAATTCATATAGACATAGAATATGGGATCTAATCGAGAGTTTTGAGGGTTTTAACATTCAGGTTGTCCCACATTCCTTGAATAATGTTGTTGATCAGATGGAATTGATTGGTTCACAATTTGAGCCAATTTTCAAGTCAACAATGAAGTACAATGTAGTGCAAATCATCATCTAACTAGCAATTTCCAGCAATGATCAAAATTGGTAGGTGTTTGAGGATGATGTTCAGATCATCATTTTCTTTTAGAAATCAAGGAAAGCTCTCGATCGTTCATCATCTAAAGCAAAGCCCTCTGAAAAGAAAGTGATCCAATTGAAAGGAAATAAGCTCCCTTGAGGTTTGACCTCTCTTAAAAATATTTTCAACTATGAAGATGTGAGAAATAGAAAATAAAGGCTCACTACTGATAAGAAAAAATATGATGATCTCGATGTCAAAAATGATAGAAAGTTAAAGGTTGAAAGTGATATTTTGTATAAGGAGAAAGAGATATTAAAAGGGCTATGTTGTAGATATGATGGGATCATAGCTTGGACCTATGATGATCTCAAAGGATATGATCCTAACATAATTTAGCATTCTATTGACTTAACCAAAGGATCAAAGCTAGTTCAACAAAAGAAAAGGCTAGTCAATCAAAGGGTTGAAGCATTGATGGCACAAGAGCCCGCTAAATTAATCAAATCAAGGATCATATACCCAATTAAGCATGCTACGTGGGTGTCTAATCTTGTACTAGTTTAAAAAAACCAAGGCAATATTCCACTCTGTGTGGATTTTAGGGATTTAAACAAAGTTTTGCTAAAGGATCACTACACTTTTTTATCAATGAAGAAAATTAAGTAGAATGTGGCTGGACTAGAAATTTTCTCTTTGCTCAATGGTTTTTTGGGTTACAACTAGGTCTACATAAAAGAAGGAGATCAACATAAAACAATGTTCACCACCAATTGGGGAATGTTTGCATACTCAAAAATTCCCTTCATACTTTCCAATGTTGGTGCAACTTTCAACAAGTAATGGATATCATTTTCAGAGGTTTAATTAATCAAATTATTCTAATATATCTAGGTTACCTAACAGTCTTTTTAAAATTGAAAGGTGATCACTTTGATCATCTGGAAAACATTTTCTAGAAATTTCAATAGCTTGGGATTTCCTTAAATCTAGAAAAAGTCATTTTTGGATTGCCCCAAGGTAACTTACTTGGTTTTGAGGTATCAAAGGAAGGAATAGTAATAGATCCCGAAACAGTGAGATCTATAATGGAGCTACCTCTACTGGTCAACTGGAAGGGGCAACTGTCTTTTTTAGGAAAGATCAATTTTGTTAGTTGGTTCATTTTAGACTTCTTAGGAATTTCAAGAAGACCTATCATGTTGATTCTAAAGAAGAATATAATGTTCAAATGGACCCCTAAAGGCAAGACAAATTTGGATCGAATAAATTCAGCCATCTCCACAATCCCAGTGCTAGCTAACCCAAACTTCTCCAAGGATTTCTTTCTCCACATCTATAATGACCAATAGGAAATTTCTTTGATGCTCACTCAAAAATAAGAAGACAATAGTAGAAAGCATCCTATCACATTCCAATTTAGGAATCTCAAAGGATATGAAGCCACACATAATTATTTTGACAAATAGGATTTTGCTATTGTTAAAAGCCTAAAGAAATTCTAACACCTAGTATCAAGAAACAAAATCACCATTCTCATTGTCCATCCCAATGTTCGGGAATATAGATACTGAGGGTGAAATATCTTAAAAGAGGGCCAACTTGATCACCAAGATCCTATAATATGATGTAGATATTAGACCAACCAAGTTGGTTTGGGGAAGAGGTCTTTGTAAATACCTTATGCTTGAGAGTTAAGCTCCTCAATGGAGGAAGAGGTCGATCAAGCTTACACAAATTAGTTCGAGTTTGATGAGTCATGGGGGAGGATCGAACACAATATATGCAAAAAGGGAAAATACCCGATCAATATTCCACCTCACAAAAGGCATTACTACCGACTGCAAGGTGCTAGGTATGTACTAATTGAGGGTATTTTGTTCAAAATAAATTATGATGGCATCTTACTTCAATGTTTAGATAATCCACAAGCAAAAATATTTTTAAAATAATCTCAAAGCAGTTCTAAGGGTGGATATTGTTGAATTGCACAAGACAACTGAGAGGGGGGATGAATCAGTTGTATCTAATCACATTCACTTCTGATGTTAATCAAGTCCACATTCACTTTAATCTATTATTAAGTATAAACATGAAATGTAGATAACAGAAAGAAAATACCAAAGAAACTAGATTTACGAGAAAAACCTAATCAGGGAAAAACCATGGTGAGGACTAACTCAATATAATAGTAATGCAAAACTAGATACAAAGGCTCACTACCAAAGGGCCCACTTTCTAGAAAGGACTCACTACCGAGATACAAGGATAACTACCTACTGATAGGACTCACTATCCAGATGGAGGCTCACTACTTATAGATCAAGAAAAATAATAGAAAATCCACCACAACAAGTCCCACACATTCGCAACTTTAATCAAAGAATTGTAGACACCATCAGCTCACTCTTTTCAGGAGTCAAACACATTAAAGTAATACTACCTTGATTCAATTTCACACACTTTTCTTCTCACACTTGTTTCACACTTCTCATATTTCTCACTTGTAATTCACAACTATACTTGTATTTATACCATCTTTAGCCTTAGAAACTTTCTCCAAGGTCAACTACGCATTCTTTATTTTACAAATTCAGATTAGGTCAATGAATCAAGATTATCATAGTGGATAAGAATGAGAGGACCAAATACATACTTAACTAGGACCAAAAACAACATCTTGGATCAATCACACGCTTGCTTAATTGATGCTTATCCTTCGTGTAACATGTAGACACCAGTTCAAATCAAACCTAATGAAAACACCAATGAACTTTTAATTGTGCACATCCACAACAAGATAATAACATGTGGATCACCTAAAATGCTTCACCAAAGACTGGAATACCTCTTATATTCCTTCAAATACATCTACAACAACTATAATAATCTTCATACACAACTCTAGAACAATCTTACACATAGTAGCTCTAGAAAAAGATTTCTAGAGCACCAAAACATGATTTTTTTTCTAGAACGAAGATAAAATCATTATCAACCATCTTCTAGATCTAAAAGATCTCAAAAAAACCATCAAAGGACTATAGATCAAAAAAAAATTCTTGATCAATAGATAAACAACTCTGCTCGACCAGTTCACACATGGGTGAACACAACTTTCATTCTCCATCAACCCAGAATCTATAACTCAAGATGTATTAACCAAAGATTCCCATAAACAACGCTATAGATCCACACAAGGATAAGATCAACAAAGAAGAAATGCATAGCATATTACCATAGGACATTTAGGACACACACACAACTATGTCTTCACTGTTTATTAGTTTTCTCAAAAGCACTTGATGATTCATCATATTAGCACACCTAAAACACCATAAATATATCTCTATGTACTCACAACACCTCTACAGTATCTCAACCATACATGTATCACCTACAATCACTTGATTTCTTTCACTACAACAACCTGAGTTATGTTGGCATCATTGACAACACCACCATAGTTGCAACAATCTCCCCCTTTGTCATTGATGACAACACATGATGTGAAAAACAACCAAATATAACATAAACACTCTCATAATTCTTTTTCCTTTTATTTTTAAGATTAAACAATCTACAAAACATTTTTGCACTCATTTCTTACAAGATTTTCTCTCCTTCTTTAAAATTTTTCACATGACTCTCTCTCCCCCTTTGACATCAATGAAAAGGATTTTTTTTGCATGAATCTTCAGCCATATAAAATTTTGATCACTCCCCCTCAAGAGTGCACCCACATCTCATATTGCAACAATGATAATATCTACTCCCCCTAAGGAGTAGACCCCAATCATTAGTCGAGATAGATGATGAATCTATAGATCCACTGGATTGATACACCTCCATGTGCACCTAGTTCATATAAGGAGGGTCAGTAACCCCCAACTTCTCCCTGAGATACTCAAAAAGTATCCTTATGAAGAGCCTTAGTAAATATATCTACAATATGATCCTTTGTAGACACATATTCAAGTCTGACTTCACTCTCCAACACCTTCTCCCTTAAGAAGTGATATCTGATAGATATATGTTTTTTTCTTGAATGCATTACCAAACTCTTTGAAATATTTATTGCAGTTTTATTATCAAAAAGGATAGGGATATGCTCATCACACATCACACCTATATCCTTCAATGTTTTCTTCATATAAAGTACCTATGTACAACAAGACACTACTACAATAAATTAAGCCTCTACAATGGATAAATAAACTAAATCATGTTTCTTTATTAGCCGTGAGACCAATCTTCCTCCAAGAAAGAATGCACCACTTCTTTTACTCTTCCGGTCATCTACACAACTAGCCCAATATGCACTGGTATAGGTATTTATAATAAAATCAATATCCTTGGGATACCACAAGCCATAATCTAGAGTGCCCATTAGATATCTAAATATCCTCTTCGCAATTGAAACATGTGTTTCTTTAAGTTCTTGAAATATGGAAACCAAACATACTACATGCATGATATCTAGTCTAGTAGTAGTAAGATATAACACCACCAATCATAGATCTATACATGCTCTGATCTATTTTAGGAGAATCCTTATCCTTACTTAGTTTGCATCAAGTCGCCATAGGGGTACAAACCAATTTGGAATCATCCATTCCAAACTTCTTTAGTAATTCTTTAACATATTTTGATTGTGAAATGAATATGCCCTTATTAGTTTGATTCACTTGTAGTCTAAGGAAGAAATTCAACTCACCAATCATAGACATCTTAAACTCTTTTTGAATTTCCTCTAAAAATTTCTTGCACAAACACTCATTTCCTGCAAAGATAATATCATTAACATACACAACTACTATCAATATTTTTTTTCCTTCAACCTTTAAATAGAGATCATTGTCTGTGGAGCCTTTGTTGAACTATTGTTGTGTCAATAATATGTCCAACCTTGCATACCATGCTCTGAGAGCCTGTTTAAGTCCATATAGTGTCTTTTTCAACTCGTAGACCATGTCCGGTTTATTTGATAACTAAAATCCTTCCAGTTGTTCCATGTACACCTCTTCTTCAAATTCTCCATTCACAAAAGTAGACTTAACATCCATCTGGCATACTTTAAAATATTTGGGAGAAAAAAATTCAAAAACATTTGAATGGCCTCCATTCTTTCCATCGAAGAAAATTTATCCTCAAGGTCTATTCCTTCAACCTATGAATAAAATTTACACATAATCCTTGCTTTGTTTCTTAATACTTCACCATCTTCATTTGGTTTATTCTTGAACACCCATTTTGTACCAATTACATTCTTGTTTACAAGTCTAGGAACTAGTTCCCATGTCTAATTATTTTCTATCTTCTAAAAAATATTCTTTCATTTCTCTAACCCAACTCCCATATTTACATGCTTCACACACTATTTTATTTTCTATATTCGATAGTATACATATATTTACCTTGGTTGCTATCACTTTTCTTCTTGTCTTGACACCTTCACTTTTATCTCCAGTTATCTATTCTTTCAGATGATTCTTTCATACATAATTTGGAGTCTTAGGGGTAGGCTTCAGAGTCTCTTCTTCTTCAATATGTTATTTCTCTTCCTTATCCTCTTCTTGTACTTTTATGTAGATAGGATCATCTAGTTTAACTTCACTTATTTCAACCGGTCTGTGAATATCCTCATCAACTTTTACATTTTCATTTCAATTATCTTCCTCAGTCTTTTACTGAAGCATCTATATCCTTTGTTGTTAGTTGAATATCCAAGGAAAATACCATCATCACATCTTACATCAAATATTCCAAGAATCTCATCATATCTTTTAATATAACATCTACTTCCAAAACCCTTAAAATAATTAATAGTAGGAATCTTGTCAGTCCATAGTTCATAAGGGGTATTTGTGCTATTGCCTCTGATCTGAACTCTATACATAATATAAAAAATAGTTTTTATTGCTTCTTTCCAATATACATCAAGAAAATTTTCCTCTTTCATCATAGTCCTTGCAACCTCTCGAATAGTTTGGTTTTTCCTCTCTACATCTCAATTTTGTTGAGGAGTTCTAGGAGGATAAAAATGTCTCTTTATACCATGCTCTTCATAAAATGAATTAAACTTACAAAAAGTGAATTCTCCACCTCTATCAAGCCTTAAACATTTGATTCTTGGGTTCACTTCATTCTCTACCCTTTCTCAGAACACTTCAAATCTATCTAGAGCTTGAATTTTCTCCCTAAGAAAAGTAACCCATGTCATTTTAGAACAATAATCAATCAGCAACATAAAATAACTATCACCATTAGGAATTCCTATTCTTGTTAGACCACAAAGGTTTTTATGAATCAATTCCAACATTCTGGTAGATGATTTTTCTTTTCCTTGAAAATTGCATCTTCTTTGTTTTCCCAATTGACAACTTCTAAAAATAGTATTGGTAGGCTTTGTAATTTTAGGTAGATCCTTGACAACTTCTCTTGAATATATCTTTATTAGATTATCAAATTTTACATGTCCCATCCTTCAATGCCATAACAAAATTTCATTAACTTGAGACACAAAACACTGACCGTCACCACTCTTAATTGGATAGATGTTTCCATGTGTTTTTCTTCCTACAGCCACCACAGTTTCAAACCCTTTTCTAATCTCATTAGGTATTATATTGAAATACAATCTTAAATCCTTTGCTACACATTTTCCCAACATTCAAGAGATTATGCCTTTAGCCCTTTACATAATAGAAATTATTAGTACTATGTTTTCCATAAAGACTAATTGTTCATTTTCCAACAATATTTGCACCAAAATTATCTCCAAACATGACTAGTCCTCCATCATACTTTTCAAGTTTAGTGAACTTACTTTTGTCTCCAGTCATATGATTTAAACATCCACTTTCAATTACCCAATAATCTTCATCTTGTCTAGCATGAAAGGCAATAACTAGAGTACCCTCCATCTCATCCTTCTTTTTTTTTGGACCAGATTCCCTTGCACATATTCCATGGTTAGTAGACATAGATTTATTATCCAAGGCTAGAAATAAGAATTCATCTTTATCATCCTCAAATTAAGACTCGTCATTAAAAATTCCAGCATCTTTTTTAACATAATACAATTTCTTGAACTTTCTATCCTTTTTGTGTATGGCTCTATTTAGACATCTTGAAGCATAGTGACCAATATTTCCACAACTAAAAAAATTAAAAGGTAACATACCTTTGTACTTACCAATACCTTTCCTCAATTTCCTTGTAAATTTTGCTTCCAACTCCTTTGAAATTTCACTATTCGGATCATCTTTTGTCTTAGTGGCTTTGAAGGTTGTTTTTGTTTTCTCCTTTTCTTTTCCAAACTTCCTTATGTTAAATGTAGTCAAGGTGTTGAATATTTGTTCTTTGGTGAATTTCTCTAGATCATATTTTTTCAATTACAGAGACCTTGTCACTATAATTCTT
Source organism: Sequoiadendron giganteum (assembly GCA_007115665.2). Lineage (NCBI taxonomy): Eukaryota > Viridiplantae > Streptophyta > Pinopsida > Cupressales > Cupressaceae > Sequoiadendron > Sequoiadendron giganteum. Next base: position 247,878,860 of record CM021105.1, on the reverse strand, counting down.
TGGTAGGGTCATCAAGATCTTCTCTATTAAATAGATTCATCTTCCATAGTACCACCTTGATTTTAAACTTCATTTTCTATAATTTCAACCCTTTGAAAGTAGTTTGCAATGTCTTCACCTTTATCCATTTTTAGGTTCTCATATTTGCATTTTTTTGTTAGCTTCTTTGATAATCTGACTATCATTTCCTTCATAGATATCTTTCAACTTTTCCCATACTTCATAAATAGTGCCTAATGAAATAAATTTCGTCTGCTTAGTCAGCGATAAAGAACTATAGATTGCATACCTTTCTTTTTAATTTTCCTCATAGGTAGAAATATCATATACAAAAGAAGGACCACTTGTTGGCTCAACATATTTTGTCTTAATAGTATTCCAAGTCTTGAAACCAAGAGAGATTAGGTAACCTCTCATCAACACTTTCCATTCACTATAGTCAACTCCATCAAACATAGGGATTGACAGCTTGTGCACCATCAGATCTACCTCAAGTGATTAAGCTCTTCTCTGAAGAACCAAAGCTCTAATACCAATTGTTGAATTGCACAAGACAACTGATAGGGGGTGAATCAATTGTACCTAATCACATTCACTTATGATCTTAATCAATTCCACATTCACTTTAATCTATTATTAATTATAAACATGAAATGTAGATAGCATTAAGCAAATACCAAGCCACTAAATTTACATGGAAAACCCAATGAGGGAAAAACCACAATGAGGATTAACTGACAATATAATAGTAATAAAAAATTGGATACAAAGGATCACTACTAGAGGGCTCACTTCCTAGAAAGGACTCATTTTCCAGAAGGAGCTCACTACCTACAAATAAAGAAAGATAATAGAAAATCCACCACAAAAGGTTCCACACATTCACAACCTTAATCAATGAATTGTGGACATCATCAAATCACTACTTCCATGAGTCAAACACATTAAAGTACTACTTCCTTTATTCAATTTTCCACACTCTTCTTCTCACACTTGTTTCACACTTCTCACATTTCTCACTTGAAATTCACAACAAATTGACTTGTATTTATACCATCTTCAGCCTTAGAAACTTTCTCCAAGGTCAGCTACAAACTATTTATTTTACAAATTCAAATTAGGTTAGTGAATCAACATTCCTACAGTGGATAAGAGTCAGAATGGACCAAATACATACTTAACTAGGACCCAAAATAACATCTTGGATCAATCACATGCTTCCTTAATTGATGCTTATCCTTCATGTAATATGTAGACACTAGGTCGACCAAACCTAATGAAAAAACCAATGAAATTTGAAGTGCATACATCCAAAATAAGATGATAACATGTTGATCACCTAACACACTTGACTAGACACTAAAACACCTCTTAGATACCTTTAGATACATCCACAACAACTGCAATAATCTTGATACACAACTCTTTCCAGCAATCTAATCAGACCATGTAGATACACATAGTAGATCTAGAACAAGCCTTCTAGAGCACCAAACCATGAATTTTTTTTCCAAAACATAGATAAAATCATTATCAACCTTCTTCCAAATCTGAAATATCTTAGACAAACCATCAAAGGACTACAGATAAAAAACATTTCTCCCAATCCATAGATAAACAACTCTACTAGACCAGTTCACACACGGGTAAACACAAACAATAACTTAGGATATATCAACCAAAAATTCCCATAAACAACACTACAAATCCATGCAAGAATAGGATCAACACAAAGGAAATGAAGAGAATATTATCGAAGCACATTAAGGATGCACACACAACTATGTCTTCGTTGTTTATTAATTTTCTCAAAAGCACTTGATGATTCCTCATATTAGCACACCTTCAACACCATAAAGATAGCTCCATGTACTCACAACACCTCTACAATATCTCAACCATACATGTACCACCTGCAATCACTTTATTTATTTCATTGCAAGAACCTGAGTTATATTGACATCAATGACAACACCATTGTACTTCGAACAAACATTTATTCACAAACACTACTGCTTTGAAGATAATGTGGGTAGGATATTACTGGCCTTCCATGTTTTTTGAGGCACACCATATGGTGTGAAGATTTACCTACTGCCAATATTTTTCTGGCAAGTGAAATAATTTTGTCATGCCCCTAAGCCCAATTGTATTTGAAGAACCCTTTGCCCAATGTGGTTTGGATTTCATCAAGATGGTAAATCATCTTTCCAGTACTGGCCATAAGTGGATACTTATGGAAACCAGCTATTTTACAAGATGGATAGAGGCCATTTCAATAAAAAATGCTATGAAAAATGAAATTGTCAATTTTCTTGAGTTGTTAATGGCATTTGGTTCACCAAAACTATCCTATCCAATAATGCATGATTTTTTTTGGGTTCACGAATGACATACTTTTCTCTCAAGAATGGGGTCAGCCTCAAGAATTCATCAAATTACTATGAGAAAGGAAATGGGCTAGCAAAATTGACCAAAAAAACCTTATTAGGTTAATTAAGGGCATTGAGTCAGAAACACAAAAGGAGTGGCACAAGCACCTATGAGTTGCTCTATGGGCTAATAGAATTACACCCAAAAAAATATTTAAGGCCTCTCATTATGAGCTAGTATATGGAAAGGAGGTGTTTTTACCTATTTCTATAGATATTCTGACATTGCAGCAGTTGAATGCTTTAGAAGTCAAAGAAAGGGGTGGAATGGAAGTAAGGTTAGAGGAACTCCTAAACCTTGAAGAAAAATGGTAAAAGGCCTATGAGGTCATGATTAGTCACTAGCAGGTAGTCAAACAATGGTTTGTAAAAGGTCCCTCCAACTTAGATTTTTGAGAAGGAAGCTTTGTGCTAAAGTACAATGAGTGTGCTACAAAACCAGAGCAACATGCAAAATTTGAAGCCATATGTAAGGGTTCCTTCCACATTCACACATGCAAAGAAAATAATGTGTATGAGCTAGAAGACATGGATGGAAAATTTTTGGATATATCGGTAGATGGTATTCATCTAAAATTGTTCCATTAAAATGTGCAAGTTCTTTTAAAAAATTTATAATTATGTACCACATATTAAAATTTTGTAAAATACGATTATTTTTGCAAATAAAGCCATACTTAAAACATCGGAAGAAGCAAAAGAATATTATTTACATTGAAAATTTTACAATATAGCATGAGCCTGAGGCTCTGAGAAGCTTGAAGCTTTCTCAAGAAAACCCAAAAGAATTATAGTGCAAAAAGGGAAAAAGGAGGCACACTCAAAAAAGGCAGTGAATTTAAAGCCTCTAGGCCGTTGCTAGGCATTCAAAGCACTACTTTGTGGGGTTCTTCTTCTTCTTATTATTCTTCTTTAGTAGGGTATAAAAGGGGGTAAACACATAACACATGCAAGCTTAATACACTGAGGACCTCAATCCTCATTCCCATGGCTATACATCAAGAAATCAAAATGCTTTTTCTAGTCGAGCCCAAGAACATGCTCGACACCGAACTCCCTCGGCAGGAAGAAAGCCACAAGACAGGATAGTGAGTGATGCATCTCGAGGTCCATAGTTTAAAAATCAGTAAGGAGAGGTATCGAATCAATTTCTTCCCCATAATCAACATGCCTATGGAGGTCCATAGCATTTAGAATACAACCACCAGGGATGGCCACTTACAAGATTTTGTGTTGCTCATCCAAATACAAAGAGTAAAACATAACATGGCATACTTAATTATCCAAGGCTTGGATATATCCAGGTCAAGAATGGATGCCACAAATTAGGATATGACATTAGAATTTTACCTCGACTAGTTTTGTTCCTTTACATATTCCTTGTCAAGTACCCACTTAAACACCATCATAGTAAGGAGGTCATTCTTCCTTGCCAGATGTTTAATCTGGTTGTTGTCAATTTTTCCCACAAAGGAGTATTGTGGCCTTTGTGGGAGGAGTTGAATGGGAGTTCTTAGGCTAGATGACACGATGGAAAACAAGCTAAAGCTAGCAGATCGAGATACAACAAGGAAGGCTTGCTAACTAAAATAACTTTTTCGAGTGAATATTTCACTAAGGTGCCATAGCTATTTATAGAAAAAGGTTTTCCAGCAAGCTCAACCAATGGAAAATCCATCACCCACCAAAAAAAAAAAGAAAAAATATCAAAGAAACTAGAGGGTGAGAGACTAATCATATGAAAAATATGTCACCAAGCCTTGAGAAATAAATTTGGGCATTGGGAGTAAATTCTTGTGTATGTTGATTGCTTCCATGTGTCCATTTCTGTCATCAAAGACAACTTCCTTGTTTGTGAGAAACTACATTGATTAGAATGCTAAGTTTTGACAAATTAAATATGTACATCTTTTCAGAGCACTTTACACTACTTAAACATGCTTCCCATAGCTAAATTCATGCTTTCCAAAAAATTTAAAGCTTATTTGTGAAAAGGTAGCAAGGAGAATGTACTAATTACATTCTCGTGGAAAATTTGGCATTCCTAAGGGATACATCCCAAATATACATGTATCATCTTGGTGGCACCATTTAGTAAGCCAATGGTAATGGAAGTACCTCAATACATGTATGTGCAAGAAGAATTAAATCCACCCAAAAGAAATTTTTTGCTAAGTAACAAGACACAAGTAGCCATTTCTCTTAGGAATCTCTCTACAAATTTTTAGTACAACAATGGAAGAAGCATCAAATTTTGGTAGAAGGGTCGGATCCTTGTCTAAAAAGCTAGACTATGTTGATATTTTTTGGAGAGATTCATTTGCTAATTCCCCAATGCTAGAAGAACAAATTTTTTCCCTTACCAAATTGTTACAAGTGAGTGACCATGTTAAGAGAGAGGTCTTGTTAGATTTTGTAGACAATATTTTGACCCTAAGGTTATGGAAAACCCTAAAAGCCTTAGGGAAGGGGCATTACAAATAATGATCAAACATGGGGCAGATGAAGGTTTTGTATGATGGCTCTAAAATTTTGGTTTTCCACAGTTCATGTTGTCCATTGTACACCCATGCCCAAAATTGATAGATGCATGTGCCAAGAGGTTGGGCAAGGAAATAGGGGTTATAATTGGTAGTAGAAGAAGTGTTTACAATCAATGCAGCAACCATATAGGATTTTTTGTGTATCCCTAATGAATAGGGAACCAAGAACTTTGATAAGGAAGTAATGTAGTATTTTTGGAAAACTAGAACTAAACAACTGGTTTTTTATGAAGATGAAATTGAAGAGAAGCTAAAAGTAGGTTACCTCCTCTTCCCTTTTCCATGCAAGAAATTCAAAATATATCTTCAAGCCATTTTCACAATGTTTTCCTATGTCTACAACTTCCATGATGATGAAAGGGTTTATCCTTTCCAGATGGGCATGGCCTTTATGCTCAAGAGGTAAAAGAGACAAAAATATTATGATTTCATAGAGATAATAGATGAAAAGATGTTGGAACAGTTGAGGAATTATGTCATTGAATGCAAATTTAGGTACTCTTCTTTTTTGGTTCATTTTATCTTACACAAAAATTATAGGTTCCTCGAGAGATACTTTTCATTGTTTAGGTTTGATGTAAAGGGGTCATACTAGCCGATTCTGGTCTAGACCCATGTGTTTTTCAAGGCATAGGATTATTACTAGTTTGTGACTTATTTTATGAGGCTAGTTCTCATAGAATTTTCCCCACACCCTTCAATCCCTTTCTCTCCTGAAGTCTTGAAATGGATAAAAATATTGCAGACACCAATGAATTATTTTTTGGGAGCTGAGTTCACATTCATCAAATTTCATGGTTTCATCAAGGAGCCTTTTAGGATTTCTATGCTTGTAACAGATAGGGTTTTTTCTTTAGAGGCATGTCATCATGTAACTATTTCCAACAATGACTATGGTGTCAAAAGGCATAAAATAATGCTATATATGACTCCCCTCGCTATTTACAACAACCAACACTGATAAAGAGGAAGGCACAGGTAGTTCTTACTAGCAAATTGGTGTACTGAGGCTTGGTTCTCATTTGCAATACATGGAGCTACAACCTGACAAGGCATGTCCCAACTATGATGCATGAGAGGGGGGAGTATTTTTAATCTAGAAAGAGCCCGATCAAAGAGAGGCCAAAATTGTACATCAACTTATCCTTCATACCATTTTATCGGCCACCAAGGCTTGAATTTTACATCAAGGAAGAGGAGTACCTACAAAGCCTTCTAATGAGAAAGTCTCTAAGTACATAATTAAGGTGCCTAGGGTGGTCAAAGAGAAAGAAGGTGCATTTCTAGAGGTTTCAATAGGAAATGAAGAGCCTCAATGCAATGTATGGGGATCTCTAACCACATGATGAAAGGTTTGATGAAATTTATAAAAAAGAAGCTAACATTGAGGATATTAATCTTAAGACTAGTCAAGACATTGAATAGGGATAGCTTCCACTCCAGAATTCCTAGCCTCAAGAGCCTGATAAAGGAAAATAGTCAAAATGAAGGGATTCACTGGCCACATCCTCCATTAGCACCTGAGAAAAAGGAAAGAGGACCTGAAAGTCCCCAAGGAGGTCTACTACAACTACACAAGGCCAAGTTTTTGTGGGATTGGTTGCCAAGGAATCTAAATCTACTAGTTCCACTCATACAACAAAGAGATGATTCAAGGACCTAGGTGGACTTAATGCACTAGCCAAAGGAGAGGAATATGTGGAGTCCACCCCACTAGGATATTTTACTGCAGAGGCCTAGGTAAGTATTTCTCCCCCTCTTCTTTGTACCTCTACATCTTTGGTTGTTCCTCCACTTCCATTTGTGGAAAAGAGTCCTCTCTCCATAGATTCTGATTTTTTCATTATAAATGAACCCCTAGCCATATTCAACAATGAAACTCATGAGGAAACCCCATGATGAGTCTAATTTAGGTTCTAATTATTGATAGAGTTTCTTATCCATTTGCTGCAATTTTCATAGACTTTGATGCTTGGATGTTGAGCTTTCTATAATATCTCCTTAAAGCCATAGAATTTGGACAAGAGTTTATTTTCATAACTTTTAATGATATTGACATGCTATATGAACTATCTATGTTAATTATACATTTGATTAATGAATGCAACTTTGAGATAGTTACATATATTTAGTTGTTGTGCATACTAATATAATTAGAAGCATGCAGCTAGGGGAGATTCCACCAGTTGGACATTTGCCATACTGGTCAACAAGGTGGCCATTTAATGGAGGAAGAACTCTCTATGACAAAAATATTCCTCATTCATATCAATATGTAACCACCTTGTAATGGTCTTAATTTTTGTTGAGCAGTTGTAGGCATTACTATTGTGCCAAATTTGTGTTAAGGAAAACATGTCTGATAGATTTTGTGTGTGCATAGCTGCCTCTCCACTTTTTTTTCTTTCTCTAATGTGGTGTCATCCACATCTATTGGAGTTGACCACCTTGCTAGGTGTTTAGACAAATAGGACTTTGATGCTTCTATTGGGGTTCGAATCAGAGGTTGCTAATTCTGATAATGTACTTACACTCTTAATTTTTTTAGTTATATAGTCATGTTGCTCGATTGTACTCATGTTTTTCAAATGAATGAAATAAATTTATAAGTTTTTGCATCTGAGTTTACATTAGTTTTAGGGGATACACATTTAAGGGGCCCCAATTAGTGAGTATTCTATCCCATACCTTAGTTTAGTTTAGTTTTTATTTTATGTTCAGTAATTAGTTAACAATTTGGCATTGTCTATTCATACAGCCATTAGAATTCCATTATGTGACTATTCATGTACCCAAAGTAGACAAATTAGTTTCCCATTTCTTCACTTAGATTTTCATTTTTTTCATGCATTCCAACTTAGTACAGTTGTTGATTGATGCTTAACACTTATGTTATTTCCTTATAGATAATTTACTTGCACTATTGCATTTTTCTTAGCTATAGGATGAATATGGCTACTTTGGATTCCTAGTGCACATACAGTGCTAACCCATTTCAATTTTGTGTCCTTGGGTTGACAATTTAAATGCACCTTCATGATGATTAAAATAGCTATTCAGGTTAAATAGATCCAATCTGTGAATTACAACTGTGAAGGCTTAGTTGTTGAATCATTATAGGAGACCGACATTTTTGGCGTTGTTGTCGGGGATGGTGGCAAACTAGGGCGTTCTTTGGATTCATTGATAGTTTTCTTGATGTAATATTTTTGGAAAATGTTCTTAGTATACCCCTCATTTAGGAAAGTAATGACACCCTATTCTTTTGGAAAAAATTTCTATGAGTTGGCTAATAGTGAGCTGATATTGTATGGATAGAGAAAGGAGAAGAGATGCTTGTGGGAGATTCCTTCCTAACAATCCTGATCTATTCTAGATAATTGAGTATCAAAACCTACCCACAGATGATGAAGAAGAAGACCCACACCTCTTTGCTAATAAATTTCTTGATCTAACCAATTTTGAAGCTTCCTTTGAAGATTAGAATCTAATTGAGAACCCGCTTGCTTTGGAACTTCATTAGCCAGACATGGGTGATGCAAATAGAAATAGACCTAACCAACTAGCTTTTCATTTCCCTATTCCTCATCAAAATGAAGTAGACCACCTAAAACATATCCCTACTATAGTTCTTCCTAAGTTCTATGGACTTGTTATAGAATATTCTGATACATTCTTTTTCGAGTTTGATATACTCTACAAGAGTTATGACTATACCACTGATGCACATAGGCTTAAGCTATTCCATGACACCTTGAATGAAGCTACATTAAGATGGTTCATGATCCTAGGCACAGATAATGTAGAGACTTGGTAGGACACAAAGAAAAAGTTCCTTGAGAAGTACAAGGAGTATTGCAAGGGTAGTGACATGAGAGGAGGTGGCAATTTTGGGATGCAACAAAAGGAGGATGAGAGCTTGGAAGATTATATTTCAATGTTTTTGTTTTTCCCATAGAAATCTCCACACCATACACTCAATGAAGAATCATAGAATCTTCTTTTCTTGAGAGAAATTAGTGATAGTTGCATAGATGCCTTGGAGCTGATGAGATGAGGAGATATTACCCAAGCTCCTTGGGAGGAAATCAAGAAGATATGTCAGAACTATTCTAGGCAATCTTCAAAGAAGGGGAGAGCTTACCAATCTTGTATGGGTAACTCATCTACCAGTGGAGTTTCAAGGATGGATATTACTCACTTATGAGCAGAATTCAAGCAAGACATCATAAAAAATCTAGCTACTCATTTGGATACAATTCAATCCAAGAAGAAACAAGAGGAGGAAGAGGCAATGTTTGAAGAATATTGTCCTCATTGTAGATAAAAGAATGATTGCAGATGCAAGATGATAGCTAATGTTGACAGAAATCAGATGGAACTTGAGTTCAATCCAATCTAGGGTGAATAATATCAATTCTAATTTATTGCACAAAGGAGGCCATGGGCCCCAAGATAAGGCATGCCACCAAATCCACTATCTTTTGTTGGGCCATATTTCAATTCCTATTCATCTGGTAACCAATAACAACCCTAATATCCATCCACTTATGGAGGATATCCACAACAACCTTGGAATAACCCTCCAAATGCCTAGCCCAATCACCAAAACTCTCCACCCCAGTGGTAGAAACCCTAAAGGAATCGGCAACAATTTTAGGGAAATTGGTAGCCACCTCCAAGAAATTGGCAAAAAACATCTCAATGGACGGGTGGACAAAAAATCCAAACCAGATAACTAATTACATGTATCCACATTCTAAACCTGAACAACCTACTATAATGCCTCCTCCTACTAGTTCAAATGCACCTAAATCTACTCAGCTCCCAGTCCAGCCCACACCTAACTCAAATAATAAAACACAATAGTAGCTAGTATACTCTGTTGATCCAAATCAATTCCCTACATATGTTGTGAGTGTAAGTAACATCCTCTTGCATTTAGGAACTACTTTTCTAGCTCCTTCCACACCCATCATCACTGAGCTTATTGTAGAAGAAGAGGAGCCTCTAAATGTTCCCAGTCAACCAAGTGCACCTAAAAATCATGAACTAGTCCCAGTCAAGTAGACTAAACCAAAACTACCATTTCTGTAGAGGTTGGAAACTGTGAAACATAAGGAAGAAAAGGACACAAATTTTGACATTCTAGATCAGTTGAAGCATATACGTGTCCAAATACCTCTATTTCAAGCCATAAAATATGTTCCCATATATGGCAAGGCAATCAAGGAAGCATTCCTTAACAAGATAGGTAAGAAGAATAAAGACCCCACTACAATTCATGTGGTGGGACAGTTGGCTAACATCATACTTGGGAAGGTGATTATCCCCAAATTTAATGACCCAGGGAGTCATGCGGTGGGATTTTTTATAAATGGAATTCAAATAAATAATTCTTTAATTAATTTGCAAGCAATAATAAATGTGATGACTAAGAACATCCTATAGCAACTAAATCTTGCAAGAATGAGGCCTACTCCTACTATCTTGCAACTTGCTGATAGTTCTATAGTTAAGCTTTATGGGATAGTAGAGGATCTTGTGGTAACTATAGACTCTTGGGAGTACCCAACAAATTTTATGATTCTTTCCCCTAAGGCCACACTAGGAAGGTACCCCATTATTCTTGGAAGGCCATGGTTAGCAATATCAGATGCCTATATTGGATGCCAGACAAGAGACATGACCATTTTTTATGGAAATAGTACCAAAAAGCTTGTTCTCTACCCTCATGCTCAACCCTCCCATGATAAGAATGATCTTGTATGGCCACAAGTTAGTGAAGAGGCAGAGGAAATTAATTTTGTAGGACAACTTATGATGTTAAACAAAAGTCCTTTCATGCAACTTCAAGATAAAAATGAAACATTGTCTAGCATAATTTAGAACCATTATAAGATTTAGCAAGCATCATCCTCTCATACATCTGATTTTTCTGAAACAATGGAGATACTTGTACTCACTCTTCCTACAACTGCTTTTCCTATAGCCACTCTTCTTGCAGCTGCTCTTCTTGTAGTCGCTTGTCCTGCAGATGCTCTTCTTGCAACAATAGATATGTCTCATACATTACTTCCATAAGAATTCAAGGTACTACACATTAGTGAAGAATCTATGGTAGATTTAACTACAGAAGTGCAGGTGTTAGAAGGAAAATATCTAAATGTTAATAGAAAACTGAGTGAAAAACTACAGTTCTCATTGGAAAACATGCTAAGGGCCCGCTAGTGTGCATTTTCTTTGGATTATCATGACATGAAGGGATTGGACCCTAAGATTTACACTCATAGGATATATATAAGAAATTATTGTATACTAGTGGGACATCCATAAAGAAGATTTAACCCTGCATTGAGAGAAATAGTAAGAGGGGAACTACATAAATTGCTAGATGCAAGATTTATCCACCCCATCTCAGATAGCTAGTGGGTGTCCCCATTGGTGATTGTGCCTAAAAAATGAGGGAAGTGGTAAGTATGTGTTGATTACAGGGAACTTAATGCCACCACCAAAAAGGACTATTTCCCCTTATCTTTCATAGATCAAGTTTTAGACTCACTTGGAGGAAAGCAATACTTTTCTTTCCTAGATGGTTTCATCAGCTATAACTAGATCCAAATTTCACTAGAGGACCAAAAGAAGACCAACTTTACTTGTCCATGGGGGACCTATGCCTACTTAGTACTTCTATTTGGCTTATGTAATGCACTTTCAACTTTTAAAAGGGTAGTCATTAGCAAATTTTCAAATATCTCCCTTAATTGCATGGAAATCTATATGGATGACTTCACCACTTATGGTGTTGATTTCAATGAAGCATTACAAAGTTTCAAGAGATTTATACAAAGATGTGAAGACCACAATCTATCTTTAAATAGTGAAAAGTGCTTCATGATGATGTATGAAGGTGTAGTTCTTGGTCACTACATCTCTCACAAAGGAATTCGAGTAGATCCTACAAAGATTGAGGTGATCACCAGTCTACCTATCCCTACAAAACAAAGAGATGTCAAGAGTTTCTTAGGACATGCAGGTTATAATAGGAGGTTCGTCAAAGTCTTTAGCAAAATGGAAACACCATTGTGTAATCTCCTAACTAAAGGTGTTGAATTTCAATGGATAAAAAACTGTGACAAAACATTTTCTGATTTGAAAATAGCTTTAACTCATGCTCCTATACTCAAGGGTCCTAATTTGGAGCTTCCTTTTCACATCCATATAGATGCATCGGACTATGCCATAGGATCAGTCTTAGGATAGAAATGAGCTATTAAAAATGTTATTTATTTTGTTAGCAAAAATCTGTAAGGAATTGAATTCAACTATATAGTGATAGAAAAAGAAATGTTGGTAGTGATCTATGCCCTAAAAAAATTCAGGCACTACATAAAAAGCTACTAGATCTTTGTGCACAATGATCATGCAACCATTAGATACCTCATGAATAAACCCCTAATCTCTGGTAGGCTGGCCAGATGGTTATTGTTGATGTAGGCATTTGACATGACCATTGTGGATAAATCAGGGAAGGCCAATGTTGTTGTAGATTTTCTTTCAAGGCTGACTACATTAGAGGACAATCAAGTTCTAGATGTATCCTTCCCTAATGAGCATCTATTTTCCATCAGTGTGCATACACCCTTGTATGCTGATATAGCTAATTACCTGGTCATAGGGAGAGTTCCTCCTCACTTCTCTCCAAAAAAGAAGAGGGTGCTCATTGATTTCTTTTCCTTTCTCATGGATTGTTGGATGCTTGTTTTAAATTGATCCATACCATGTCATGAGGAGGTGTGTAAGGGAGGATGAGACATATGACATTTTGCATGCATGTCAAAATGAACCATGTGGAGGGAATTTTGTAGCCAAGAGGACAATAATGAAGATTTTAAACATAGGATATCACTGGACCACACTCCACAAGGATGTAGGGAGATATACAAGGAAGTGTGGTAGATGCCAAAGGTTGGGCCAACCAACCAAATATGGTGAGATTCCACTTCACCCCCAAGTAGTAATCACTCCATTTGATAAGTGGGGATTGGAATTTTTAGGACCCATTGATCCTCCATCACACAGTAAATCATATACCTTGGTATGCACTGATTATGTAACTGAGTAGGTAGAAGTTAAGGCCATGAAGAATTCAAGAGACAATAAGGTTGCCAAATTTCTTTATGAGGAAATTTTCATATAGTATGGAGTTCCAAGAAAGATAATGACTAATCAAGGGGCTCAATTGACTTCAACCCTTGTTATAGCACTAGTCAATGAGTACAACATTAGGCACAAGAAGTCTAACCCTTATCACCCTAAAGCCAATGGTTAAGTTGATGTGACCAATAGAGAAATTGAAGCCATTCTAACCAAAACAATGGCTATCCATAGAAAATATTGGGCAAGTAGACAACTAGAAGTTTTTGGGCTTATAGAACTACATGGAAAACAACTATACAATTCACTCCATTTGAGATGCTATATGGAAAGATAACTATGATTCCCATTGAATTTGAACATAAGACTCTTAGGACTATTATGGACTTGGGGATGGTTATCTTTGAGGCACTAAGGGATAGAATCATGCAGCTAAATGCTTTGGATGATATGAGGAATGCAAATTTGCATCACACAGAGGTAGTGCAAAATCAGAGAGTAAAATCACATGACCAATTCATCAAAGATAAGAAATTATAGCCAGGCAACTAGGGACTGCTCTATGTCTCAAGGTATCAAGACAATGTAGGAAAATTGCAGAAAAAGTAGCTAGGACCATATGAGGTTGCTGAAGTATCTCCCAATGGGGTTGTTCAACTCACTACAATTGACCCTGTCAGATTTAAATGGTTGGTGAATGGTCATCGCCTAAGATTGTATCACAAGAAAAATTTTAAGGATGAATTCCTCCAAAAATTCATTTAGCATGCAACACCCAAACTTCCTGCAGCCAAAGGAAGTGGACCTAGTGTCCCTCCTTCTAGCTAACTAAGTTATGTAACTTGTCATAATAAAGACTTCCACTTCTATGTGGGTCCACTTCTTCACCCATCCACCCATCCATTACACCTTTCTCAAAAAGGTGGAATGGCGTAACAGATGATCTGAAACAAGATGATCCTTATTCCATGCATAACTATACTACAACTTTTAAGAGAGATAATAGATATATATAGATTGGAAGAGAATAGGGACAATTTTGGCTTCCACTAAATTTTCAGCCACCTATCCTACTGTGGCTTGTGCCAAACTTCAGATACTACCAATATGACATAACTGCAAAGAAACAAAGATGGAGCAGGTTGAATAGGTAGCAAGGGTTCTATTGGGATCCCATTTTAGACACAACAAAAACTGATGTAGGATAGCTAGCAGTTGGAAATTTCAGGGCATTGACCAAGCAGAAGCACAAATCTCCCTTTGTTGGAGAACAAACAAGACCTTAGGTTGGGGGGAGTGATGATTCTAGCTTATGGTCTAATTATTGATAGATTGTATTATCCATTTGTTACAATTTTCATAGACTCTAATCCTTGGATGTTGAACTTTCTATAATATGTCCTTAAAGCCATGGACTTTGGACATGAGTTTAATTTCATAACTTTTAATGATATTCACATGCTATATGAACCATCTTTGTTAATTCTACATGTGATTAATGAATGCCACTTTGAGATAGTTACAAATATGCAGGTGTGCATACTAATACTGTCATGTAGATATAATTAGAAGCCTCTAGCCAGAGGAGATTCCACCAGCTGGACATTCGCCATACTGGTAAACAAGGTGGTCATTTAATGGAGGAAGGACTCTCAATGGTAGAAATATTGCTCATTCAAATCAAATTGTAACTGCCTTGTAATGGTCTTAATTGTTGTTGAGCAATTATAGGCATTATTTTTGTGCCAAATTCGCGTTAAGGAAAACATACTTCACAGATTATGTGCGTGTTTAGCTACTTCTCCAATTTTCGTGCTTTCCCTAATGTGGTATCCTATGTATTTTTTGAAGTTGACTTCCTTGCTAGGTGATTAGATCAATAAGACTTTGACGCTCCTTTTGGGGTTTGAATCGTAGGTTGCTCAATCTGATAATGTACTCACACTCTTAAATTTTTCAGTTATACAATCATGTTGCTCCATTGTACTCATGTTTTTCAATAAATGAAATGAAGTTATAAGTTCATGCATTTGAGTTTACATTAGTTTTAGGGTATACTCATCTAAGGGGGCTCACTTGGTGAGTATTTCATCTCGTACCTTAGTTTATTTTAGTTTAGTTGTTATTTTTTAGTTCGGTAATTAGTTAATAATCTCACATTGTCTATTCCTATAGCCACTAGAATTACATTGTGTGACTATTCCTGTAGCCAAAGCAGACAGATTATTTTCCTATTTTTTTTCTCATATTTTGATTTTTGTCATGCATTCTAGCGTAGTATAGTTTTTTGATTGATGCTCAACACTTATGTTATTTCCTTACAAGAAACTTACTTTCAGCATTACATTTTTCTTAGTTGTAGGATGAATATGGCTACTTTAAATTCCTAGTGCACATACAATGATGACCCATTTTATTTTACATCCTTGGGTTGACAATTTAAATGCACCTTCATGATGATTGAAATAGCTATTTAGGTTGGATGTCCAATCTTTGAATCAAAGTTGTGAAGGCTTAGTTGTTGAATCGACAGATTATTTTCCTATTTTTTTTCTCATATTTTGATTTTTGTCATGCATTCTAGCGTAGTATAGTTTTTTGATTGATGCTCAACACTTATGTTATTTCCTTACAAGAAACTTACTTTCAGCATTACATTTTTCTTAGTTGTAGGATGAATATGGCTACTTTAAATTCCTAGTGCACATACAATGATGACCCATTTTATTTTACATCCTTGGGTTGACAATTTAAATGCACCTTCATGATGATTGAAATAGCTATTTAGGTTGGATGTCCAATCTTTGAATCAAAGTTGTGAAGGCTTAGTTGTTGAATCATTCTAGGAGACTGACACACCACGCACCAAGCGAGCATCATCCACATTGGCTAGGATTGATTCTTTAATTTCCCTATTAAGGTGCCCATTTGAAAAAGCTAAAGCATCCATGTTGCCAATTTCACCAAATCCATCTACTTCTAGGAAAATGTCACTTTTTTTCCCACTTCCCCTTTCACTCTAATGGATGGCAATGGAGGGATGACAACCCAAAAATAAAGTACCATAGATAGGCATGGAGGGAAAACAAACCACAAAGGAATTATTTTGGATGGCGATGGAGGGACAATGACCCATTGAAAAAATTCCATAACTTCACAAAACTTAGTAAATTTGAGATTTTTCAATTTTAGCACATGGGAAAAGGGGTAGAAAGAGTGCCAAGACATATTTCCTTAAGATTTGACTTATTTTGACAAGTTTTTAGAGATTTGGAATGTGGATGTCGAAGGGTCTATCAACCTTTACAAAACCATTTCTCAAATGGACTTCCACGGATGGACTTCCGCGAGTGGAATTTTGTAGTGAAATTTTCGTATTGTCTAAACACATGGAAAATTTGATGCAAACCCCTTTAGGCATGTGAAGAAACTCATTTTATGGGCCCTAGATGATGAAAACTTGAAGTTTGCACCCTTTTTGGAAATGCAAAGATTTGCAAGGGGGAATTCAAAGGGTCCATCACCCTTTAAAAATGGCATTGAGCACATGAAAACCTGCATTCAAAATCTTGCGGATGGTGACCTACAAAAGAGTTCTCATGGATAGTGGGAGAGGGAAAATGGACCAAAAAGGGATTCCCATGAAAGGTGGTGGAGGGATGGCGACCTACAAAGGAATTCTCACAAACGATGATGGAGAGATGGCACCCTGCAAAGAAATTCTTGTGAATGGCGGTGGAGGGATAGGGGTCCATAGAGAAATTTTAGCAACTTCCCAAAGCTTAATGAAACCTTGGAAATTCACTTAGGCATCATGAAAACATCCCAAATCCATAGTAAACTTGTCCCCAAAGTCAAAAATTAAGGAAAAAGAGAAGCAAGCAAGTAAGGACCAAGTCAGCAGGAGTGAGGAAAAAGTGAAGAAAAGGGGGTCCCTACCTTTAGTGGGACATGTGTGTAAAATATGCACAACAACTATGATTTCTTTCTTGATTGAAATGTAGGGGCAATCTAGAAACTTCAAGAGAGAAAGAGGGGGGGTATCACTTAGGACAAGATTGAAGCGATAGATCCTAAGGAAATTTCATATGAGCTTAGCTATGGTTGGGTATTGTTTTCATGAACCTAAAGTGCCTACAGTTTCATTAGTGCTATTGGTCATAAGTTGACCAAATTTTGTTAAGTTGAGTTATCGTTGTTAAGTTGGGATATGACTATTTATGGTTTAAAAACTCTTTTTTTTTTTAATATTAACAAGTAAATGTATGTGAATAAGAAAATGTGAGTGTTATGGGGAGAAAATATATATACATATAGGCACATATGCACATATGGATATAAATGTATGTATGAAGGAAAAAGTGTGAATAAATGTATTTAAATATACATTTACGTATGTATAGGTATAAATATTTGTACATAAGTGTTTTGCAATACGAACAAACACACACACATGCATATGCATATACTAGTAATGCATAGTTTTATATACACTATTAACATATGGCTATAATAAATTTAATATCAGTTATACATTAAACATGAGGGTTATCAATGAAGATTGAATTAGTTTGTTAACCAAATCAGCATCATGATGTGATAATATTTGTCATCAACTTAGTTGATGACATTATTATTCTTGAATACTTAAAATTATGCAATTCTTGATAAAGGAAATGGGAAGTAAAGTCCTAGGGTTTTTTCATGACTCTACTCTTGGAAAGAATCAAGGTTTATTATATGCACTTCACTCAACTCTAAATTGACGATCTTGATAGATTTAATGTGGAAAAAGTTAATAATTTTAAGGTTATCTACTATAGTTGTCCATGACATAGTCTTACTTGTCTAACTAAAGTTTCATATTTAAGATGTTAACCCTTGAACAATCAAGGCTAGGGATATGCTCATAAGGTGGCATCCACATCATGAGTTTCAAATGATTATTTTCAACTATTTAATCAATGGAAATATGCAACATTGTGGAAGGTTTGGGAACCATTAGTAAAACTAATTTGAAACATTTAATTTCTCTTACCCGCTCGATTTATTCTTGGCCAATATGGGAATCTAATCTTCATGGTAAAATCAGTTATATCATCACCTATCAGATCCTCTTATTTACATATCCTAATGACTATGTTATCAGCTAGAAAAAAATTGGTTTATTAGATTTTTTTTAGATTTTGAAAGTTGTGAAACTAGAGTTGTTTCTTAATATAAATATTATAGTCTCATTTTTGTCTTTAGTCTTTATGAAAAATAGGTATGTTCTTAAAAGATACATGAGCTCAAATATTTGGTTAAGCTTGAGAGTTCTTATGTAGTTTTCATGTATTTTAACCTAGATAGGGTTTGAAGATGTTTTTGTAATATAGATTGTTGATGAAAATAATGAACACAACTATGAAGAGTCAAGAGTGTTAAAGTGTATTTTGGCACAAAGTTGCAAGATTGCAATAGTATAGGAATGTTTCCTTGTCTATTTTTCAAATATTTTATGTTTGGAAATTGACATTACCTTGAATTTTGTGGTGTTTGAGATAAAGACCAAACAATTCAAGGGTTACATACAAAGTCTAAGTATTAAACTCGGGACTTTTGAGGGGATAGAATTAGGTTTCCTAAATAGAGGGTTAGGAGGCTAGGAGCCCAAGAAGGGATAGAAGCTTCATTTTGTAAAAGAACATTTAATTAATGAAGGAATAGAGTTATTGATTTCATTTTTAATAAATATAATGTGAAATTTTCATTTTTTCTTAAAAGAAAAATATTATCCTATCTTGAATCGATAAAACCCTTCTAGGGTTTTGTATTTAATCTAAAAAATTCTAGGAGGGGGCATTTGTGTTTTGGGTCACTAATTAACCGTGTGTCCAAATATGAATTTTTTTATAACTATGTCAACATGCGATTGCCAAGAAGACTTTCTTTGAGAATAGAAAACTCCTAAGTGGGGAAAACCCTTATACCTTATGAACTTGAACTAGTGGTAGGAGCCAAGACCCATTAGTTGTGTCAAGTAACACAAGGTTTCAAGGAAAGTTAAACACTTATATTTGTGAGAATTTACTAAAAGATGGGACCGGTCAGTCTTCGATTGTCTTATCTTTAGCCAACAAGATTTAAATGAGATACATGAAAGACTAAACCTAAAGGATATTATTTTCTTAATGAAGATCTAACCATTATGGTGAAGAAATTGTATACATAAAATTCGTAGTACATTATGGAAAAGAAGGCCAATATGATACCATTATGTGGAATTTTTTTCTTGAAGATTATATCATGAGAGCAGTCATCTCAAGAGTTAAGGTTAAGAATCGAGTGAGTGGTTATATCCAAGACCTAGGTAGTTATGTGAAAGTAACTCAAGTGTTTGAGTAAGAAATAACTAACAAACAAAATGAGTTTTTTTTTTAGTGAATCTTCACTTTCAAAGGAATCTATAATAAAATTAATTCACTATACATTGAAGGCTATAAAGGAATAAGTAATCTTCGACTTAAGATTAATATTTATTATTATATATGTTGAACATGTGTCAGTTCTTTCAGTTGTTACTAAGTGAAACCAATCAATGGTAATAAGTCATCAATAACAACTGTATGTGCATAGAGTGGGAAATCAAACATTTTTATGGTTAATACAAAGGGATTGAATAAGTGGCAGTTGTGAAGTTCCAAAAAGTATGAAAAAATTACATGGGTATTCAAGGAAATAAAATTAATGTGTCCAATCATTTATCAACTTAGTAAATAAGTACATGAACCAGTGGTAGTTCGCAAGACTCATCAGCTATGCTAGGTAATGTGGGGATTCAAGAATGGTTTGACACCTTATCATCTCATTTGAGTTATGTTTAGTAAGAATATATTTTTCGTATTATAAGTTATTTTTATTTATTCATTGGGTGTAATATTAGTTATAGTATGAAATAGGTAAGAGAAGGTATTCTAGGTCAAGTAGGGTGGGTGAACAAATGACATTTCTCTTAGCAACGCTTGTATCTTCGATAAAATACTATGGCCATATTGAGTGAATTTTTCTTTGCATGAACTTGTAGATTTATTGTGACCTAGATAGTTGGCTAGTAAAATATGTCACACATAGTTGGAAGGTATCCATAGTGGCGTGATGGTATTATTTACAGAACAACCCCAAAGATCAGATTTAAAAATTAAGAGGGATCTTAAATAATCCCTTCATTGAAGGGTAGGACCACATCTAGCTAGGAAGCTATGTGAAAGACCACTTAAGTATATGGTTATAGGTAAAGCACATGGGTGATGCTCTCCCTCTTGTAGATGAAATGTTGAGTATTGGAAGATAAAAAGAATCCATATAAGGATCTCTGAACTTACTCTCTTTTAGTTATTATTTAAATTTTACTTTATTGAAATCATTGAATTGTGATGCAAGAAGTAAATGATGTTAATGTTTTCAAATTGAAAATATTTTTAAATTCTTTGATATCTCTAAATTTGAAATAGAATGCAATAACATGTTTCTTTTATTACAATATATCAATATATATATATCTATTTTACCTTGAATTTTACATGATAGCTATTTGGTAAAAAACTCTTGGTAAATATTTCGCAAGAAGGAGATGGATGTTACACATGGTATTAGATCTACTAGGTTCAAAAAATAGACCTATGGGCTCATTAGGTATTTTTTCCCTTAAAATATTATCCAGAGAAGATATAGAAAAGTTCTTATGCAAGAATGACAGCAAAAAGAAGAACAAGGAAAATAGTAAGAAAGTCAATTTCTCAAAACTTTTCTAACATTCTAGGACTAGGAAAGAATCATCCCTAGAGGTTAAAAATATTGAAAAAACAAATCTTAGAGAGATTCCCTTGGACTACTAAAGGAATGCACCTAGGTTAAGAAAGAAGGTTATGTCAAATGATAAAATTTCTAAATTATAAGTGAAAAAAATCAAAAGAATCCAATTCTACATGTTCTAAATCAAAACCAACTAGGGAGTAATCCAAGAGGAAGGATAAAATAAAGTCAATCCTAATAATCATAATCAAATCGCAAAGGAAAAGATGACAATTGACATGATCCCACAAACCAAAAGGGGCATGGTCAATTTGGAGTCAAGACTTAAATATGAGAAAATAAAATAAATAATCTTAGAAGTGTCTAAGGTTATGAAGAGAATAAAATAACCAAGATTTTTTGGGTAAAAATTTCTTAGAAAAGATGGTTGCAAGGAAAAAAATTGGATAGTAAAGTAGGGCAACTAGACAAGAGCTCAGGTAAAGTAGTTTTTAGCTAAAGTTTAGATTAAACCAAACAAGAGATAGTTGGTAGTGGGCTATATAATGGACCAAAAAAGAGGAAAAAATAGATTCTAGTACTTTTGAATAGGCAAGAGGATCTTATGGATCACATAGAACATGAGTTTCAAATTGAACACAAGGACTAGGTTCCCAAGAAAGTGGAAGTCTATCAGGGAGACGACGGTCCAGGAGAAGGCCATCAAGGTTGAA
This sequence comes from Sequoiadendron giganteum, assembly GCA_007115665.2. Classification (NCBI taxonomy): domain Eukaryota; kingdom Viridiplantae; phylum Streptophyta; class Pinopsida; order Cupressales; family Cupressaceae; genus Sequoiadendron; species Sequoiadendron giganteum. The sequence continues at coordinate 247,857,221 of CM021105.1, read as the reverse complement.
TTGAGGAAGAACTAGGAAAGAATATCAAAAGACCAAAAATATCTAAGTTTGATGGTAAAGCCATCAAAGCAAGCATTGGGCCATGGATCATTGAGATGGAGAAATATTTTGGACTCCATAACCTATCCGATCAAACTAAAGTGACATGGGCTACATATCAATTTTCAGGAGAAGTAGTTGCTTGGTGGGACAATGAAAAGATCGAAAGGAATATTCATCCTAGTAAGATTGCATGGGAAGTCTTCCTCCAATATTTTAGGAAGAGATGGTTAATGTTTCTCTTTTTTTACAAGAAGGTGATATAATTCCAAAATCTAACTTAGGCAAGCATGACTATGACCCACTGCTAGAAATATTTCACCAATCTACTAAAGTATGTGCCACAATATCAAGGAGGAAAATGTTTCCATATCCAAAAGTTCAAATTGGGACTTAGACCCCACATTGGAGTAGAATTTGAAATGCATTATCCTCTTACCATGAACGAAGAATTTTTGAAGGCCACTAAATAGGAGCAAAAATTGTAGCAGTTATTCACCTTCCACAATAATTCAAATCCTAAGTCAAAATTTGGGAACAAGAAGTTTCATAAAGGAGACAAGAACCACCAGATCCATAATCTCAAGAGGGTAATTGAGTCATAGAAGAAAGGTGAAGGTGATAATCGTGGAAAGAACAAGAAGGAAAATAACAACAAAAGAAAAGGTGATAAAAAATAGAAGGGCCTCATGATGGGTACTATACTTGTGGAGGCGATCATTATGCCTCTAATTTTCCACAATGTTTGAATTTGTGAAGGGAAGGTAACTATCAATAGTAAATTAGCATCATCAGATCCATGTTGCAGTGCATAACAAGTAGGTAGAGTATCAAGCTTCACCAATACACTTGACGGGTAATCTCTATGGCCAAACTATCTCTATTTTAATTGATACTAGAGCTACTAAATTTTCCATAGACCCTAGAGTAATATCCAAGATACCTATTAGACTTGGATACATGGAAAACTCATTGAAAATCTAGTATGGAAACTGAGTAGAGTGGAGGGTAGACACCTATCTCTATTGTAGCGAGTTAGAGATTTAAAACTTCCAACCCTAGGTCAACTTGTATGTGGCACCTTTAGGCTTATACGATGTAATTTTGGGAATAAACTAGTTAATTGAGATTAAGTCTATAGTGAACTATGAGGATAAGGTAGTTAGTATTTTGGATGATTTTGGGAACCTAGTTAAGATTTGTGGGATGTAAAGACCACTAGAACTTAGACATATCTCTTCTATGTACCTCAAAAAGGCTTATTAGAATGGATGTTCTATTTATGATGTGAATATCAATAAAATTGATAGAAAATAACCATATTTATATGACTACCCTATTCTAAAGGAGTTTTGATATGTATTCCCTAAAGAACTCATGAAGTTACCTCTAAAACAAGAATTTTACTTCTCTATTGAACTAGTACTAAGAGTTGAGCCTCAATCCAAAGAACCATATTAGATGACCACCACCAAAATCTGAGTTGAAAGCCAAGTTAATGGAATTTTTGAACAAAGGGATCATAATACCTAGTGTGTCTCCTTGAGAAGCACTAGTTATCTTTGGAAAAATAAGGATGGAACCTACATCTATGTATATACTATTAGATGTTGAACAAGGTGATGATCAAGAATCGATATCCACTCCCAAATGATCAATGAGTTGTTTGACCAAATGAAGGGAGAGAAAGTGTTCTCCAAAATCGATCTCAAGTTCTAATACCATCAGTTGAGAATAAAGGAAGAATATATTTATAAGACTTACTTTCAAAATTTGTATGGACATTACAATTTCATTGTGGTACCTTTTTGTTTGACCAATGCACCTACAACTTTCATGAATCTCATGAATAATGTGTTCAAAGACTATTTGGATGAATTTGTTTTAATTTTGATAGACGACATGATAGTTTACTTAAAGTCTACTGAAGAACATGATAGGAACTTTAGGATAGTTTAATAGTAGCTAAGAGAGAAGAAACTCTTTGGGAAGCTATCAAAGTGCCCATTTTTTAAGACAAGGTATGCTATCTAGGCCATATTATTTCAACTGGGGGATTCTTTGTAGACTCTAAAAAGATAAAGGTGGTTATGGAATGGCCAGTGTCTAAGAATGTGTCAAAAGTCTATAGTGCCATAGGCCACACAAGGAACTATATAATATTTTTTCAAGGGTTCTCCTAGATTGTGTCTCTAATCACATCACTCTAAAGAAAAGGAATATAGTTTTAACTGACCGAGAAGTCTTTATAGGTATTCCAACTCATGGTTCAGAAGAGGTATTGGGAGAAATACTCTTGCAAGATGGACAAGTGGTAGCATATGAATCAAAGAAAATTAAACATAATGAGGTGAATTGTGCATTGCACGACTTAGAGTTGGTTGCAATACTTTAAGAATTGTAGATATGGAGACATTATCTCTTAGGAAATCTATTCAATCTCAAGACAAACCATTTGGGATTGAGATACATTTTTACTCAACCAAACCTCAATGCATGACAAAGAAGGTGGTTAGAGTTCCTTAGTGAGTATGACTTTGAAATTGAGTATATAAAAGGAAAAGAGAGTAGAGTGGCTAATGCTCTTAGTAGACAAAGACATCTAGTAGCCATGATCTCGACTAGGTCTAATATGAGATACCAAGAGACACAAAATTTGCAAGGGAATGAGCACTACAAAAGAGTGAAAAGTGCCCTAGCTAAGAACTCATCAGATCATCGGTTTGATGGGTATGACATCAAACTGGATGGAATTTTGAGATACTAGAGAAGAATGTACATTCCATACTTTGGAGAGTTGAGGAAGTTGGTTCTAGAAGAGGTTCTTAATCCACCTTATTTAGGACACCCTAGTGTATCTAAAATGATCACATAATTGTAAACTTTGTACTTTTGGCCTAAACTCAAGAAGGATGTAGTGGAGTATGTACAAATGCTTAGAGTGTCAGTGAGTCAAGACTGAACATGCACATCCAACAAGGCTACTATATCGTCATGACATGCCTAAGTATAAATGGTAGGTGATCAATATGGACTTCATATAGGGGTTTTCGTTGAGCAAGAATCAACATGATGTTATCATGGTTGTGATCAATATGTTGACCAAGGTGGAACACTTCATCCAAAGAAACCTAAAGGATGGATCGCTGACCTTGGCCAAGAAATTTGTCTAGTTGATCTTTCACTTACATGGAGTGAAAGAGACTATCATTTTTGATATAGACACCTAGATGACCTCAATATTTTGGATGACCTTGAATGCCGCATTGGGAACCAAGTTAAATTTTAGCTCAAATTACCATCCTTAGACTAATGGGTAGATAGAGAGGGTGAATAGAGTAGTCGAAGACCTCATCAAAATGTATTGCATGGACCAACACTATAAGTGGGAAGAATATTTACCATTGGTAGAGTTTTCTTACAATAAATCTTATCACACATCTCTAGGTATGGAACCATTTGAAGCTCTTTATGGGTGAAATTTCTATACACCCATTAGTTGGGATAGATTGGAAGACAAGATCATAGTAGGACCTGGAATGCTTAATGAAATAGAAGAGAAAATGTGAGTTATAAAGAGAAGACTAAAGAAGGTGGAAGAGCAATAGAAGAGTTAATCCAATAAGAATATAACTCTTAGATAGTTTGCAGTAGGGGACAAAGTCTTATTAAGATTCAGGCCTCATAAAAGTTCCATTTCCTTTGGAAAGTCTTCCAAGTTAGCCCCTAGATATGTGGGTCCACTTGAAGTCTTGGAAGTGATCAAACTAGTTACTTATATACTTTCTCTACCACCTTCTCTTGCTCGACTTCATAATGTGTTTCATGTTTCTTTGCTTAATCCATATCACCTTGTTGTAGCTCATGTGCTTGATTGGAAATCCTTGTAGGTATAGGACCAAGAGTGGTGCTAGTGGAGCCCATTAGAATTCTAGATAGATGCAATGTTAAGTTGTGGAGTAGAGACATTACTTAGTTTAAGGTCCAATGGGACCATTATTTAGAAGACAACGTTACTTGGGATGATACAAAAGAAATAGAGTTCTCCTTCCCACATTTGATTTCTTAGAAAGAGACTCTTGATTAGTTTTTTTGGATATTTTGGATTGAATATTATAATGTTTTGGCTTCGAAATAATATGATATGATGTTGAAATAGACATATATGCTCTAATTTTGATTAAATAGACAATAGGACTATGTCTCTTTCAAGAGGTGAAGGATGTCATAACCCAGTTTTTATTGTATTTAAATTATAATACGATAAATTGAATTATTGAGGAAACTCAATATGTTGAATGAAAATTTGATATTTCTAAAGTTTTTGGAAGAATTTGACCATATTTTGACCATATGACCTTTTGAACTATCTTATACTTTATCATGATTAAATGTTACTGATGAACTGCTCAAGTGCAAGTGTGTGCAAATGCAAGAAAATAGGTTGAAGGACAAGAACACGGTTGAGGTAGGATCATTTTGTTAGATTGAATCGTAAGCTTGATAGAATCTGGGTGCACATATTACAAAACAACTTGATGTCAACATTTTAAATTCATATAGGAGATTATAATAATCTGATTTGAAATGATTTGATGATTCAAAAGTTAGACATGTGGAATAAAATACATGTGATTTCTTATTTAATTATCTTTTTTGATCTCGTGTTTTGAAAATTTAAAATAAAATGATAGCATGCTTAAACACATAAATTTATGTGTGTATTTAAAAAGGCTTATTTAAAGGATAGAAAATCACTCAATTCAAAAATTATTGCTTGAATAAAATAAAACTTCATTCTTATTTAAAAAATGATATATATGTATATATAAGCATATATATATATATATATATATATATATATATATATATACATATACATATAAAAACATGAAATTTTTGACATATATATTTCCTTATAAAAACATATGGGAATTGAATTTTATAGATATTAACATTGATTTCAAACAAGATTAAAAAGATATAATATAGGAAGAGTGGCCTACCACCTTAATGGAGTTAAATATCTGAATGTGTAAGTGGGAAGCTAGTTAAAGAAAATTATGAATTGAAATGACCCCTTTAGTGGAGCACACAAGAAAAGAAGGAAAGTTACCATTTCATTAACACCAAATAAAAGCTAGAACTAAAGGAGAATGGGCTTGGTTGATGAGTATTGAGGAAAAATCGGAAGGAAAATCCAAAAAATCAAAGGAAATCAATGGATTTGTTTTGTAAATTCTTGTATTTCCAGTTTAGTTTATTCATAAGTATTTTCTGATTTTTTAGTTTCAATGATTCCATTGAATCAAGTAAAACTATTTGATGATCTTCTATGTGCAATCCATTCGATTGATTTTGTTACATTTTTTTTTATATGCAAGGGCCATGTTGGCCATTCCTTGCTTGTACATGCTCTATGCATGCTCTTCTAACAACATGAAATCCAATTATTTTATACCTCATAAGTTTTATGTTGTCTCCACTTTTTTTATCTCTTGCACGTGTTCATACTTAGCCATTCACATAGATAATCAAGGGAAACCAATAGCCTGTGAGAGTGAAATATAATGATTCTTAAATCGTTTATCACCCCCTCTAAGGGAGGTAGAAAATCCCCCACAGTAATCTTTAGGTTATACAATCCACTATGTGAAAAAACCCTACAGTATGTCACACCATATGGGTGTGGTAATCATTGCAATTGATCTAGGAGAGATGGATAACATTTTTGGAAACCTTATCACCTCATTCACAGAGAATAATGGAAGAGAATTGGGTTGTTCCATTGTTACCAAATGTTTTTTTTTTCATATCACTGTGTTATTATTCTATATTACCTCATCTACAAAGTACAATGGCAGAACAATGTACCATTCCTTCTTTATGCTTGCATGTTAAGTATGTAAATTATCATTCTCTATGAATGAAACCTAGATCATCCCTTAAAAAGAATGCAACCAAGCCAAGGTTCAACATACATAGGCTTTGACCTTGGTACTTTGAAATAATAAATAACAATCAACCGATTATTTCCCATTCCATAGAGTGGTAGTGGCATAAATATATTTATATCAATGAACACGGGTTCTTCAAACCTTGAGCAATAATAAGTTTAGTCCAATTTATGTGTAAATTATTATTGTTAGAATGATAAGCATGCCATTGAAATTATTTTACCTTGCATAAAATGATATTTGTATCATTCAACCCCTTTCTTTATATAAATATATATATATATGAATGTTCTCAAAATTATAGAGCTTTGAATATGTTGATTATTTTTTAGAACCAAACTTATTCTCACCACAAACCTATGAACTTACCAAGGAAAATTATTAGTAAGGGAAAGTAATGGCCAAAACATAAGTAAAGGGTTTTGGGTCTTTACTTCACTTCAGGCTTAGCGAAATCTAGAAGGGTGATCCTAAACAAATGTGTTTATAGATACTGGTATGGATATAGTATCAAAACACAAAAAAAACAAATGATTCTCTATAGTAATGATTAGCTTAAAAGTACCATAGAATGAAAGTTTGGAAAACTTCCACAATAATGATTAGCTTAAGCAAGATAAGATATGATCCTTTTAACATTCATACACACCTAGTAAAGCAATCAAAGAGTAATTTAACTATATTTTGTGATCTCCAATCAAGTCGGTTACCAAAATATAGCATGAATACTAAATGAGGCTAGTTCCATATTCTAGGAAATAGAGTCAAACCATAAACCTATATGATTAGATAATAATTTTGTATTTTAGAGAAAATACCCACATCCTTAGAAATATTTCCTTACCTTATTTCCACCAATTATATCGATAATTAAATTCTTATTAGCATCCTTATACAAATATTATATCTAACCCACTGTTAAATTCAAGCATTTACATACATTTATTGAATGAATAAGCAAGAATGAAACAATGGATCTATTGAAAATAAAAATAAATAAACAAGATAACCATTGATTATCATATTTATAGCTTGTATAATTTGCATATAGGAGAGAAAATGTAGAGAAATTTTGAATTACTTCATTGTCTATATTTCTTATCAAAAACATATATATCAGCTGACATGTTTCTAGAACCTATTATTGTAGGACTTAGTATCCATTTTTGTTGTATCTATTTCTCTTGAAAATAAGTACCTATTGACCTCGCGACTTCTTGACTTCTTGACCTCTTGACCCCCTCCTTTTTATCCAGCCTTAGAATCCCTTTTATAAGACAAGGGAGCAACAAGCACCAAGTTGGATTACATTTTTTGTTTCAATTTCATTTCAAAATTAATTTCAATAAAAAATAAGTTAATATTTCTCAATTGATTTAGGAACCATCATTCTAATTTAAAAAAAAAACAAATTTCAAAAATTGTTAATCAAAGCCATCCCACTAGTCATCAAAAAGTGTCATCATGACAACACCAAAACATGTAAATCCATACTACCCCAAAAGGAATCATTATGAACACAAAAATCATAAAAGACTGCAAATCCACTTCATAACACACCAACCCAAGAAAGAAAATAACACACGGGACCAAAAATTTGAGCACCTAACAAGGAAAGTAACAAGATGTTACTTTAACTTGTCAGTTGGTTAATAGGTGTGCCCACTCGGTGTCCTTATCTTAAGAGGAGTAGCCATCATCACCGTATCCTCAAAACCAACCCAATCCTTAATGGCCATAAGATATTGATGAAATCTAGAATCAGTCTCATTCCCAATGTCAGAAGAATCATCAAAAACCTTAATGGGAGAATGATGACATCACATATAAGCCTGGTGATACCTATTCTTTTTGGAAGCTTCCCTTTCTAGTCTCTCAACCTTCTTATCTTTTCCTTTGGCCATTTCCTTTGAGATAGTTCAAACCCTAAGGTGGTAGGCATTCTTAAGAACACCTCATGTTGAATCTTTGGTAGCTCTTGTCTTCTTCATCAGTGTTGCTGGTACCTCTGGTCCACCCTCATCACTCTGGGGAGGAGAATCCTAAAATTCAAGAGGATTGAGCCTCTGGGAATCATGTACCGGGCTAGAATATACACTTATCTTTCCCATTTTACTACTCTTCTACTAAAAGTTCTCATTTAACATAATTACTAGCCTACTCAGAAATGACTAACTCAAAATCACTTCCTAACTCAAACCTTAATTTTTTTCACAATTGGATAGTGAAAATATCAAGTAAGTGAACCTCATTAAATAGAGCAACTAGTGTGTGTCTACATTAATTTTATAGGATCAAGCTTGTGTGAGAGCATTGTAAATAAACTAACCTAGTTTTAAATCTCAACCGTTGATCATAAGTTTGAAACAAATCAACAATTAAAAAATCCAAATTATTAATGATGAGAAAATTATACACATGCATTTGATACTCATCCTAGATCAAGAAACCTAAGTGAGATGAGTATTTATTTAAATTACATGTCAATCATACATTTAATTTCTCAACTAGACATGTCATGTCACATTTACCCGCTTGCGCATAAAAAATAATTCCCTTGTAATTCATTATAGCAGGACGATAGGGAATGATCATGATTTATCTTCAGCATATCTTCCTGTACCATGCCTTACTTCAATTTTACCTTCCCACATGTACCAGCCTCTGACAAATTTGATGATCATATTTTTTTTAATCAATTTCACAAGCATGCTACATAATTAGTTATAATCTTAGCACCTTTTTTATCTTGGAACTATCTCAACTAACATCTCCAACTAAATCTATGTTTATCAAGAGCTTTCTAAGTTTTTGGAGTGGTCTAAGTGGTACTTTCCCGTGTGCCCATTAGGGAATGAGGTACATGGGAGGTCCTCATGGGATAGCGAGGAGTGGTCAAGATTAGACCATGTCACCAACCATCAACTATCAACTTCATCCTTTATGAAACAAGCCTTTATCTTCAAAACCGAATGGGTCCCACCATATAGTAGGTGTCACACCACCCGCTAGCCTATATTCTTAAAATAATATGAAACAAAATAAGATCAGCTCATGGGGAGTGGTACAAATATGGCCAAATCTGCAATCAATCAGTCGTAGATCCTCCTTGAAAAGCACAAGTCATCCTTACCAAGGAGACTAGGTCCACCAATATACCAGACATGTGGTCAAAGCCCACTAGCCTATATGAATAAAATAAGAGAAAATAAAATAACATGGGCATATGGGGAATGACTAGGATTGATTCCCATGATTGAACAACCAACATGAATTATTATTTCCGCACATGCAAAAAAAGTTAGTCATAAAAAGGGGCCATCCCTAGGCAATGAAATATAGACCCTTTACAGTGAAGGATAAGGATATAAATTTTTAAGATTAAACCTTCGATAATAGGGAATGAAGACCAAGAAGAACCAAGGCGAATGACAAACCTAAGGCCAGGGTCTTGTAGGACAATGATTACGATGACATAAATGACAACTTAAGTGACTAGGAATGGGGAGAACAAGACAATGCAAATTTAAAATGATTGAGGTTTTTATAGGCCAACTTTGGGAAATAATAAGGATATAAAACCCTATCATAGTGATGCAAGAATGACCTAAAATTAGAAACAAGGGACCACAGCAAATTTTTCATAATTTTTAGGGTGAAACCAATTTTTTTTTGAGGGGCTCGATCAGCGGCTCCTATTGGGGACACATTGTTCTCATAGGCATGGTGATATCCTCAAATCTATGGGAAGTAGAGAAAGTTCCATAAACATTAGATGACATATTCTTACTCAAAATTTCAAACCACATTTGATGGCCCCAAGCCACCAAATGAAAAAGAAGAATCTAGGTTTGCCTCTACCAAAAAAATTGTTCTTTGTTCTCTATATTAAGCCAAGCTTGAAAACACTTCCATAGTCTATCTAAAAATAAATACCACCCCTAACATGCTTAACCACATAACTATGGTTTCTTAAGCCTTCATTAACTCTATTAATTTGATATTGGCAATCAAGCACCAACTGAAATCTATTAAAATCTGACAAGAAGATATCACACTTATCAAGTAGAGGAAACTTACAATTGAGGTGATATCCTTTATTATCCAGATCATTCTCATACATAATCACTTTATTATCAAATTGGATTAGAAAGCCACCATAAGTCATTTTATTATAATTCTAACAACACAAATCAGTTGATAGGCATACTACCCTATATGTCAAAGACTCGCTATTATCTGAAATTTTTTCATTAGCCTTTGAACAAGTATATTTGTATTCCTTTACATAAATGCTTTCCTTATTGGATGAAAAAATGCCCATAATCATAATATGAAGATATGTAACATCAACAAAGAACTCAATTTCACGTGTACTAAAATGAGATCCACCATTGTTTACACCGTCAAAATATTTATTCTTTTTAACACTCTACTTAGGTTCAAGGTACTGGATACTCAAGTTTTTATCTTTAGAGTGATGATCACCCATTGAACCAATATGCTCTAGTGATGACAAATGTGAGTTACACTCCAAGTATTCATCATGTAGAATTTTTCCATTTAATTATGAACAAGAAAATTCATCATCATTTACATCACTGCATCTTTCAAATGAAGAAAAAATCTCTAACTCCTTCTCATAGGAGCATTCATAAGCCTCTGAATAATCAGTTTCATTATCATCATGATCTTTATCACAAAGAAACTCCTCACTATATAAACTATGCTCAAATTTTTCAGAGTGAATGTTTAAATTTTCATCTTCAATATCTTGACCACTAACTTGTAATGAGAAATCAACAACACTTGTAAGTGTGTCTTTATCTCCATTGTTGACATACAGATCTTCATATATGTTGCTTGTGGGCTGATTATAATCACTATTTTCATCCTTGCAACTAGATGAATTTTCATTTTTTGATATACCATTTTCACTTTTGCAAAACATGTTCTGATTTTTCACAATGGGACAACTACTATTAATATCTTGAGGCATCATATTTTGTGCATAGTAACACTTGGCTCCTTCAACACTCTTTATCCAATCAAATACTTGATCAAAACTACAAGGTTTCAATTTTTTTGGCAAGGTACTCAACCTTGACTCAAAGATTTCAAAAAATAAATCAACGCATGTTGATTCCTCAGGTTTGAAATTTTTGGGGACTTACAAAAAGGCATCCAAAAATATTGCAAAAAAATCATAGAGTGATTCATCCTTACTCCTCTATATGTTAGACAATTCTTGAATAAAAGACATTTGATCAACATTACTAAAATTTTGTCGGTGTTCAACTTGAAGTTCATTATGATCAATGCGTAGTAGTAATGGAAAAATCAAAACAACAGAAGCACCATCACTCTGACAATCATTTCCATTTTATGACCCATAGATTTAATTTGTATGAGGTGTGCTAGAATAACCAACACTTGCAGTGATGCATCCTTTCATCATTGAATATCTCATATTGTTCTCAATATTCATGGTAATTTGATATGCCTGATGTAATGTTGCAGGCTCTTTATCTCTTAAAAAATAACTCATTTCTTCATCAAATGCATCAAATTATACAATCAAACATACTGCATTATTTGGTCTCAATATTTTAGGAATGTCACTTAACATTTTTGAAAATCTAAGATTGAAGGCTGGGACCAATTCATCTTCTTATTTCTAGATGTTGTTAAATATTTGTCTCATTGAGTATGGATTGATCCTTTCTCAAAATTATTCTATAAATATTGTCATGAACTCATTCCATGAAGAAATAGAACATTCAAGCAAATATGAAAACCAATCTCTAGAATCTTCGTTTAGAGATTGAACAAAGAACTTCATAACAATATCCTCATAACCTCCCATCAAATCAAAAAAATCTTGTAGATGTCGAGATGCTAATTCTAATTTTTCTCCTTTGAATTTTGGCAAATACTCCCTAACTTTAGTAGGAATAGGGTATGGGAAACGCTTTATACCATTAAAATTCAATGATCTATATTTTTTCATAGAGAAAATTCTTTGATGACATGACAGGGGCTACACATTCCTCATGTTTACATCATGCATCCCACAAGGATGTACAATTGAATAATACATTTTATTACACCTTAAAAAATCAACACTATAGTTGATCACTACTCTATTTCATGCTTTTATCATGAGCTTAAAATGTTATAATGCATAACTAAATTACATCTAAGATATCTCAAATGGGCATATTTCAAGCATAGTCATACTTCTTTATTTTAGATATTACAAATTACAATTAATGAAGTATGCAAAACAATCTTCACTATTCCCATTCTTAGTGCTTTAATTCACTAAATTAAGAACATATCATTACTTTGATATTTCTAAAAAATGGCACCCATGTAGGTCTATTCTCTTTTTCAAATTAAAATAGGGGAAAAAATGCGTGGATATATCAGTAGGCATCACACTTTATCAGGTTCTTTTCATAGAGTCACCACCTCCTTTATAAAGGACCAATTATTTCAATAATATTTTTCACCAGTTGGTTGTCACTTCAAGTCCTTTCTTTAATATTTTCCACTAGCTTAGAGTTCTTCAGAGTTGCCACTCACTCTTAATGAAAAATTTTAATTCAAAACTTCCCAAACTCTATCAAGGAGAGATGATCTACCACAACTACCTCTTCAAATAATATTCCGCAGTAGATCACCATTTATGTTGGTTAATTTTTTAGAACCAAACTTATTCTCACCACAAAGTAATGAACTTGTCAAGGAAAATTATTAGTAAGGTCAAGGATTGCCCAACACATAAGTAAAGGGTTTTGGGTCTTTACTTCTTCACTTCAGGTTCTGTGAAACCTAGGAGGGTGATCATAAACAAATGTGTTTATAGATACCAGTGTGGATCAAAGTATGAAAACATAAAAAAAACAAATGATTCTCCATAAATCTCCATAAATATTTAAAAGAACCATACCATAAAAGTTTGGAAAACCTCCACAGTAATGATTGGCTTAAACAAGAGAAGATACAATCCTTTTAACATTCATACACACCTAGTAAAGCAATCAGATAGTAATTTAATTATATTGTGTGATCATCAATCAAGTTGGTTACCAAATTAGAGCATGAATACTAAACTAGGCCAATGCCCTATTCTAGGAAACAAAGTCAAACCATAAACCTATATAATTAACAATTTTTTATTTTAGAGAAAATACCCACAACCTTAGAAATATTGCCTTACAATATTCCCATGAGTTATATCCATAATTAACTTCTTACTAGCATCCTTATACAAAGATTATATCAAACCCACTTTTAAATTCAAGCATTTACATACATTCCTTGAATGAATAATCAAGAATGAAATAGAAATATATTGAAAATCAATAGAAATAAACAAGATAACCATTGATTATAATATTTATAGCTTGTATATTTTGCATATAGGAGAGAAAATGTATGAAAATTTTGTATTACCTCATTGTCTATATTTCTTATCAAAAACATATATATTGAATGGCTTGTTTCTAGAACCTATTACTGTAGGACTTAGTATCCATTTTTATTGTATCTATTTCCCTTGAAAATAATTACCTATTGACCTCCTCCTTTGTATGTAATCCATTTTATAAGACAAGCTAGCAACAAGCACTAGGATGGATTGCATTTTTCATTTCAATTTAATTTCAAAATGAATTTCAATATAAAATAAGAGAATATTCCTGAATTGAGTTGGGAGCCATCATTCTAAGTCAAACAAAATAGAGTTCAAGAAACTGTTAATTAGAGCTATCCTGCTAGTCATCAAAAAGTGTCATCATGGGAGCACCAAAACATGTAAATCCATACTACCCTGAAATGAATCATTATCAGCACAAAAAGAATAAAAGACCGGAGACCCACTTCACAACACACCAACCCAAGAAATCAAATAACACACAAGACCAAAAATATGAGCACCTAAAAAGGAAAGTAACATGATGTTACTTTTCCTTGTCTCCTAGTGAAAAGGTGTGCCCACTCAATGTCCTTATCTTTAGAGGAGTAGTCAACATCACGTCATCCTTGGAATCAAACCAATCCTTCGTGGCCATAAGATATTGACGATAGCCAAAATCAATCTCATTCCCATTGTTAGAAGATTCATCATAAACCTCAATGGGAGAATGATGATGTCCCATATAAGCATGGTGATACCTTTTCTTTCTATAAAATTCCCTTTTTGGCCTCTCAACGTTCTTATCTTTTCCTTTTACCATTTCCTTTGATATAGTTCCACCCCTGAGGTGGTAGGCACACTTAATAACACCTTGTGTTGAATCTTTGGTAGCTCTTGTCTTCTTCATCAGTGTTGTTGGTACCTCTGGTCCACCCTCCCCACCCTAAGGAGGAGAATATTGAAATTCAAGATGATTGAGCCTCTTGGAAGGGCATATTGGGTTGACACTCACACTTATCTTTCCCATTTTCCCACTTTGCTACTAAAATTTCTTAAAACAAAATTGCCAACCTACTCAGAAATGACTAACTCAAAATCACTTCCTCACTTAGACTTGAGATTTTTCAAAATTGGATAGTGAAAAAATCAAGTAAGTGAACCTCATTAAATAGAGCAACTAGTGTGTGTTTGAATTATCAGTCAACTAACCTATTTTTAAATCTCAACCATTGATCATAACTTTGAACCAAATCAACAGTTCAAAACTCCAAATTATTAATGATGAGAAACTTATATTCATGCATTTGATACTCATCCAAAATAAAGAAACCCAAGTGAGATGAGTATTTCCTTAACTTGCATCTGAATCATACGTTTAATTTCTCAATCAAACATCTCATTTCACATTTACCCACTTGCTCGTAAAAAATAATTCACTTGTAATTCATCATAGTAGAACAATGGGGAATGATCATGATTCATCTTCAACATATTTTCTCGTAACTTTCCTTACTTCAATTTCACCTTCCCATGTGTACCATCCTTTGACTGATTTGATGGCCATAAAATTGTTTATCAATATCACAAGTGTGCTACAAAATTAGTTCTATTTTAGCAAATATTTTATCTTGGAACTATCTCAGCTAACATCTCCAACTGCATCTATCTTTATCAATATCTTTCTAAGTTTTTAGAGTGGTCTATGTGGTACTTTCCCATGTGTCCATTGGGGAATGATGTACATTGGAGAAGCCCTCGTGGGATAGTGGGGAGTAGTCAATATTAGACCATGTCACCAGCCATCAACTATCAACTTTATCCTTCATGATACAAGCCTTTATCTTTGAAACCCAATGGGTCCCACCATATGACAGGTGTCACACTACCCGCTAGCCCATATTCTTAAAATAATTTGAAATAAAAAAAGATGGGATCATGGGGAGTGATACAGATATGTCCACATCTTCAATAAATTAGTCGTAGATCCTCCTTGAAAAGCACCAATCATCCTTACCAAGGAGACCGGGTCTACCAGTATACCAGACACATGGTCAAAGCCCACTAGCCTATATGAATAAAATAAGAGAAATAAGATAGCATAGGCATACAGGAAACATATAGGATTGATTCCCATGATTGGACGACCAACACAAAGCATTATTTCTTCACATGTAGGAAAATTTAGTCATAAAAAGGGGCCATCCCTAGGAAACGAAATATATACCCTTTACAACGAAGGCTAAGGATATACATTTTTAAGATTAAGCCTTTGATCATAAGGAATTAATACCAAGAAGAACCAAGGAGAATGACAAACCTAAGGTCAGGAGCCGGTAATACAAGTACGGTGGCATAAATGACAGCTTAAGTGATCGAGGAGGAGAACAATTCTACATGACTTTAAAACGATCGAGGTTTTATAGGCCAACTTTGGGAAATCATAAGGATATAAACCCCTATCCTGGTGATGCAAGAATGACCTAAAATAAAAAACAAGGGACCACACCATATTTTTCATAATTTTTAGGGTGAAAGCAAGAATTTTTTGAGGGGTTCTATTAGAATGAAAATATAATAACGATAATTATGTCATTTCAAATCTCTGAGCATGATTGTATTTGAATAACTAAGGGTCCTAAATGAGACCTTGAATAAATGAAACACTAGATAACTTGAAACTGAAACTACAAACTTCTATAAACTGTGTGGTTATGTTACAAATGATGTACCATCATGAAGTCACTATTTAAATGGAACTATCTTCTACTTTCTTTGAAAAGGAGATTTTACTCTTTGTATAACTATCAAATGATATGACAATCTATAGCATTATTTTTAATGAATGAAAGAAAATATGTTGTAGTGGTTATTCATTCATAATGTATGCACAAAATTATTAACTGAAGTTGGCACATATGTGTATTCATATAGACTCTCTCTATGTGCATACACATACTTGTGACATACCTTCTTTTGGTATTTATATTATTCATTTCCTTTATATTGAATATTGAATTTTTATAAATATGAATTGGTAGAATACTTAAAATTTACTCATGTAACAAATGTATGAAATGGTTAATGTATTGAATAGATCCACAAAAATCATCTTTCTAATTTTTTTACGGAAATTAAGTAGACTGAATTACTTTTTTGATGATATGTGTAAATAATGATTATCCATTTTGTTCAATATAATAGCAACACCTAAGTAGACAAGATAACCTTAGGGTAGGTGCTACTAGAGGGTAGATAGTTGGTAAGGAATACACTTGTGTTGTTAGAAAGTTCCAGGATGGGTTTTGAGATGGAGTACAAAGGGTATAGGTTTTTCTTTATCCAAAAATTAACTTTGTTATTGTAACTTAATTTCAATGCTTAGATAAGAAATTATCCCATTATGTATGTATGGAATTTGTGATAACACTCTGTATGATTCCTAGCATAGATCTTGCATTTTTCTAATCATAGATAGAGATGCATGTTTAGGTTTGGGCGCACACTGGATTCTACCTTGGAGATTGTTATCTTGCTAACCTTTCCATGCAAGGTCAAATATTATTGGAGTAGGAATAATTCTAGGGAAGTGTAAGCTTCATGGTTTGGCATTAAAAAAATTCAACCATATTCTCATCCACTAGAGGAGGCGAGCATCAAAAGGAAACCTTGGATGTTATCAAGTTAGCAGAGGATTATGATGCAACCATGATGTAAATTGTATATTGTATTGAATTTGTATCCCTATGAGCCAAGTCAAGCTAGATATTGTAATTGATATTTGGAAATGAATATATATATATATATTTGACTCGTATTTTAATTAGAAATGTATTGCTATGATTTAAAATAGCTACTTAAGTTATGTCTTTTTAAAATTAGTATTCATAATGTCAATTGTAATAATATAATTAAATATTTAATTATAATGGGTTATTATAGAGTTCAAAGATAAAGCTTATAGATCTTCTATGTAACTCAACATGTTCCAAAGTCATAGATGATTCTCTTCTTTACTGCATATGATCTTTTGATACTGGTGAACACATTGAAATGCAACTCTCCCTTTTATCTTCACCACCTCTTAAATTTGCACCAATAAAAAGAAATTGTTCACACAATTATAATTATAATTCATAGTCATACAATACATCCACACAATAGATAAATATATACATGAAATTTCATTAATATTTTTTTATGTCAGCTAGGGATTCACAAATAGCCAGGATGACATAAGGTGGAGCTAAATTAAAAGAAAATAAAACATGTAATAGGTTGGTACAATTTTTTTTTTTTACCTAAGACAAGGACACTAATCCTAAATGATGTTGGAACCTAGGATCTAATACCAAATTTCATGCCCTAAATTTTACATGAAGGTAAAAAGCACAACTATCAAATTATTTTTGAGCAATGTTACTAACTACTAACAAATGACATCCATGCACACACATGGTATCATATGATATGCATCATTTGGAATTGATCATAAAAATTCACATTGACATGTCATTCAAGAGTGGGATGGGGGAGAATGAGATCAGATACATGGATTCCATCATGCACACCCTTGAACAAACATCGAGTTAGCTCTAAGACCTAGGTTACATGGGGATAATTTTTTTTTCTTGTTTTAGTTAGGGATTAGGGTTATTGTTTGGGTTGATAACATAACTAATAACAAAATTTAACTTGCATGAAAAGGTTTACCTTCCAATTAGTATTTGATCATTAATAACTTACTTGATGATTAAATTCTTGTTTCGAAAGTTAGGTTTCATTTTTTTATTATCCATAAGAGGCATACATTATTTTCCCTTTGATCTTCAAAACACATGACGCCAAAGTTGGTAACATGCATTCCTTTGAGGTTGGATTTTTTGTTATGATTAATAGGATCCCACTTAATATTTCTATCTATTATTAATATTATTATCTACTAAAATTAATGTATTTATGTCAAATTATTTATTATGTTGATATTAGTATTATGGTTAGGACTCTCAAGATTTATATTAATATTAATACTTCTCTAAAGTTTAATATTGATACCATACCTATCACTATCATCAATATCACTATTATTTTTTTTAACATAAAATTACTGCTTATCAATGTATACCTACCACAATGTATACTAGTCTTCTTCTTTGTCTCCTCTCAATATAATATTAGTTTTATATCTAATATTATTGATAGTATTGAAATTAATATTGTTCTTACAAGTTTTAATCTTGTATCTACTATTCATAGCAACAATAATAATGTTAACATTATCTTGTAATATCATTATTATACCTTTATTGATTTCTTACATGTATATTAACATTATTCCTATCATCGATACGTATATTATATTTATTACTATAAATTTAATAGTAATATCAATATTATACTCAATAAAAATATTAATAATATAATTCATGCTATTAATATTAAATTTAATGTTAGTATTAATATTCATAATATTAATACTAATACTCTTGCATCTATCATAATCACTACTGCAATGTCTACCATAAAATTTATGCAAGTCCCATGGTGGTTGAAAGTGTTATTAATATATTTATTTTATGCCTTTAATAAATATACTTCATTCTGTCATAAGTGAATTTATTGCATCTTTTGTGAAGGAAGCTTAACATTATTACTATATATATCATTATTTCCATGATATCTCGCAAGGAAATTATATATGTATTTTATCAATATAAATGTCATTGTTATATTGTTTTCCTTCAAATAACGTTGTTAATATTATTAGTTCTTGTCAATAGGCAGGTTATCTATTGCATTCATTAAATTTTCTTTAGCAATAGCTGCTTGGATAATGAGATTTTATTGTTTAAAACATATTTTTATTTTCCCTATAGTTGGGATTTAAGGACATATTTTTTGTATTTGAAAAAGATGATTTATCTCTTTTCCTATTTGTTGGAGTAGAGCCATTATTCATTTTCATTTAATTTAATTAGGAAAACTGAGGGATATTATATATCATGGTAACTATATAATCCCTTGGTGGAAATTTTGTGAGGTGGAAGCCTGGTAGGTACTGAAGCAATGAATGCATGTTTAATGCATTAAATTCACATTTTAGGAGAATTCATTGAATTTGCTTTGTCAATAGTTGCTTTTCCTATCAAAGTTTATTGTTTAAAATATTTTTTTCTTTTCTCTATAGTTGGGATTTAAGGATATATTTTTGTATTTGAAAAATATGATTTATCTCTTTTTTTGTTGGTTGGAGTAGAGCTATTATTCATTTTTTTTATTTAATTAGGAAAATTGGGGGACATTATATATTGTGGAAAATATTTAATCCCTTGGTGTAAATATTGTGAGGTGGTGACCTTGTGGGTAATGAAGCAGTAAATGCATGTTTAATGCATCAAATGAAAATTTTAGGAGATGTGGTCGATGGCTTGTGGGTACACATGCAATGATTGCATAGTTAATTCATGAAATCTTAAGTGAGTGTTGGGTTTCTATTTGTGCTTAATCTTGTTTGTTTATTGTTTGTTAAAAATATTGTGAGTTTTTAGCTAGGATTGAATGCAAAAGGAGGAAGAGGATCATTGGACTACTAGTGAGTGGTTGGTATGTCCTTTTAATGATATTTGATAGCTAAAAGTATTGTTGACTGTTAGAAGAGATAATTTGGAATGGGTAGAGTAGATGGAATATAAAAATTGTGGGAGTTGTGTTAGAGGTTTTTTTGGTATGCAAGCAGTAAATGCATAGTTAATTTATGAAACTTTAGGTGAGTGCTAGGTTTTATTTGTGCTAATTCTTTTTTATTTATTATTTGTTGAAAATACTTTTTGTTTTTAGCTTTGAGCTCTTATCATCCATGTTCTTTATTCTAGGAATAGTGTGCTACTGATGAGCGGCTTCTCTATTTGTTTATGAAACTTGTAGCTAGAAGTATTGGTTGTTGTTAGAAAGGCTAAGGGGGAAAATGGGTATAGTGGATGACATATGATCAGAGGAAAGACTGAATGCTCTAGGAAAGGTGTTGTATTCATTTTTTGGTGGTGATTATCCTATCAACAAATCTCATAAAGTACATAACATGTTCCTAGCTTTTTGCCTAGAGGTAGGTTACTATTGTAACCAATCCATAGTCGTTGCATTTTATGTGTTCAAGTGTTTTCCACTATGGAGGCATTTAATGTATTAACTATGTATTCATTGCTTCTATGGCCACCAACCTATGGGAAAAGATCACAAAATACATGGTTTTCTATTGTGTTTCATGTTTATCAATAGCATATTATATGTCAATGCAAATTGTGTGAGATGTGTTGGAGAGTTAATGGGTATGCAAGTAGTGAATGAATAGTTAATTCAGATCCAATGATTAAATATTTGCAAAATATATAATTTCCTCATGTTTCCCTAATTTAATTTTATACAAATGAATAATAGGATTAGCCCAATCAATAAAAGAATAGAAAAATTGTTTAATATCTCTCAATTCCAAATGAAACCATTACAATAATAACCTGGTGCAGGGATTTAATTGTTCCATGGATCTTGGTTGCATAGAATATGTCATTCACTATACATATTTGTGCAATTAGGTCTTGTAACAACAAAAAATACTTCTAGCCATAGTAGGGTAGTCACTTAACTAACTTTTGTAGAATGAACACAGTCATAGCAAGTTACTATTGGATCGTTGAATTTTCTTTTGAAATAATTGCTTGTTGGGGTTTAAGCACATATTTTTGGTGTTTGAAAATTATTTTTCATCTCTTTTTCTATTGGTTGGAGTATATGAATTATTTATTTTCCTTTAAATAAATTACAAAAACAGGGGGACATTAAGGTCTTGTCGAGTGTAGATGCCTTGAATGCATTAACTATGTGTTCATTACTTGAGCTATGCACAACCTATCAGTAGAGATCAAAAAAATTTTATTTGATGTTTGGATGTTTGTGAAAAAAATTTATAGTGGTTTTTCCACAAATTATATTATGTTCTTTTGTGTTTCATGTTTGTGAATAACATATTATATTTTATGGACTCTACTCATTTGTCTAATTTTTCCCTATGTCAAGAATCATTTCTTGCAATTGGAGTGGGAGGAAAATATCTATATGATTGAACAAGGAACTAGAAGGTTAGATTCTTGTATCAGTCTTCCCTTTTATTTCCATTGAATATTTTGTCTTCCAATGTGCCTAGAAATTATCGCTTGGAAGATTTGTGAACAAAAAAGAAGAAGCCTGGTTCAAGAATCTAGCTTACCGAATAGAAATATGATCATAGTGAATGGAATTGCATGTACTTGATAAACATGAAACTATTTTTCCACATAAAAGAAAGTTACTATTGCAATTAGTAGTGAATGCATGTTTAATCCATTAAATGAAAATTATGTGAGATATGTTTGAGAGTTGGTGGATATGGATGTAGTGAGTGCATAGTTAACTCATGGAATCTAAGATGAGTGCTAGGTATATTTTTGCTAATTCTTGTTTGTTGAAAAGATTGTGTGTTTTTAGCTCTAGGTTCCCTTCTTCCATGTTTTTTATTCTAGGAACAATGCACTATTGCTGAACAACTTATTTGTTTGTTTATGTTTCTTGATAGGTAGAAGTGTTGCTTGTTGTTGGAAGGGCTAAGATGGAAAATGGGTATAGTATATGACATATGGTCATAGGAAAAACTAAATTCTTTGATCAAGATGTTGTCGACTATGGACACATTTAATGCATTAAGTATATATTGATTGCTTGGGTGGCCACCAACTTGTCAGCAAAGCTTGCAAAGTACATAATATCATTCTATGTTTCATGCTAATGAATGCTATATACTATACATATTTGTACAACTAGGCCTTGTAATAGCAGAGAGTATTTCTAGTTGTAATAAGGTAGTTGCTTAAGTGATTTTGTAGAATGAACATAGTCGTGGCATGTTACTATTGCAATTGTTGAATTTTCTTTTGAAATAGCTTCTTTTTGGGATTTAAGGACATATTTTTGGTGTTTGAAAATTATGTTTTATTTATTTTTCATTTTCCTTTGAGTAAATTGCAAAAATAGGCAACATTTGAAAATATATGTCCTATTTTTCTAATTTAGTTTAACAAAAATGAACAATAGGCCTACTATAAGCAATAGGAAAAGAGATAAATTTAGTCTAAGCAAGAAGGATTTTTCATGACAACATTGACTTCAAACAAATTTATTCCTTGTTTGATACAAATATTTGTTGCGGATCAGTGATTTTTTCAACCTCTTATTGAATAGGGTCCTAGTCGTTAGAATAAAGTTTTTATTGAATAGAATTAGACAAATTCAAATAATTGGTATAATTTTTACAGTAATTTCAAGAATTAAATTTCATTGGAAATAAAGGAAAAAGAACATTCAAAATTTTGACCTTATATAAGTCCTTTTTCCAAGAATCAAGTATACTTGCACTTCTACAAGCCTTTGTCACTATTCCAATTCGAAAAAATGGTTTTTGTTGCAAGGACAATTTCAACAGATGATCACATTCAATGAGAAACAATATGCTATGCATAAACATGAAACATAAAATCATATGACAAAATTAATAGTAAAATGAAAATTGTCTCACCCTTCTAACGATATGAACTTGATGTACATGGGTTTTTTCCCAAGGGAAAGTTACTGCTGTAATCAATCCATAGTCATTGCATTTGATGAATTCACAATTAACAAGACCTTGCTCAAAGTATTTAGTTTTCCATATCTGGCCTGCATTTCAGCTTCTACTGTACATATTTATGATAAACATAGCGTATGAAATCTACTCTTACTTTGGTAGGGTTGCAATATTTGGTTGCTTTCCTATAGATGGCCCATGCCTTTGAAATAGTAATATGCTTTATTTTGCCTCAACATCCTTCATAAGATTTGTAGATTACATTCTAATGCATCAATAAAAGAAAAAAATTGTTTCAAGTATATATTACCACATGTTTACATGTAACATCTTTGGAATTTTCACTATCCATGCCCTTAGTTGATGTTTGGAGGGTATGCAGTAGAGGAAAGCAATAGTCTATTAAATACAAATTACACAAGATAATATGTTATTCATAAACATGAAAGACAAACACATATGTTAAAATTTGCAAAAAATGGTATAGCACAATAAATTTATAGAATAGAGACCATTAAATTAACAGATCAAGGAAGGGAAACAATACTGAAAAGTGTCTTAGCAATTCTAATACTTTGTAGGTTGTCAATGGTAAATATATGTAAATGAGAGTGCTTATTTCTAATGTTCTAGTTATATGACTTGCCACTTTTTTGTAAGTGTTTACATATGCTTGTATGTTTCATTTTTATGAATAACATATTATCTCAAACAATTTGCATTTAGTAGACTATTGTTTCTGATCTAGTGGTCATACCATTTATTGTATTAAATATGTGTTGACTGCTTTAGCACCTACCAGCTAGTATCTAAATCTTGCACAATTTGCATCTAGTGATTAGATATTTGCAAAATATATAATGTCCTTTTGTGCTTCATGTTTATGAATACAATTTTAGTGTAATTAGTTATTTATTACACTAGCATAAGTTAACTTAGGTCTTTTATTTAAATAATTGAGTCCTAGGTTGCATTAATTAGATAAATCATAATAATGTGGTAATTCCCCTTTCCATGTTTGTAGGAGATAAGATTCCTTTTAGAAGATGAGTTGTCTTTTCTAGAACTTATCTTAATCAGGTTATCATTCCCTAGGTAGGTTGTTAGGGTTTTCATGTTGTCACATGTAATGTGATTTAGACACTTGGTAGCATCTTGTGTATTCTAGGTTTTACTCTTGCCTATTTAATCAAGCATATGTACTCTTGTAACATATCTCATATATCATAATAGAATCTCTATTTGAATGCCATTGTTGCAACACTTTATGTGTGCTTGAATATTTTTCTTCGAAAAGGTCTTCCATTAAAGATTAAAACTTCATTAGGGACACTATGCTTCCATCATTTCAACATGGTATTAGAGTTTTTCTAGTGAAGATTCATCCCAGGATCAAGAAATATGGTTTGTGAGATTCTTTGCAGGCTAGTCGGTTATGCCCGGGGACCAATTTATTTTATGGTGTAGATCAGGCTCTCTCTTACCTCTCCATTGTGCTCAAAAGGCCTCAAAACCTATAGATCACTTTCCCATTCACCAAAATTGAAGATATCTCCATCGAAAGCCATTTGAGGTATCATTTAGGGCTTGCATTTTTTTTGTACTATACATACAAATTTACGAAAAAAAATCTCTCTCAGTCCTCTTACATGAATTTTTTTTTTAAGGCATGAGGCATTTTTCATTTCCCCATTTGGACAAATTTTTCTAATATTATAGCAAAAATTAAATTCTCGAGTGACCTGGCATTTTATTTGACAGTCAACATTAAAATATTTTGCATCAAACTATAGTTTGGGTTTATTTTTCTTTAGTCAACATCATATTAATTTCTCTATAGAATATTATATCATTTCTATTGGTATTTTTCAAATTTCCATCGACATTATTTAATATATATATATATAGATTTGTTTTTGTTGACTTGGCTTTTCAAAGAGTCTACAAAATTTATTTGTTAGCCTCACCATGGTTGGAACTATCACATCACCAGTCTTGTTGCTAGCTAGACCATCCGCCATCTGATCTCCTTGACCAATGTGTTGTTTCTTGGCCCTCACCAACCGTTCCCATTGCCAGGTCTTCCACACCACCAGCTTTCATCCATTGTCGCCATCGAAGTTTCTTTCCTAGAACCTCCACCGACAATGATAGCCCTCTATTGCCGAAGACCCTAGTCCTATCCGTGATTAGGGTTATCGACTAGACATTGAGTGACATCCCCCCGACATCGCTCCTCCTTTGCTTGGTCACCACTCTGCCTAGGGTGGCAGAATTTTTTTCTACCTTAGCACCTTGCAATCACATCACGAACCGAGGGCTATTTTTCTAAAGCCCGATGTGATATATTTTTGCACCTAATTATCCTATGCTTGCTCATTTTAGTAGAAATATTTTGAAGGCCTTATCTTCTACATACAATATCAAAATTTAGAAAACAAGATATCATTGGAAAGGTGGTGAAGTCTAATTTCCATTGGTACACTTTTATTTTTAGGATTCTTCTTCTATCAAAAATTCCAATCAGTTGAAGTGAAAACCCTAGTTTTGGCTTTGAAGGTGATAACTCTTTTTCATTTTGTCAAAATTCAACCATTCTAGTCACATCTGAGAGGTATTATAGTATATTTTCCATTAGTCCTTTCATTTATTTCAGAATCAACACCAAGTGAGTTTTTTTTGTAGTTTTTCACTTTGATCATTATTTGTCTTCACTTGGATATCCTACTATTTTGGAGGAAGTTGTTTCTATCAAGGGGCTTCATTTCAATTGCAAACTGACATATCATCATATTTCCAACATTTCCTTTCAAATATATTTTGTCTTGTACATTGGTTCTTTCTCTAATGGCCAAAATATGTTTTGAAAATATTACACCCAACAACTATCACACATGGAAAGTTTGCATGCAACGTCTCCTCTAGTGAAAAGGCTTATGGTCTATATTGGATGAAAATCAAACACATTTGACTAGAGAATATGAGAAGTTTTAGCATCATATCAAGTGTGAGGAATCCGTGGGAATGATTTCTCTTCATGTCTCTAATTCATTGTTTTTCCACATTGAAGAGTGCTCTACTCCAAAGGTGGTATAGGAAAAGCTTAAAAATCTATTTGGTTCAGTAAGTGATGTCCGTGCACTTCAGTTAGAATCAAAACTAGCTCCACTCTAAGTTGATTCTTTCCCCTCTATAGATGATTATTTGGTGAAATTCAAGTATTTTAGTTGTGCAAGAGCACCCATACATTGAAAAGGAAGAGAAATGGGCCTTGAAGGTTCATCAAGGGATTTGAAGATCTTTAAAATTAAATGCAACGAGGAAGTTGAGAAATATGAAGAAATAAGTTGCACTGTCATGAGTTGTCCATGTAATGTCATGATGACAATAAAGCCTAGGTAGTAGACTAGTTTGGTTTTTCATGTTTTATTTGTGAATAAGGTCTCAATGACCATTTTAAATGTATTAAAAAGGCTTAATAGGTCAGTTAAGAGGCATTTATAAAGTCAGGTTGTAAAGGGATGGTGATTAAGAGCAAAATTGGAAAAAATGTCATTTTAGAGTCTAACTAAAGGGTGGTTGTGGTATTTGATTGGCCCAAGAGGTATTTTGAAGGTGATAACATGATATATTCTTTTAAGATCTTGAGAGATAGGTTGCTATTCAGTTTCTAATAAGAAAAACATACTTTGCAAAAGCTGATCACTTGTTTTTTTAGTGATTTTTCTGAATTTTCTTCCTCGGCATAGGCCCGTCTAAGTCTAATATGTATTTAGACTCTAAGTGACTTTAAATATATGTATTTACTTTCTTCACATTTTCTTTGGAGGCTTAGAAACCATCATTCTCTATGTGGGATCAGTAAACTGTGTTGATTGTTCTATTTCTGAGTGAGGGTTTGAGGGTCTTCCCATGACTCATTAGCCAATCCACCTATTGTGCTGACCATGTGACTTAGTGAATTGTCCTGTATTATGCCTAGTTAGATTATTAGGTACTTTGGAGGCTGAGAGAATGAGGTAACTTTGCAATGGTGTGATGTTCTAGTGCTGATCAGGGGTAATTTGACCATGAAAGTGAAGAACCCAAGTGGTGATTTTGAGAATTACTAAAATGAATGGGATTATGAGAGTTTTTCAAGTTAGGGAAGAGATAACGTGTGGTGTCTAGAACCCTAGAAGGATTGGGGAACATCTAAAGTTGTGAGTTCTCCTAAAACCCTTGTTTTTGTGAGTGCTTAAGAGGGTTTCTTGGGACAGAGGGTTAGAGTCCCTGTAGATGTAAGCCATTGTAAAAAACTAAGGTTTGGAACCATAAAATAAAACTATCCAAGGTGTTTAGGTGAATAGCCACTGTTGGAAGGGTAGTTCCTTTGGAAATTAGGCCTAATTGTGAAGCCTAGAGTGAGGGAGGTGTACTAAAAGTTCATGTTGGTCCAAAATAGTGACTATTGATTCTTGGGTATTTTGTGTAACCTTGAAAATGGTATCTTAATCCACCTTATAATTTTTAAGTGTTTTGGAAAGGTTGAGTGAAAATTGGCCTAAACTAGGTTTTGAGTTCTCGAAGGGTATTGTAAAAAACTAAGGTTTGGAACCATAAAATAAAACTATCCAAGGTGTTTAGGTGAATAGCCACTGTTGGAAGGGTAGTTCCTTTGGAAATTAGGCCTAATTGTGAAGCCTAGAGTGAGGGAGGTGTACTAAAAGTTCATGTTGGTCCAAAATAGTGACTATTGATTCTTGGGTATTTTGTGTAACCTTGAAAATGGTATCTTAATCCACCTTATAATTTTTAAGTGTTTTGGAAAGGTTGAGTGAAAATTGGCCTAAACTAGGTTTTGAGTTCTCGAAGGGTAAATTGATGTGAAAGTTGTTGAATGGAGAACTTTGAGTGATTGGCCTCTGAGATTGTGTGGAAACCATTGTATTGACATAGGGAAGGAGATTAGCACCCCACATCTACATCATAGTGGTATCAGAGCAAGGGAGTAGGTCTTTTATGAGATCAAGGTTGAAGTTTGTGTGTAGGAAGAAGAAGATAGTTGGAGGAAGCAAAATGCCTCCTAAAAACAATGTTGTTGCAAGGAAACCTGACAATCATGACAAGGATATAGAGACACTAAAGCAAGAGATGGCTGCAATAAAGGCTAAGGGCGAGACCCTTTTGGATGCAAGTGAGTCTGAAGAGGAAGAGACCTCTAGTGAAGAAGAGGAAATGGATCTAGATGATGTGAGAACAGTGAAGATTTTGAAAGCTACGAAGAAGGATGGACATGGAAAAATGGATGTGCCTATGTATGGAGGAAAACTTGATAGTGAAGAGCTCTTGGATTGGATAGGGGCTTTGGGAACTACTTTGATAGTGAAGATGTTGATGAAGGACATAAAGTGAAGAGGGAAAAAAAAAAACTAAAAGGACATGCTTTGGTGTGGTGGAATTTTGTGCAAGAAGATAGGGAGAGAAAAGGAAAGAGCAAGATCATTTCTTGGGAGAAGATGAAAGAAAAGATCAAAGGTAAATTTCTTCCTTTTGATTACAATATTCAATTGCTTAAGAAATTGTAAAACCTTAGACAAAAGGAGTTAGATGTACAAGCATATGCTGAAGAGTTTTATAGGCTAAGTATAAGGGCTAAAAATGAGGAAGATGAGGAAGAAATGACTGCTAGGTACTTGGATGGTTTAAGATTCAAAATTTAGGATGAAATCAGCTTGATGGCACAAAAATTAGTTGAACAATGCTTTCAAATGGAAATGAGGACAGTAGAAAAGCTAAAGAGGAGACAAGAGAAGGAAACAAGAGGAAGAGGAAACACTTATAGGGGAAGAGGATTCAATCCTAATTTAAAGTAAAAAAATGAGGGCCAAGGAGATGACAAGAAGGACCAAGAACAATCTTATTCTAGAGGTGGATGGAGAGGTTCAAGAGGTAGATTTAGTGGAGGAAGAGGTTCCTATCGATTCTCAGGGAGATGCTACACTTTTAACCAGCCTGGGCATCCAACCTTTAAATGCCCTGAAAAGAAAGGCTCATGATATTATCGTGGACAAAAGGAGGAATCAACTATTGCATGAAGATGAAGAGAGTGTGACTTCACCTATTGTGAACCTCACATTAGAAGAAGGAGAGGCACTCATGATAAGAAGAAATATGTTGCAAGCATCCAAGGAGGAAGATTTGAGTCAAAGAAGGAGCCTATTCAGAACTACATGAAAAAGAAAAGTTAAAGTGTGTCAAGTTGTCATTGATTCTAGTTCTCAAGATAATCTTGTGTCTAGGGAGATGGTGGACAAGTTGAGTTTGGAAAAATTACCTCATGAAGCACCTTATAGAGTCTTTAGGGTCAATGATAGTCAAAATTTGGTGGTAAAAGTGCAAGCATATGTTGATTTTCAGATTGGAGAGTATAAGGATAGGGTCTTATGTAATATTTTTCCAATGGATTTTTGTCATGTGCTCTTAGGGAGGTGTTGGAAATTTGATAGGAGGTCTATATATGATGGCTGGGAGAACACATATACCATCAAGAAGGAGGACAATTTTTTTTAGTTGATTCCCTTGAAAACAAGTGGAAGGGATAAGGGTCAGTCCAACATAGTGTTGTTTGGCAGGAAGGAGCCTATAAGGCCTGAGGATAGTAAGTCTGATGTGATGGCAATTTTGGAGCAGGTTGATGGTGTTGTGACAGTAAGGATGGCACCTACAAAGGGTGTTAGGACAGTGGGAAGTCTGTTTTTGCAAAAGAAAAGAAAACACTCATGCCTAAGTTTGATTTGGTTTAGGGGAATGGTGAGAGGATAGTGAGGAGTTTGGTATTACAAGGATTGAGTCATGGCTTCACATCTAGGTTTGATACAGTCAAGGAGAAGGATAGTAAGATAGTGCATAAGCATGGAAAATAAGGTGGAGTGTTTTTAAAGGAGGATGAAATTACTGTGGGGACCATTGTGTGTCCTATCAGCATAAGAAATGAATAAAAGCATGTGAAATTTGCAAGCATAGGGGCTAGTGAGTCTGATAAAATAGAGATACAAGGCAATGACAGTGAACAAGGTCTGATCATAGAGAGGGAAGAGCAAGAGGAACAAAAGTGTAAACGTCTGATGACAATGAAGAGAGGGAAGAGTATGCAAAAACAAATGGATCAGTGCAAGTATGGAGATGGAGCAAAGAGGAAGGTAGGAAAATGTGTTTCTAACTCTTGTTTATTTGTAGGTGTGAGGACTAGGAGGCCTTTTAATTTTGATCCAGGTGTGAGGAAAAGGCAAGTGGTAGGTCTGGATATGCATGAAGTAGAACTGTGGAAACAAAGAACAATATTTTTTCTCTTGGGACAAGAGTTTCTCTATGGGGGGTGTGTGGTGCAAGAGCACCTGTACCTTGAAAAGGTAGAGAAATGGGCCTTGAAGGTTCATCAAGGGATTTGAAGATCTTTAAAATTATATGCAACGAGGAAGTTGCAAAATATGAAGAAATAAGTTGCAATGTCATGAGTTGTCCATCTAATGTCATGATGACAATAAAGCCTAGGTAGTAGAATAGTTTGGGGTTTCATGTTTTATTTGTGAATATGGTCTCAATGACCATTTTAAATGTATTAAAAAGGCTTAATAGGTCAGTTAAGAGGCATTTATAAAGTCAGGTTGTAAAGGGATGGTGATTAACAGCAAAATTGGAAAAATCACCATTTTAGAGTCTAACTAAAGGGTGGTTGTGGTAGTTGATCAGCCCAAGAGGTATTTTGAAGGTGATAACATGATATATTGTTGTTCAATTTCTAATAAGAAAAACATACTTTGCAAACGCTGATCGCTAGTTTTTTTTAGTGATTTTTTTGAGTTTTCTTCCTGGGCACAGGCCCGTATAGGTTTGATATGTATTGAGACTATGAGTACCTTTAAATATATGTATTTACCTTTCTTCACATTTTCTTTGGAGTCTTATAAACCATCATTCTTTGTGTGGGATTAGTAAATTGTGTTGGCCATTCTATTTCTGAGTGAGGGTTTGAGGGTCTTCCCATGACTCATTAGCCAATCCACCTACTTTATTGTCCCTATGGATTGGTGGATTGGCTTGTATTATGCCTAGTTATATGATTAGGTATTTTCTAGGCTGAGAGAATGAGGGAACTTTGCAATGGTGTGATATTCTAGTGCTGATCTGGGGTAATTTGACCAAGAAAGTGAGGAACCCAAGTGGTGATTTTGAGAATTACTAAGAGGAATGGGATTGTGAGAGTTTTTCAAGTCAGGGTAGAGGTAATGTGTGGTTTTTGGACCACTGGAAGGATTGGGGAAGGTCTAGAGTTTTGAGTTCTCCTAAAACCCTTGTTTTTATGAGTGCTTAAGAGGGTTTCTTGGGACAGAGGGTTAGAGTCCCTATAGATGCAATCCATTATCAAAATCTAAGGTTTGGAACCATAAAATTAAACTATACAAGGTGTTTAGGTGAATAGCCATTGTTGGAGGGGTAGTTCCTTTGGAAATTAGGCCTAATTGTGAAGCCTAGAGCGAGGGAGGTGTACTGAAAGTTCATGTTGGTCTAAAAGAGTGACTATTCATTTTTGGGTATTTTGTGTAACCCTGAAAAGGGTATCTTAATCTACCTTTTAATTGTTAAGTGTTTTGGAAAGGTTGAGTGAAAAGTGTCCTAAACTGGTTTTTTGAGTGCTACAAGGGTAAATTTATGTGAAAGTTGTTGAATGGAGAACTTTGAGTGATTGGCCTCTGAGATTGTGTGGAAACCATTGTATTGACATAGGGAAGGAGATTAGCACCCCACCTCTGCATCATTTAGGAAATAACTATTAGGGTGTGTTAAAGACAAAACTTACAAGGAATGCATCTTTTGATGGTAGATGGTCACCACTCCCCTCAGGATTCGTGACATGGACTAACTGCCTCTCGTGGATCCATTAACTTTGGCAGTTGTATCAAGAACTAACAAGTCAATCTTTTCATGCAACGAAAACTATGGGCCAACAAGTGGTATCAGAGCCAAAGGTGTTAGGTTTGAATCCCCTCGAGTAATGCTGAGGGATAGTTTTTTGGCAAATGGTCAGCACTCCCCTTGAGATTCATGACATGGACTAACTGCCTCCCATGGATCAATTAACTCTGGAAGTTGTATCAGGCATTAAGAGTTCAATCTTTTGGTGTAACAACAACTGTGGGCCAACATCTTCATGATCTTGTCCATGTCGAAAGGTTTCTTTTCCTATTTTGCTACTTCCTTCTACTCTACCATGAATGGCCTTGGAGATAGTTTTGTGATGCCTTCATTTGAGACTTTTTTTGATTGGTTGACAAGGGAGCAATCTAAATTCAACTAGGTTAATTAATCTTCAAGGTCTCATGCTCTTATTGCAACATAATCCAAAGGGAAAGGAATGAATAAGGGAAAGTCTAAGACATGATCCTTAGAATCATCACAAGAAAATGAAGAAAGTCTTAAAAAGGAGAGGCCCAAATGCAGTTTTTGTAATTGGCTTGGACATCATGAGGAGACATGTTTCAAGAAGGAAATTCATTAATAGATGTAAACAAGAGTGCTTGTTTATGATGTGCTAGTTATACGATTTTCCATTTTTTTGCAAGTTTTTCCATATGCTCATATGTTTCATGTTTATGAATAACATATTATCTCACATAATTTTCATTTAACAAACTATTGTTTATGATCCAATGGTCATACCATTTAATGCATTAAATATGTGTTGACTACTTCAACACCTACAATCTGATTGCTAAATATTTTATAGTTTACATCTAGTGATTATATATTTTTAAAATATATAATATATATTTGTGTTTCATGTTTATGAATAAAATATTAAATATGTCATGGACTATGCTCATATATCTAATTTTTCCCTGTAATTGGAATAATTTTTCACAATTAGAGTGAGAGGCAAGCATCTAGATAACTAGAAATATACATGCTTCTTCAACAGGGGACTAGAAGGCCAAATTTCTATATCATTTTTCTCCTTTGTTTCCAAAGAATTTTAAGTCTTCCAATGTGCATAAAAAATATGACATGGAAGATATGTTAACAATAAAGGAGAAGCCCAGTTCAAGAATATGACTTATTGAATAGATATATGAGCATACTGAATGGCATGCTATGTAATTCATAAACATGAAACTATTTGTTGCCTAAAATCAAGTTGTTATTGTAATTATTGTATTTTATTTTAAAATACTTAATTTACTAGGGAAATTGTATTTTTTTAAATATTTTTTTCTTTTCTTATAGTTGGCATTTAAGAACATATGTTTGCTGCTACAAAACTATGTTTTATCTTTTTTCCTATTGGCTAGGGTAGGTATATTATTCATTTTTGTTTAATTGAATTAGGAAAATAGGAGGAAATTACTAAATTAGTGAATTCATGTTTAATCCATTAAATGAAAATTGTGTGAGATGTGTTAGAAAGCAGGTGGGGATGTAAGCAGTGAATGCAAAGTTAATTCGTGAAATATCGAGTGAGTGTTGGGTGTTTTTTTTTTGTTTGGCTCTATTTATGGTTTTTTTTGGGTGTTGTTCACTGTGCAAGAATTTAACATATTAAGTATGTATTCATTTATTAGGTAGCCAATATCCTATCACCAAACCTCACAAAATAAATAATGTCCTTTTATGTTTAATGTTTATGAATAACATATTATATGTCAATGAAAATTGTGTGAGATATGTTGGAGAGTTGGTGGGTATGCAAGCAGTGAATGCATAGTTAATTCACATTCAGTGATTCAATATTTTCAAAATATATCGTGTCCTATTTTCCTAATCTAATTTTATAGATATTAACAATAGGCCTATTCCAAGCAATAGAAAAAGATAAATTACAAAACAAGGGCTCATTTGTATGATCACATAAAAACACAATATTGTCAAGCTAAAATGTACAGTGCAACATAGTTTAACATAGAAACCCTATTTTCATAAAATAAATTCTCTTGAATATTTTGTAATGTTCTCTAAAATTTGACATTTCTCTTTTCCTTCTTATTGAATCTACTTCATCCATCAATATTCGGTTTCTTTTCCCATTGATTCGATGTATCTCATCATCTAGAAAATAACAGATGTTAGTATTATTTACATAAATTATTTTGTTGATAGATATATTAGGAAAGTATGAGAGCATTATATATTTTGCAAATATTTAATCAGTGGATGCACATAGTGTGAGCTTTGATAGTGGGGTGGTAGGTAGTAAAGCATTAAATGCATGTTTAATGCATTAAATCATATGAGTGACAAATGAGAAACAATAATATATAAAATGTAAATTAGGGTAGATAATATGTTAAGTTTCTTTGCAATGCCAATACCTCGTAAACTATCAATGGTAAATATGTGTAAATGGGAGTGGTTTCCTATCCTTTTGTGTGTTTTAAAGCTTCCAAAAATTGATTGAGTGCATGGATTGTGAGAATGGAAAGGGAATTACATGTAGAAATGCGAGAATATAGACTTGAAACAAATTTGTTCCTTGATTGATGTACTAGAATATGTTTGGCAAAGAACATGTTAACAAAAGCTAGCAAATTTTGTAGACTATGAAAGAAGAAAGTTGTTATTGCTTTGTGGAGAATGAGAGACTAAATGTAGAAGATCTTTCACTATTATAGGTAGATATAGAAAACTGAATGGTGTGGGAAATTTCTTGTTAATTGTGAATGCATGAAATGTAGTGACTATGGATTGATTAGAAGAGTAATTTGAATTTGGGAAAATAGTGAGGCACATGAAGCACACACCGTTAGAGGGGTGAGACAATTTCCATTTTGTCGTGAAATTTGTCATGTGCTTTTCTATCACATGTTTATGCATAATCAAAATTTCCTTGTAACAGGAACCATTGCATTTGGACTGGAGAGGATGACTCGAACAAGTTCAAGTCAATGTTGTTAGGAAAAATCCTTCTTGCTTTGACATAATTTATCTATTTTCCCATTGGTTGGATTAGGCCTATTGTTCATTTTTCTTAAACTAAATTAGAAAATAGAAGGATATTATATATTTTGTAAATGTCCCCTATTTTTGCAATTTACTTTAAGGAAAATGAATAATAGACCTATTGGATGTTGTGGATGTCCTTTTGATATGTTGTTGTCATTGATGTCAATACTATTAGCATTAATATCTTGAAATTTGTATATGTCGAGGATATTGAGAAAATTATAATAAATATGTTATAGGTTGTCTATGAAGTTCAATATGGTAGAAAGTTCAGTAAGTTGGTATTCAAAAGTCATGCATTAAAGGGTTTGCTTTTGATCCTATCTAGTATATCCTCCAGAAGTTTCAGAGGCGCGCATCAAGATTGGAGCAAGTTATGACTTTCTATGTTCCTATAGTTATTATGTTACTATAGCTAGTGTTTCTAGAAGAAAAAAATGTAATTCTAGTAATTTGAGTTGTTATGTATGTTGTTGCGATGTTCGTTGATGTTTCTATGTCATGCACTATCTTTTTTGTATGTCCACATTGATCGGTGTGTTCATGACCGAAGATCTTTCCTTATGTGTTTAGGTTATCATGTTCTTGGTTGACATGGTGGTTGTAGCATGTTGTGGATCCTCATGGATTAATTTTTGAATGCTTGGTGCATTCAAGGATGTTGTTTTAGGTCTTCAATATGTTGTGGCTGACTTGGATTGGTGCACATTGAGATTTGTTCATAAATTGGGCTGACAGTTTGTATTCATATATTCTTTATTTTTGGCCAAAAAAGTTGATGTAATCTCATGAAGTGGATATATAAGAGCTATTTTTTTCTTCATTTTTGAAGTATGTATGTGAAATGTGCAAGTGCTATGTACGAATAAAGATCAGATCATTCGATTGCAAAGCAGAGTGTGAAGGAGTTTGAGTGAATTGTGAAGAAGTGATTATGTACCTAACCAAAACTATATTCAGGCTTTTGAAGAAGCTAATTTCTCAGTTCAATCTCTTTAGATGTATTTAATTTGAAATTTTTATGTAAGGTAGTGAGCCTTCCCCTTTGAGCAGTGAGCTCTAGGTACTATGCCTGAATGCATGTGCATTCCCTATTTATTTCTCTTATACTTTTAATAGGGTATAACTTGTGGATTAACCTCCAATGTGGTTTTTCCCCTAACAGGGTTTCCATGCAAAAATTCTTGGTGGTTTGTGTGTTTCTAATGTGTTTTTGATTCATGTTTTCACTTTTATTTATCAGATCCAATATTTAAGCTGATAAGGTTAAATAAGTTTTAAATTATATAACTAATTTACCCTCCCCTCTCAATTGTCTATCCTTGTTTTGCCAATAATTGGTATTAGAGTAGGTTCCTTTGAAGAAGTTTAATAGCTTGAGGTGATCCAAGATGGCATCATACAGGAAGGATAGTCCTAGGTTCAATAGTACAAACTACTCTCTGTGGAAGGTAAAAATAGAGTGTCATTTTGAAGTGTATTGGTGAACCCTTCTAGAAGATTACAAAGAACAAATATGTTATTCCTCAAAATGGTCCCTCTACTCCTAATGTATCAAAGAAGCTGAAAATAATATCAAGGCTATAGAAGCATTACTGAGTGCTCTAACAGATTCAAAGATGACAAATGTGATGGGTTTGAAAATATCATATGAGATTTGGAAGAAGCTGGAAACATTGTATGAAGGATATGTACAAGTGAAAGTTGCTAAGCTACAAAGTTTGAAAGGAAAGTGGGAAGACATTAAAATGAGTGAAGATGAAAATAATATTACTTTCATTCAAAAATTAAATGAACTAGTGTTGGGTATTATATGTGTCGGTGGAACCTTGGAAGAAGATGAGATTGTTGCTAAAATACTCAAATTATTGCCTACTTCTTACAAAATGACAAATCATTCTATTAAAGAGCTCGAGACAATAAAAAATATGATAAGAGATATGTTGATTGGGAAACTTGCTGCCTTTGAGTTGAGTGAATTTGGTGAATCTACCTCTAAAACAAAATCTGCATTTAAAACTATTGTATCCAAAAGAAACCAATAGAGATATGATATGGGAGAAAGTTTCATAAAGACATTCAAGTATGAAGATAAGATGAAACAAATTGAATATGAAGAAAGAGAGCTAAAAGAGCTAGAAGCATTGATTGTGAAAAGAGAAGACAGAGGACAAGGTAAGTATAAAGAAAATTTTCCTATTAAATGTTTCTCTTGTAGTATGATAGGTCATTTTGCATCAAGGTGTCCTGAAAGATTTCCTCAGTACAAACTTGACAAGTCTAGATTTCAAATGAAATGTTATTATGTTGAAGAAGGTGTTACTGATGATGAATCTAATAAAGAAAATGGAAATGAAGATGGATGGGTATTCATTTCTATCAAGGAAAATGGTCTAGTGTCCACTGAATCTGATAGTAATTAGAATATTGAGAAAGTGCTTGTAGCCAGAATTGAAGAAATGGATGAGTGGGTGATTGACAATGGATGCTCACATCATATGACTAGTGACAAAAGAAATTTTGTAAGATTGGAGAAATATGATGGTGGTGTTGTAATATTTGGAGATAACAATGGTAGTGTGATTTGTGGCAAAGGCACTATTTCTCTTCATGGTAAATATAATACTGATGATGTCCTTTATGTTGAAGGATTGAATAATAATTTGTTGAGTGTTGGACAAATGGTCGATATTCAGTTCAAAGATGGAAAAAGTAGGATACTAGGAAGCTCTGGAAATGTAATTTCTTCAGGTACAAAGACAAGAGCTAACATTTTTCACCTAAGTGCTGCTAGTGAAAGTTGTTTATTTGCTCAAGTTGATGTAAGCTAGCTATGGAATAGGAGGTTGTGTCATGTTAATTTTGATAACATTGTAAAAGTAACTCCACACAAGCAATCAAATATCTTCCTAAGTTAGTAATTCCTACTAACACCATATGTAAGGAATGTCAGATGGGAAACCAGACTAAAATTTATTTTCGAAGAAAACAACATCATTCTAATAGAGTACTAAAGCTAGTACATATTGATCTATGTGGTCCCTCTAGAATCAAAAGTCTACAAGGATAAAGGTAATTTATGTTGCTTATTGATGATTACTCTAGGATGATATGGGTTGCTTTCTTGAGAGAAAAACATGAAGCATTAGAAAAGTTTAAATATTTCAAAGCTATGGTAGAGAATGAGATAGGTCTGAAGATTAATTGCTTAAGGTTAGAAAAAGGTGGTGAGTTCAATTCTCGAGAGTTTAATTTATTCTATGAAGAGCATGGAATCAAAAGACAATTATCTTCTCGCCGGACTCCTCAACAAAATAGAGTTGTTGAGAGAAAGAACAAAAATTCTATATGTTGCTAGAACTATGATGTTGCAAGGTAATGTACCTCATATCTACTGGAGAGAGGTTGTAAGCACTATCGTATATATTGTTAACTAGGTAAATGTCAATGGTAATTCTGGTAAGACTCCTTTTGAGTTGTGGTTTGGTCATAAGCCTATTGTTAAATATTTCAAAATCTTTGGAAGTAGATGTTATATCAAAACAGATGAAGATATAGGCAAGTTTGATGCTAGGAGTGATGAAGGAATCTTTCTGGGTTACTCTACTAAGAGAAAGGCCTATCGGTGCTATAATAGAAGATTGAAGAAAATGGTTGAAAGTGCAAATGCCAAAGTTGATGAGGATACTACTAGATCATATAGATATTGTGGATATGATGCAAATGACCAACATGATAGTACTGAGAAAGGAAAGATTGCTTAGAAACATAATCAATCTCAAATTGTTTCGGTGAATCAAGAGAGTCTAGAAGGAGAAGCCAATGGAAGTGCAGAAGAAAGAACAAAAGAACCACAAGTTCAAGAAAATACCTAAGCTCCAAGGTATGTAAAGCTAAATCATTCTAAAGATCAGATTATAGGAGACAAGAACAAAGGTGTGTAGACTAGAAGAAGAATTGCAGAAGAATATTGTCTGATTTCCAAGACCGAGCCCAAAAATATCAGTGAAGCATGTAAAGATGAATATTGGATAGAAGCAATGAAGGAAGAACTAATGCAGATAGAGAAAAATGACACATGGATTCTTCCTCCTAGACCTTAGTATAAAAATGTGATTGGAACCAAATGGGTCTTTAAAAATAAGCTAAATGAACAAGGTGAATTGATCAAAAATAAAGAAAGACTGGTATGTAAAGGGTACACACAGATGGAAGGTATTGATTTTGAAGAAACCTTTTCCCCTGTTGCTAAAATTGAAGCTATAATATTGTTTCTTGGTTATGCTTCTTTTAAGAATTACAAAGTCTACCAAATGGATGTCAAGTCAACATTTCTAAATGGTGAGTTAGAAGAAGTATATGTTGAGCAACTAGATGGAGTTGCAACTGACTGATGAAGGAGATATGGTTTTTCGATTGAAGAAAGCACTATATGGACTCAAGCAATCCCCTAGAGCCTAGTATGCTAGAATGGATAAATACTTGTTGAAGCTTGGATTCAATAAAGGTACTATTGATACTAATCTATATTTTAAGGTGGATCAGGATAAAAAGTTGATTTTTGAAGTCTTTGTTGATGACATCATTTTTGAAGGTGATGATGACTTGTGTATGAAGTTTGTTGATGAAATGAAAAGTGATTTTGAGATGTCAATGATTGGTGTGCTGAAACTATTTTTGGGATTACAAATTACTCAGTTGAATGATGGAATCTTTATATCTTAGTCCAAATATGTAAGAGAGTTACTAATTTTTTTTGGCATGGAAGACTCAAAGCCTGTAGGTACACCCATGGTAACCTGATGCAAGTTAACACAAAATAATGATTCTCCTAAGTCCAATCAAACAAGGTACATGTCAATGATTAGTGGATTGATTTATTTGACTCAGACAAGACCAGCCATCATGAATTTTATATGCATGGTTGATAGATATCAAGTTGATATGAAGGAATCACATGTGATTGTAGTAAGGAGAATTTTCAGATACTTGAATGGGACAGTTGATTTTGGCCTATGGTATCCCAAAGATGATGATCTTACTTTAAATTCCTTTACTGATACAGATTGGGAAGGAGATATGGATGATAGGAAAATTACCAGTGAAGGTGCATTCTTCTTGGGGAAGAAGTTGGTGTCTTGGCTAGGTAAAAAGAAGAATTCCATTTCCTTATCTACTATTGAAGCAACATATATTGCTGCTGCAAACAATTGTAGTCAAGTAATATGAATGCAGAAGATGTTGAGAGATATAGGAATTGAGTATGATGAGCCTATTGCTATATTTTATGATAATTCAATTTCTATAAAAATTTCCAAGAATTTGGTGTTGCATTCAAAGACAAAACATATATCTATCAAATATCACTTTTTCAGAGATAAGGTGTGTGATAAAGAAGTTAGATTGGAGTATGTGCCTAATAAGGAGCAGATTGCAAACATCTTTACTAAGAAATTGCCTAAGGATACTTTTGAGTATCTCAGAGGAACGTTAGGGGTGATTTCCCCTCCAAATCTGAACTAAGATGTAAGTCTTTTCATCAATCCATGCACTTACAATTAGATCTTGTTTTAGATTGATTTTATGGTGGTTGCTACTTATGGGGAGTAGCTAGATGATTCAGATATGTGGTTCAGATCTTGCGTACCTTTTCCATTGATGTCAAAGGGGAAGAAGAGTAATGTGAAAAACTTTGAAGAAGAAAGGGGAAGAAAATTCATGTGAAGAAAAGAGGAGAAGAGTGCAATATCCGAGGAGACTGTTGGAGAAGAGCTAGTTATGTTGATGGTATTTTTTTTTTCACATCATATATTTCCATCAATGCCAAAGGGGGAGATTTTTGGATGATGTGGTTGTGTTGCTGATATCTGGTTGTCACTGATGTCAACACTATTAGCATTAATGTCTTGAAGGTTGTATATGTTGAGGATAATGATAAAATTATAATAAATATGTTGCAGGATGTTTGTGAACCTATGAAGTTCAGTATGGTATAAATTTTAGTAAGTTGGTATTCAGAAGTCATGTATTAAAGGGGATTTTTTTTAGCCTATCTAGTACATCCTCCAAAATTTTTATAGGTGCGCATCAATATTGGAGCAAGTTATGATTTTTTGTGTTCCTACAATTATTTTGTAACTGTAGTTGATGTTTCTAGAAGAAGAGAATGTAATTTTGGTAATTTGAGTTGTTGTGTATGCTCTCGCAATGTTCGTTGATGTTTGTAGGTTGTGATCTATCTTTTTTGTATGTTCGCATTGATCAGTGTGTTCATGACTGAATATTTTTCCTTCTGTGTTTGAGTTTTCATGTTCTTGGCTGACATGGTGATTGTAGCATGTTGCAGATCCTCGTGGATTAATTTTTGAATGCTTGGTGCATTCAAGGATGTTGTTTTAGGTCTTCATTATTCTGTGATTGACTTCGATTGGTGCACATTGATATTTTTTCGTGAATTGGGCC
Organism: Sequoiadendron giganteum; assembly: GCA_007115665.2. NCBI lineage: Eukaryota > Viridiplantae > Streptophyta > Pinopsida > Cupressales > Cupressaceae > Sequoiadendron > Sequoiadendron giganteum. The sequence continues at coordinate 247,815,718 of CM021105.1, read as the reverse complement.
AATAGTTTGTATTTATATATTCTTTATTTTTGGCCAAAAAAGTTGTTGATGTAATCTCATGAAGTGGATATATAAGAGTGATTGTTTTCTTCATTTGTGAAGTATGTATGTGAAGTGTGTGAGTGCTATGTGTGAATAAAGATCAGATCATTTGATTGCAGAGCATAGTGTGAAGGAGTTTGAGTGACGTGTGAAGAAATGTTTTTGTGCCTAACTGGAACTATCATTAGGCTTTTATATAAGCTAATTTCTCAGTTCAATCTCTTCAAATAGATTTAATCTAATTTTTTTTTGTAAGGTAGTGAGCCCTCCCCTTTGAGCAATGAGCTCTAGGTAGTGTGGTTGAATGCATGTGCATTCCTTATTCATTTATCTTATACTTTTAATAGGGTATAACTTGTGGATTAACCTCCACCATGGTTTTTCCCTTAACAAGGTTTCCACTTAAAAAATCTTGGTGTTATGTGTGTTTCTGATGTGTTGTTGATTCATGCTTTCATTATTATTTATCCGATTTGATATTTAAGGATGAGAAGGTTAAATAAGTTTTAAATTCTCTAACAACTGATTCACCCCTCTACTCTCAATTGTCTATCCTTGTTTTTCCAACAAGACCTATGCCAACCAATAGAAAAATAAATAAAACATAATTTTTGAACACAATTTTTTTTTCCTTAAATCCCAACAAGAAACTATTTCAAAAGAAAATTCAATAATTGCAATAGTAACTTGCCACAAATTTTTTCATTCTACAAAATCACTTAAGTAGTTTCCTTATTGCAACCAGAAATACTATTTGTTGTTACAAGGCCTAGTTGCACAAATATGTATAGTGAATTGTATTCATTAGTATGAAACACAAAATGACATTATGTACTTTGCAGGCTTTGCTAATAGGTTGGTTTCCACCCACACAATGAATACATATTTAATGTATTAAATGCATCCACAATCGACAACATATTGCTCAAAGCATTTAGTTTTTCCTATGACCATATGCTATCTATTATACCCATTTGGCCTCTTAGCTCTTCCAAAAGAAAGCAACACTTCTAGCTATCAAGCATCATAAAAAACAAACAAGATGCTCACCAATAGTGCATTATTTTTAGAATAAATAACATGGAAGAAGGGACCTTGTTGGACTCAAGGGAACACTAAGAGGGGGGTGAATTAGTGTTCAACAATCTTTAAACTTCATCACATTCTAAAAATTGAAACCATTTTATCATTGCATTAAAGAAAATATGTATGCATTCAAAGTAAACATTCATAACACCATGACACACAAATTTTTGAATGGAAAACCTATTAGGGGAAAAACCACGGTGGAGGTTAATCCATAATTTGAGTACTCAAAATATAATTGTTTACAAAAGGGAATGCACTTGCATTCAAGCACACTGCCTAGAGCTCACTACTCAAGAGAAAGGCTTACTACCTTACAAAATTTAGATTAAAACCATCTAAAGGGTGAAATGAGATAGTAGTATCTACTTATGCTAGGTGATAGTTGTGATGAAGCTCATAGATCTGATTCTGGATCTATTTTCTGACTCTACACTTCACTTTGACCTATTCTCCTCTTTTCTACTCTTCACATGACTTAAGATCAAATTCACACTTCTACATATACACACAATTATTCACTCTTCTAAATGATAGAAACTAACCTCTTATATATATCCACAATCAAGGATTTATTCAACCATTAGTCAAATTTATTAAGTATTAAGTTAATTTTATATTGCTAGCCAAATCCACTACTAAATATTTATGTGCATCCTCCAAAGTCAGTTAAGGAAAAGAGAGGACCCAAATAACACTTAATTGAGCATAAAGACTTAAAATTTATTATATCTTATACATCTGTAATTTCTATTTTTTTTGGGTTGACCTTCTAGCATAGATAATCAACAAATTAGTGCATCGTATCTCCTAGGTCACATACCAATGAGTGTGCATCAAAAACAATATACTGAAAGCATCAATAGACCTTCCTCAAAGATCCACAACCCAAGAATATCTATCTGGTAAGGTATATAGATCAACTTTTATGCCTGTTAACTGGATGCCTTGTTCTTTATTCTATTGTGCCAATAGGAACGAAAATTATATTGCACATATGGATGCAAGACTTAAGTTGCATGACCTAGGTTGCCATCAATGACAAAACTTACAAGCCATCTACTAGAAATCTCCCTAGCCATATGACAACAATCTCCCTCTTTGACATTGATGGCAACACTTAGTGAAAAATGACTAAGTGTCAGAATCATTATAGGTACACTGCCAAACATTTTAGTGCACTTTCTCCCCCTGAGATTTATAAGGCATTTTCTCCTCCTACTGTACTGCTTTCTTTTCTCCCTTTATGTGGCATTTTTCATTGCATTCTCTCCCCCTTTGACATCAATGACAAAGCATGGATGCCATATGCCAAAAAGATAAAAATTTATATTGAAAAGATAGAGACAAAACATGTGTTCAAAATTATCAAGGCTTCAAAAATTTAACACATATATGATTACAGTTCTCCTCCTTTGATCAAAATTGCAAAAATTGAAGACAATTAACTGCTTATCTTTAGAAGATTATCTTATGGTTTTTCTTCACTTCTGGAAGGAGCTTCTTCCAACCATCAATTTTAATTCCAATAATAATGATCAAGCTATTGTTCTTAGAAGTCTTTTTAATAATCTCAATGAGAGATTCAAGAATTGTAATTGCTTCTTCCAGTTTCTCACCATTCTTCACTGTTTCCACTATCTACTTCATCCTGCATTCAATTAAATCCTTTACCTTCCAAAAATTATCCACAAGAACATTCTTGGAGAGTTGAATCTTTGTTTTTTCTGACTATAGATCCCAAATTCTTTTCCTGATGATGCCATTTGGATCCTAAGATATGTCAAAGCTTTCGCCAATGAAATTGAATTTTGTTTCAATCTGATCCAACTTCTCTTTGCAATTGATGACAGCATGGGGCCAACTGATGCAATAGTTGTAGATTCCCATGGAAAATTTAATGCATTGCCTCAACTCATTCATTTTTTTTTCAGCTTGGAAAGGGATAGTCTAAATTGTTCCTTCAGGTGAGAGACAACTTCAACTTCTTCTTTGCCTTTTCCCTCAAAGCCCATTGATTATTTTCTACACTCAATCATTTCTTCAGGTAGAGTGTCTGTTAGACTTTCCAATTTTATCTTACAGTGCTCAACATGAGCATTTAGAACTTCTAGAATCAAGTCTTGATCGTATGATGATCTGATTGACCATAATCTTGTAATTTTTTGCATGCCACCTACACCTTGAATAAGCTGTTGTAGCTTTCCTTTTGTCAAATCTTCTTCCTCCTCACTACCTTTTTCAAGTCCATATTCATTTTCCAGTGAATTATCAATTTCTTCATTAGATTCTTCATCTGGAATGTCCACAATTTCCTTTTATTTTCCTTTTCCCTCAATCCTGGGAACTTTTCTTTCCAGAGGGTTGTATTCAATAATTTCTTGTCCTATTTTTTGTCCTCTATAGTGCTACTGAAAGAGGAACCAAATTCCATTGTTCTTATTGGAGGGGAAATATTCATTGATCCACACTTTACAAGCACATTCTTAAAGATATTTTCAAATTCAAAATTCCAGTTAGTCAAACTCTTAGAATAAGAGTATATCTGATTGCATACTAGTTTGTCTGATTTCCATACTACATAATTAAAGTGCCAAACTTGAATAAAAAACCCAACTCCTTTTAGTTGAACATTCTCCATGAGATGATCCTTTAACAACCTACATAGGTCAAAGTCCCAACCTTTAATTATCAATTTGTGAGCAATGTACACTGCGCCAGCTGATGTAGCTCTTTCTCAATTTTTGTAGAATATTTTATATGTTATTCTTTGTGCAATGTAATTCATAATAGGATTCTTGATTGTTGCAATCATCAAATCTCTCTGATCTCTGATTATTTCGGTTAGGGCTTTGACCTCTTTGTTCCAGATAGATTTCTTCCTAGGAACATCTCTAACTTTGCAAAGACTAGTTAAGTTCTCAATTGCCTCTTTTGAAATGATGTAAGGTTTTTCCAAGGTTAAAAAATCATCATGTAATTTGCTTAATATGAATTTCATGAATTATACATTCTCAAAGTAAAGAAACTCACTCAACATATCCAAATTTCCATGCTTATCTTCGCTTAATTTCTTTAATTCATCAAGGAGAAAAAAATTCCTCATAGACCTAATCTTTGCACTGTTATATTTGTTGATGTGTTTTTTATGCACTTCTTAACACAGGTGATACATAGGTGCATCACTTCTCTTGAAAGACAGTCTTCCACAATTAGATTGCAGAACACTATCCCAAGGTTTCTAATGTCGGGTCTTGATAGTGCTTGGAATATCTCAGTTGTTTCATGTGATTTTCTAGAATCACAAGGTGACCTTACGTGAGTTAAGATGGAAGGGGAATCAAATCTGCAATGGAATTTTTGATGTAGGGAACTTTCTATACATTTGCTGCAGGTTCAAACAATAGTCTTGGACTCCATTTTCTCATTGAATTTTCCTTTACAATGTGCAGTGAACCTTAACATAGGTTAGTTATTAAAAAACAAGAAAAAAAGGGTAGGGAAGAGAGAAGGTTCCTGGATCTGAAACTAATGATGAAAAATGATCATGGAGACTTCTACTATGGACAGTTTCCTTAAAACATAATTTCACTTAACTGGAAATTTCATAGTATCGTGAAACCTATGCTATCTTCTAAGGAGTGTAGATTTTTTAATCACTCATTCACCACACATATGCATGAACAAAGATAAAATTTTAGAGGTAGCTTTAAAATCAAAGTCTAGAATAACTTTGGATAGCCATCTACTAGCAGCAAATGACCAAAAGTATGGGCAAGAAAAGCATCAACATAGCAGAAATTTCCACAATCAAGAACAACATTAATAATCTACCAAAGTTAACTAAAAGGAAACTAAAACAACAAAGTAAATCTAGCTAAATCTTTAACTTATGGGAGAAGAATCATGAAACGTGAGAATAAATCTAGAAATGCATCAAAACCCATGTATATCTATTGCAATTTCTTCGACATGTCTTTACAATAAGTCAACTCTCTCAAAATGAGAGGAGGAGACCCCTCTTTATAGTTTTCCAAAAGAAAAATGAGTGGTCTAGATTCAATTTCATTGTGTGTCCAAGATTCACTTTACACCAGGGTTTCACCTACCCCCAAAAATATTGCATTTTAAAATACATCTTGTCCATATCCCTATTTTGTCTTTTGTGGCAGCACTATAGCACTTTTGTCTTTTTGTTGATTTCTCTTTACTGTAGCTATTCCTTTAGAAATTCTTCATCAATAACATGGTTTCATTCCTACTTCTTCGAAGCTTCATATTCTATGAATTTAAGGAATATTGACTAGAACTTGTCGACCTCAATGATGTCAAACCTCAACACCTCATAGATCCATTCATTGGAATTGTTAACAAGCTTTTCCTAGTCCTCATCATACTTGGTAACATGGTCCCTGAATAGCTCAAATTGGGAAAAATCTCAAGCAACAAAGCTTATAAAATCTGTGGTGACCTCGGCTAACATCCCATCCTCAATCCACTTTCAGAAGTGAGGTTTTATGCTTTCTCGATTGATCTTGATAGCAGGCATCTCATACCTCATCATCAACTTCAGGTATCAGAAACAGTCCCCCCGGGCCTCCTTGGCCCAATCAATATCTGAAGTTACTCACTCAAGGACCTACCCCAGACTCTCCTTTTGGTGATTGAGTTCTCACTTCCACACATCCATTAACCAATGGTCATCATCCTTGAAGGAAAACTCCTTTTCCCAAACCTCACTTGGTAGTGTGAGGATGGCCTCGATTTTTTGGTATGTAGTTCCATACTTCTTTGGGAACTCAATGTAGATTCACCTCATACTTTCAAGAGATGTTTGTACTTCCAAGAACTTGTTTGTTGTTTGAATAGCCAAATTGATGCTTGTATTCCCAATATCCAAGACCTTCTGAAACCAGCTTTTTGTGGTCTTGTCTAGGTTCCTTCTTTTCTCTAGCTTATTATTCTATTCTTTGGACAACAACTTCAGCAAGACTGGTGATGTGGTGGGCTGCTCCTTCAAGGATGACCATTGTTGAATATAGTTTGTCAAGTCAGCCACTTGTGCCTTGAGTTCATGCTTCAAAACCTTATCCTCTTGAATGAGGTGCACCACTATGGCGATTGATTCTTGGAGATGGTCAACCTTCTGCTCCCTAGTTGCCACCCCTAAGTTGATGGAGGATACGTTGTAGCTTATTCCTTGTTTTCCAACCACCGACATAGCTACCTACACCATTCTAGATCCAGAGGCATCCATTTTTACCTTTGATATGATTCTAGGCCTCTTCTCTTTCTTGGTACCAATATGAGCTCTGGCCAATATTGCTTCCATTCTTGCTTTCGGGTCCTTCAAAGTGGGAGTCTTCTTTTCTAGCTACTTCTCTAGCTAGTTGGGCATTGGGGACCCTCCCTTGGGTGACTCACATTGATTTTTGCTATCCTCCACCCTGATTTCAATGGCCTTGTCATTGAGGGTCTTTTGGTCAATCCTTGTATCTTCCTTCTCCTCATCAGAATCTTGCACCAGCATTATGCATTTGATAAAAGATTTGGTGGGTAGTTGTTTATCAGGGTGGTCCTCCCCTTCAACATCTTTTCTTCTTCATCTTGGTTGTATGCACATTCCTTGGGCTTATCCACTTGTCTATCTTCATCAAATAATGTTTCTTCATCATGCTCAGGGGTTTGACCATGTATTTTTGTAGGAGACCTACTACCTTCTATCTCTAGGGTAGCAACTCTTTCTTTAGTTGTAGGTTGTCCTTCAGCCTCTTTATCTTCAATCTCCTTAAGTTGTTTGTCCCATTATGTGTCGAGCTTTGGATCAGTTGTTTCTTAGATAATTTTTGTCCCTAAACCTTCGCTGTCATCACTGGAAGATTCATAGGCCACCTCATCGATCACTCAATGTCCGTATATTGGGTGCCCATGATACTCAAATTCTTCATCTTCCAACCCCTTACTTTCCTCCAGTTGTTGTCTCTCTAGATCATCAAATATTTGCATTGTAGCCTCCATGATAGGTGGCTCCGTAGGAGGAGGAAGAACCGGGGTGTTAACCATTCCTTGGGAAATTGTAGCTTGCACCATTGGGTTTGCAAACATTCGTGAAAGTTTAGATGACACATTCTGCATATATTTAATGAAGTATTCTAGGAGAGCAAGGGTAGGCACTATAGAAATAGTGGTGAAGGTTTAAAGGGAAAAGGAAGGAGACATGGAGGATGATGAAATTAGAGAGGTAGTGGTGGAGGATGAATCCACTGATATAACTTGCACGACGGGAGAAGTGGAAGTTAGGTGAACAACAATGGCCACTGCGGACGGAGAGGAAGCAACTATTGCATGTAGAATAGGTGGGGTGGTGGTGATAATAGAAGTGGTTGCAATAATAGATGAAGTAGGTGGAGATCTTGGTGGATCAACTTCCATCTCTTCTCCCTCATGGATTGGATCTTTAGGTATTACTGGCATCTCGGTGACATTGCCTATTCTTCTATGCTTTTTAGGAGGCTCATCTTTTGAGGCCTTCCTAGCATACACTTTCAGGTTGGGCTATTGCTTGTCAACCTTCTTTCTCTTCTTTGACCTAATAGATGGTGGAAACTTGGATGTTTCCCCAGTTGTAGTAGTAGCCATCCCACCATCTGAACCACTTGGTTCGCTCTCAAGTCCCTTGAATGTAAAGGCAAATCCCTATTTCTTCAGACATGCCACTTGTCCATCGATCCATACCTTTGTTCGAGCCTCGATGGGCTTGGTGAGAATATCGAGGTCATCAACCTCTTTCTCATCTGAATCAATCAAGGGTATCGGTAGGTTCATGATAGCATTATACCTTGGATCGATCACTATTCTTTCCTCCTCTTCAAGCTGATCCAGAATTGGAAACAAATTTAACCTTTTCATGAAGTATGCGGTCATACGCATATAGTGCCAAACCCGCACTTCAAGGTCATCTTTGCAATTAGCATAGAAATCCTTGAAATAGTGGAGGTGGGCACACTTGGGCCCAATTTCCTTTCAGATGTGGTCATATGGGTCTATCCATGGCCTAGCTGTATGCGACTTGAAGTATTATTTAGCTAGCTCTTTCTTTGAATTCCCTGCACATTGGGATGTACAAAGCTCATACATCCCTTGGTGAAGTGTGAGGGGGTATGGGGTTCCTTCTAGATGTTTGGTGCTTAGAATTTTGTGTACATGGCACAACTACCAAGACAACTCTAATAGGATAATCCAGTCATTTGGGTACAGGGGCAACTTGTTTGGCCTTTCTAAGAATACTTGGGCATGCATGTATGTAAACTTTGGGTACTGAATGAATAGGAAGGCATAGTGTTTGAGGAGGGCCCTAGCACTATGAGAGATTCTTCTCTAAAAATCACCTCTGAGCAATCTAATGATGTATGCAATGAATGCATCATTTACCCTGCAGTAGTCCTTCTTGAAGTTCCTATATTGCAACTGAGGGTACTTGTCATATGGTTTGAGTTCTCTACCTGACACCTCATTAGGTGTTGTGAATAACCCATGGTAATGCTATCTATCAACTAGTGAATACACTAGGTATGATTTCATATAAAACCTAGAGGTCTTCTTGACATTAATGAACTACTCATGGAAGCAATCACTGATAATTTATCCCCAGTAGAATGCAGTGCCCTTTCCGCAAAGGATTTGTTCGAAAAAGTACATCAACCACTCTTGGAAGAAGGCTGTAGTAGGAAGGCCCATCACTTTTCTCAACAAGGTTACCATGTCATGGTAGTCCTTGAAGAAATCACTACAGTACAGTTCTTGAGGAACCTTGGTAGCACTACTCTCTTTCTCCTTCAACTAATATTGGTTGATTAGCTTTTTGCACCCTAGAGGGTCTTTGTCGCACATCTCCTTGCATTTTGGAATGGTGGGAATCTCCATGCTTCTGAGGATAGGTATTGGAAAGGTTTTTGTTATCCCCTTCCTAGACATATCAGCCAGTATATTACCATCCCTATCCACTATGGTTCTTGTCTCTAGCTAATATGCCTCTCTGCAAGCCATTACTAATTTAGGGGCAACCAAGGTGGGAGGGAATCCAACAGCCTTAGCCAATCCACGACTTCTGATTTATCCTAACATTTTTGGTCTTTGGATCCACTCTGACCCTTTGTGTAAAGTCATGAATGTTGACATGCCCGATGTTTTTGTTTGTTATGTCTCTCCATTTGGTGGTGATTTTGGAGTGTAGTGGCACTCCCTAAAATTGGTATTTCATTTGGTCTTTATCCTCCTTGCCCTGAGGAGCTTTAGCAGCTCTTTTCCCTTTACCCTTGGCTACCCCAGAGGCCTCTACACTAGATTCCATAAATCCTACACAGAGAGACGGGAGCTAGCAAAATTAAACATAAAGATGAAGCCTTAGAAAAATGCTTGCAAATCAAGGTTAGATCCATAATTTTCATTTAAGAAAATTTTGATACTTGATTAAAATAATATTGGGAGAAAAATGGATGACCCGAGCCCCAAGGTCCAAACTTCCCCTACTAGAATGTTGTTTTGAAAGAACCAACAGGACAGGGAGTCCCGAATGAATTTTCTCGGCCTTGGATTTGCTTAAAAAAGGGTTCATGTGGAAGAAGGTCAATTTTAAGCACGTCGATAAAAATCTATTTTCAATTTGGAGGCCATTTGAGTCACCATTTAGGTGTTTAGGCCTGAGCTATAGGAAATCTATCAAGGGTCATTTGTTTGAAACAACGCTAGCGAAATGACATTCCGGGGGTCGAGTTCTGGAGTTTGCGCCGCAAGGGTTAGAAAGTTGTTTAGGGATAGCCATGCAAAATGGCGAAGCATGGATGGAAGTCTGGGATAGGCTTCCCAATGGATCAGACCCGAGGTGGGTTCATTCTATTTTCCCAAGACTTCGAAGGTGAATCCAGGTTCGGGTCTCGGTGTTTGGAAAGGAAGATAGGTTTCACCAATTAGAATGGAAAAAGTAGGATGGATTTCCTAGGATAGAAGTCTAGAGGCCCGAGTCTGAGAGACATATGGACTTTATTTTATTTTTTTTTAAATTGCAAAGCGAGAGGGCGATCGGGGCCCGAGAGCTGAGAAGATGTGATGTACTGTGATGGACGTATGGAATGATAGAATGGTGATGACAACCTGATGACATAAGTCGGGAGGCCAGAGTCTGAAGATAAACTTTGAAGTTGGATGTTTGTCATAATTTTTAGGAAAACTTTGAAATTCTGGGGTCTGAGGTCCAAAAGGACGTTAGTGGAAGGCCGAGTGAAATGATGAAACAGATAAGGAACTTTGGGGTACAGAACCTGAGAGGAACTTTTCTATCGGAGTGATTTTATGCTAAGTTAGCACCATGGCTAGAGAGAGGCTCAAGCCTGAAAGGTTTGATCACCTACTCCAAAGAACAATGATGGGATGACTAGGTTCTGACTTTCGATTTGGACCTCCTAAGGGTCGATTTTCAATTTTCAAACTTGTGGGTTTTCGAGGTGAGATTCTCCCCTACCAAAATTTCTAGTTTTTTTTGTTTTATCACTTAGTTTTTAATACACGAAGCCTAGAAAGGGAAATGGCATTTGGATAATGATCCTACCTCAAGGGGCCAGAGAACAAGAATGATGAATCCTCGAAGAACGACAAAGTTGGAGCTCGGGCGCGAAGGTAGAGATTGCTGGGGTCAGACTGTGCTTTTCAATTACTCCTGACATGTTAAATTGACAGGTCGAAGCTCATTTAAATAGCCCCTAAGTGAAATTAATACCCCTAATGAATGCTAGTATAACAACCATTGGGGTAGTTGAGTTTAAATTTCTCGGATGATGGTGGGAGAATCGGAGCCCGAGAGTCGGAAGGACGTTAGAGGGTAGTTGTTGTAAAATATTACAAGTAAAATAAAACATCAAAGGGAACACTGGGGTGTGATGTCTAGGAGGATGAAGGTTGCTAGTTCTCCACAACAACAAAGACCACAATTAGACCCAAGAGGGGAATCCCAAAGGGTCAGGCCTAGGAGTTCAGGAAGACGCGAGGGCGCAATCATCAAGTATTGACAAATGATGTAGATGGTTGCCAAAGCACTAGGGTCTGATGTCCAAGAGGACACCGACCATCGGCCGTGTGGAATAGTGAAACCAAATGGGAAACCCTAAAAGGGAAACCTGAGAGGGGAAACCCGAAGGTCCAGGCCCAGAGGGTCCCACGGATGCCAGAAAGGCAAACTGATAGAGAAAACCCGAAAGGGCTTAAGGCTTAGCAAATTTGAGAGGGGAAATATATGGTCAACCTAAAATGAGACTTTGAAGAATGTGTTGACCATCAGGGACACCAAAACAGGGAGCACAAAATGATGCAACAAAAAAAAGGACCAGACAAGGCGAAAGGAAAGAGAGGGTCCCCATTCCAAACGGGGTGTGTGTGCTACAAGCACAACAATATTCATCTAGAGTGATCAAACCTTTGATTTGTCCCATTTTTCCTTTTCATGTTTAGGGTTTTTAACCACACACTAAATTGTATGAAGAATTTGAGAATGATTTGAAATACCTGATAGATTAGAAGATTTATCGATGAAATCGATTTTACTACTTCACAATCTACCTATCGAGTGATCTTCTTCTACTTTTCATTGATACAAAGTGAAAAATGATGGTTCCAAATTGAGTTTTATTGCTCACACATGTGCAATAATTGTATTTTCTTTAAGTTTTTTAAAGACTCTATTTTCCCAAATGATGACAAAAAAAATATTTTGCAGACCTTTGAATTGTCTGAATTCACTTTGCTAAACATGTCAAAAACGTTTTTACACCATGACTACACCTTCTTGAATATTCTCTACATTCTGGTACCATCTATAGATAGGGGAGGAAATATTTTCTTGAAAAACTCCCCCTAGGCCAAGGGCATGAAATTAATTACTAGAAGAATTACCTGAAGCAGGTTCTGGTATAGAACCATTTCCAACAACATAATCATTTTTCCTTACCCATGTCTTCTTCATCCAATCTCAAATTTCATCTATAGTTACCTTTTGTTTCCCTTTATCATTTTTCTCTATATATTTTTTTTTGTATACTGGACCCCTTCTGTCTACATTTTTGTTTCTACAGAACCTTATAATATGAACATACTTGTTGCAATTGTAACACACAATGTTTCCTTGTTTATTCCATTGGTTTCTTCTTGATCTACATTGATTAGAAATATGCCCAAATTTACCACAAGTATAGCATTCAACATTTCTTCTATCAATAGAGTGACTTGACATATTTCTACATTCAACTGATTTATGACCAAGCTTTTTGCGATTGAAACACTCACCAGAAAATGATGAAACTTTTGACCTCAAATTACTTCTACACTGAGCAACCATATGACTGAAATTATTGCAAACAAAACAATACCCCTTAAAATTTTTTGCATTAGGTTGTCTTACCGCATACCTTCAATTTTTCTTTTGTCTAAAATTATTTTTTCCTAATCTGGAACTTTCTCCCTTGTTATATCCAAGACCTCTCTATCATTTCCACTATTTTGTCCTTGAGTCAGCTCATCAAGCTTTACTAAACTAATATTAAAATTTTCTTTGTATTAATTTGCAATGAAAAGATAATTCCTAAGAATAGTAATTTGCTTACCATATTCTTCTTCAATATTTTTGGTTCTTTGTAATTCACTTTGCAACTGAGTGAATTCCTAATTTATTCTATTGCATTAATTAGATTTCTCTTTCAAGCTTTGAGCAAGATTTTCCTCATTTCTCTTCCTTTATTCTATCTCTTTAGTCATCTTCATCATCATAGATTCCATCTCATGTTTTAGGTTTGTATTGTCTCTAGCAAGTTTTTCACATTCTTTGGTTATCTCCTTCAAGTTTTGATTCAGGTGAGCATCATCCATGTATTCATTATCCTTTTGTTGTATCTGATCAAAGATATCTTTCCTCTTCACCCTGGATTTAACTATTCGATCCTTTAATGATTGGATGAATTTTTCAACATCTCAAAGATTTTCTTTCAATTCTTGAACTTTTTCTTTAGATTGATCAAGGTCATCAAGTGCCACCATAAGTTGTTATTGAAGACTACTAGAGTCCATCACATTCCAAGATCCACCTCAAGCTACAAAAATTCTTCTGAGGAACTAGCTCCGATACCAATTGTTGGACTCAAGGGAGCACTGAGAGGGGGGGGCAAGTGAATCAGTGTTCAACAATCTTTAAACTCCATCACATTCTAAAACATGGAACCATTTTATCATTGCATTAAAGAAAATATGTATGAATTCAAAGTAAACATTCATAACACCATGACACACAATTTTTTGCGTAGAAACCCTATTAGGGGAGAAACCATGGTGGAGGTTAATCCATAATTTGAGTACTCAATATATAATTGTCTACAAAAGGGAATGCACTTGCATTCAAGCACACTACCTAGAGCTCACTACTCAAGAGAAAGGATTACTGCCTTACAAAATTTAGATTACAACCATTTTTAAGGTGAACTGAGATAGTAGCATCTACTTATGCTAGGTGACAGTTTCAGTGAAGCTCATAGATTTGATTCTAGATCTACTTTTCTAACTCTAAACTTCACTTTGACCTATTTTTCTCTTTTCTGCTCTTTGCATCGCTTAGGATCAAATTCTTACTACTACACTGCTAAATCTCACAATTCACACTTCTACATATACACACACTTATTCGCTCTTCTAAATGATAGAAACCAACCTCTTGTATAAATCCACAATCAAGGATTTATTCAACCATTAGTCGACTTTATAAAGTATTAAGTTACTTTTATCTTGTTGGCCAGATCCACCAATAAATATTTGTGTGCATCATCCAAAGTTGGTTAAGACAAAGAGAGGACCCAAATAACACTTAATCGAGCAGAAAGACTTATAGTTTATTATATCTTATACATCCAAAATTTCTATTTTTGTTAGGTCGGCCTTCTAGCATAGATAATCAACAATTAGTGCACTATATCTCCTAGGTCAAATACCAGTGAGTGCACATAAAAACCAAGATATTGAAGGGTATGTGCAGGATCATGATTGGCCAAAAAGTGGCAATATCTAAGTGATATGATGACCCATGTGGCTGATGACTCTTTTTTTACCCAAAATTGATGAAACAAAAAGGGTTTTTAAAGGAGATTCTCAGTTTTCCACCAATATAAATTATGATTTACTTTGAATTTAATAAATTATTATTATTCATTTCTATTTGAATTACGACTAAATTCATGATTGATAAGATGATTGAAAAAAATCTATAACTTTCAAATGGTATAACATTTTTTGAATCTAAAATATGTGTCACATTCTATGCTTCACATACTATAGGATTAAAAAAAAATTGAATTTCATGAAGTTTCGCCAAGTTAAGGTGGCTAGACATACGAGTTTTTATATTTTTTAAAAATGTAATAAAAAAATCATAATTAATTATTTACTTGCAAAAAAATTACAAAATAATATGCATCACATCCGGACATGAGTCCCCTACTTATATTTGAAATATTATAAAAAAATATTATCATTTTATTGTGGTTAGGGTGGTCAAAAAGACACCTACTTATTTTTTTCCTGAAATTTAAGTACTACTACATTGAAATTTCGAAATTTCACCAAATAGATTTTTAAAACTAAAAAATAAACCTAGTATTTGAGAAACTGCATTCAATTTGCTACAGATTAAATATTCTTACATATTTTTGAAATATTTTAGATAACTTATTGAAAATTTTACATCAAGTTGCCTAACTTCGATTTTTTGAATTTTATTGCCACTTAAGGGCCTGTTTTTTCCATGATGATCCTGCACATACCCTGAAAGCATCAACAAATCTTCCTCAGAGATCCACAACCCATAATATATGTCTTGTAAGGTGTATAGATCAAATTTTAAGCATGTTAACCAGATGCCCTATTATTTATTCTATTCTTTCGATAGGATCCAAAATTATACTACACATATGGATGCAAGGCTTAAATTGCATGACTTGGGTTTCCATCAATGACAACACTTAGACTCCATATGCCAAGAATTCCCCCAACCATATGCCAATAGGAACCTAGAGCTAGAAACACACAAGCTTTTCAATAAACAAAAAACAAATGAGAATTAGCATAAATAAAACACAACACTCATCTCAGATTTCATGAGTTAACTATGTAGTCACTGCATGCATATCCACCAACATTCTACTGGTAGGTTATCTATTGCATTCATTGAATTTTCTTTAGCAATAGTTTCCTCACCAATGAGATTTTATTTTTTTAAATATATTTTTCTTTTCTCTATATTTGGGATTTAAGGACATACCTTTTTCATTTGAAAAATATTATTTCTCTCTCTTTGTTGGTTGGAGTAGGGATATTGTTCATTTTCTTTTAATTTAGTTAGGAAAATTGGGGGACATTATATATCATGGAAAATATTTAATCCCTTGGTGAAAATATTGCAAGGTGGCAACCTAGTGGGTACTAAAGTAGTGAATGTATGTTTCATGCATTAATGAAAATTCTGGGAGAATTCGTTGAATTTTTTTTGGCAATAGTTGCTTGGCCAATCGGAGTTTATTGTTTAAAATATTTTTTACTTTTTCCTATAGTTGGGATTTAAGGACATATTTTTTGTGATTGAAAAATATGCTTTTTCTATTTTTTTGTTGGTTGTACTAGGCCTATTATTCATTTTCATTAATTTAATTAGGAAAATTGTGGGAAATTATATATCATGGAAAATATTTAATCCCTTGGTGCAATGAGCAAAGCTCACAAAATTTGTATTAAATGTCTACAAAAAATTATTTCATTGGTATTTTTTTAATTTACAAATTTTATTATATACTTCTATGTTCCATTTTTATGAATAACATATTATATGTCATGCACTATGCTCATTTTTTTGATTTGTCCCTGTGATAGGAAAAAATTACTACAAGTGGATTCAAAGACAAAGATCTATATGACTGCAAATATTCCTACTTCTTGAACAAGAAATTAGAAGGTCAGACTCTTGTATGATTCTTCTCATTTTTTTGTAATGAATTTCAAGTCCTCTAATGTGTCTAAATATTATGCCTTGGAAGAATTGTGAACAATAAAGGAGAAGCCTAGTTCAAGAATCTAACTTACTAACCAGACAAATGAGTGTAGTGAATGACATGTGATGTAATACATAAACATGAAACTATCTTTTGGCCCAGAGCAACTTTCTTTTGCAATTAGAGTTACACATAGTTACAATTATGTGATATGCAATCCATATGTGATGCTTCACGTTGTGCATTGATTAGATTGTATAATTTAAATAAATTCCCCTATATCTATTTTTCTATTTACTACAGTGGCCTTGAAATTTAATTGCTTCTAAGCAAGCTAACAAAATAGAAATATTTTCACAAATCCCAAGTATATAATGTTCCCCTATTTTCCCAATTTATTTAAACTAAAATGAATAGTTGACCTACTCCAACTAATAGAAAAAGAAACAAATCATAACTTTCAAACAAAAAAAATATGTCCTTGAATCTGAAGCAAGTGTTACAAATGCAAAGGAAGAAACTAAGAATTGAATATATTGTTTACTATTGTAAGGCCGGATTGTACAAATGAATATAGTGGATAAGATATGCTTTGTAACTAGGATAAATGGAACAATTAAAACAAAGGAGTAGGTTACTATTGCAATCGAAGCAATTGAAGCGAAGGAGTTGGTTACTATTACAATTGTTTGGAATGCAATTTAGAAATAGAAAAAAAATCATATTTGATAAAGTAAATTAGGAAAATAGGAGGACATTATATATTTTGCAAATATTTTATCATTGTATGCAAACAGTGCAAGCTTTGGTGGCGAAATAATACATGTTGAAGAAATGAATACGCGTTTAATGCATTAAATGGTATGTTTGGTGGATCATAGACAATAGTCTATTAAATGAAAAGTTTGCAAGGTAGTATTTTATTCATAAACATGAAACACATGAAGCACATGATAAATTTTTTACAAAAATTAGTCCATGACAACAAATTTATAGAATAGGGGTCACTAAAGTCATACATTAAGGAAGCAAATTGACATAAAAGAGTTCTTTGAGATGCATGATAAGTTTCAACTAGTGATAAGAAGAAATCCCAATACCTTGTGACCTATTAATGGTAAATAGATGTAAACGAGAATGCTTGTCATTGCTTCACTATGTGTAAGGATAGTAAGAATGCCAAGGGTGTTCATGTAAACATGTAAGAATATAGAATTGAAACAAACTCCTCCATTGATTCATGCATTATAATAGAATTCACAAATCTTGTGAAAAGTGTTAAGTCATGGAAAAACTAAATATTGTAGACTACCATAGAGATGAGTTGTTATTACTTTGTAAAATATCAGAGATTCAATGTGGAAGAACTTTCTCTATTAGGTTAAATGAATAGTAATTTTTTATTAATTTATTGTTTAGAAAACCTAACTTGAAGATCCTATCGAAGTTATAGTGGACCGCATATATTATTTATGTCATAAACGGGTATGTGCAGGATCATGATGGGCCAAAAAGTGGTAATATGATGGGTATGTGGCTGACGACTTTTTTTTTACCCAAAATTGATGAAACGAAAAGGGTTTTTAAAGGAGATTCTCAGGTTTCCACCAATATAAATTATGCGTTACTTTGAATTTAATAAATAGTTATTATTCATTTTCTATTGAATTACGACTAAAGTCTCAATTTTTAGGCTGATTGAAAAACATCTATATCTTTCAAATGTTATCATATTTTTTGAATCCAAAACATGTGTCACATTTTGTGCTTTTCATAATATAAGACTAAAAAACAAAACAATGAATTTCATGAAGTTTTGACCAAGTTAAGGTGGTCAGACATACGAGTCTTTATATTTTTCAAAATTTGTCATAAAAAAATTATAATTAATTATTTACTTGGAAAAAAATTACAAAAAAATATGCATCACATCGGGACATGAGTCCTCTACTTATATATAAAATATTATAAAAAAATATTATCATTTTAATGTGGTTAGGGTGGTCAAACAAACACCTACTTATTTTTTCCTTGAAATTTAAGTACTACTCTATTGAAATTTCAAATTTTCACCAAATAGATTTTATTTTTTTGTAAATAAACCTAGTAATTTAGAAACTAAATTCAATTTTCTACAAATTATATTCTTACATATTTTTGAAATAATATAGATAAATTATTCAAATTTTTATGTCAAGTTGCCTAACTCTGATTTTTCTGAATTTTTTGCCACTTAAGGGCCTATTTTTCCCATGATGATCCTGCACATACCCAAACATGAAACAACAGAAGCCAATGAACATGTGAGATATAGAAAAATGAATGCTTTGGCCAAGATCATGTTAATTTTGAATGCATTGAATGCAGTGATTATGAATTGATTTCAAAATTATTTTTCCTTTAGGAAGAAATCGAGACACATAAATCACATGTTAGAAGAATTAAACAATTTTCACTTTATTATTAATTTTTTCATGTGCTTCTTTGTTTCATGTTTATGAATAGCATATTAAGTCCTAGCTATAGAAAAAAGATAAAAAATATTTTGAACAATATGATTTGATTGGCCAAGTAACTATTTTGA
The DNA here is from genome assembly GCA_007115665.2 of Sequoiadendron giganteum. Lineage (NCBI taxonomy): Eukaryota > Viridiplantae > Streptophyta > Pinopsida > Cupressales > Cupressaceae > Sequoiadendron > Sequoiadendron giganteum. Next base: position 247,796,938 of record CM021105.1, on the reverse strand, counting down.
AAAGAAAACTCAACAATTATAGCGGTGACTTATTTCTTGCAAGCAATACTTCTAGATACACCCTATTCAATAAAAGACTACAAGCTTTAGTGAACTATAACAATTGATTTACAAAAAAAATTCCCCAGGATTTGTAGATCATACTCTAATGCATCGACCAACATAAGAGAATAGACAAGCCTCCTTGTTTATATTTTTTTATCATTGTAACCTTACTCTAAATGAGTATTGCTTTATCAACATTCTACCTTTTAAGTGGTAATTTTTGTTTCTTGCAATAATCTTCTACTCCTTCACCTTCACTATTCCATGTCTATAGGTTACATAGCATATGTCATATACTACATCCATTTTCCACATTAGCCCTTGTAAAAATTTGAAGCACTTTTGATTATCTAGTTCTTTACAATCAAAACATAATAAAAGAAGTGTTGTATTGCTAAAATTGTTGACTGCATTCCCTATCTTTTGTTATAAACTAAATGTTTCTATTTTGTGAATTTCCTACAAAAATACTTCCAACAAATAATAAACAAATGAGAATTAGCACAAGTAATCCATGTATTAGCTATGCATTCACTACTCGCATATGCACCAGCTATCCAACATATCTTGCACAATTTGCATATGTTATCAGCTCTACCCATTTTTCTTGTTAGCCCTTGTGCAAAAAAATAGTTTCATGTTTATGAATTACATGCAATTCCATTCACTATGCTCATTTGTCTATTTAGTAAGTCAAGCATCATAAATAGAAAAACAAGCTACTTGCCAATAATGCACTAATCCTATGGCTCCTCCTACATTCAATCCCATCTAAAAGCTCACAAGATTTTTATCAAACAATAAATAAATAATATTAGGTACAAATAAAACCCAACACTCACTTGAGATTTGAATAATTAACTATGCAATCACTGCCAATGCCTCCACCAGCCTTTGACCACATCTCTTGAAATTTGAATTTAATGCATTAAACATGCATTCACTGATGATTGCTATAGTAACTTGCTACAACTATGTTTATTCTACAAATTTGTGACTAGAAGTATTTTTTCTATTAGAATGCATAATTGCACAAATATGTATAGTGAATGACATATGATATGCAACCAAGATCCATTGAACAGTTGAACCCAAGTACTAGGTTACTATTGCAATTATTTCATTTGGAATTGAGATATATTAAACAATTTATCTCTTTCTCTATTGGTTGGAGTAGGCCTCTTATTCATTTATGTAAAAGTAAACTAGGAAAATAAAAAGGACATTATATATTTTACAAATATTTAATCGCTTGATGTGAATTAACTATGCATTCATTTCTTGCATACCCACCAGATCTCCAACACATCTCACACAATTTGCATTGACATATAATGTGCTATTAATAAACATGAAACACAACAATACACTATGTATTTTGCGAGATTTTCCCATAGGCCAATGGCTACCAGAGCAATACATACATAGTTAATGCATTAAATGTCTCCATAGTCAACAACACTTGAACGCATCAAATGTAGTGACTATGGATTGATTACAATATTAAATTTCCTTTGGGAAAAATCCAAACACATGATGTGCATATTGTCAAAAGAATGAGACAATTTTCATTTCATTGTGTTTCTTGTTTATGAATTCAATACTTGCATACCCACCAACTCTCCAACACATCTTGCATAATTTGTATTGACATATAATATGTTATTCATAAACATGAAATACAAAATGAAAATATGTATTTTATAAGGCTAGATGATAGGTTGCTTGCCACCCAAGAAATGAATACAACACCTTTCTCAAAGAATTCAATCTTTCCCCTCACCAATGTCATCTATTCTACCTATTTTCCCCTTTAGGAATTCTAACAACAACCAATACTTTTAGCTAATCTTGCGACTCCTCCTGCATTCAAACCCACCTAGAAATTGACAAGATTTTCAACAAACAATAAACAAATGAAATTAGGCACAAATAAAACTGAGAAATCACTGCCTACATACAAACCAATCATCGACCATATCTACATTTGCAGTAAGGGATTAAATATTTTCTACAATATATAATGTGCCCTAATTTTCCTAATTAAATTAAATGAAAATGAATAATAGCCCTACTCCAACCAACATAAAAAGAGATAAATCATATTTTAAAAACATAAAAAGAAATTATATATTTTGCAAATATCTAATCACTGGATGCAAATTGTACAAGATTTAGTTGTTAGATTGTAGGTGTTAAAGCAGTCAACACATATTTGATGCATTAAGTGGTATGAACAGTGATCAGAAATAATAGTCTATTAAATTAAAATTATGTGATATAATATGTTATTCATAAACATGAAACATACGAGCATATGGAAAAAAATGTAAGAAAATGGAAAACCATATAACTAGCACATTAGAAACAAGCACTCTTGTTTACATGTACTTACCATTGATAGCCTACAAGGTACTGGCATTGCTAAGACACTTTTCAGTATTGTTTCCCTTCCTTGATCCATTACTTTAATGACCTCTATTATATAAATTTATTGTGCTAATCTATTTCTTTGTAAATTTTATTTTATGCTTTTGTCTTTCATGTTTATGAATACCATATTACATTTCATAATTTGTATTTAATAGACTATTGCATACCCTCTAGACATCGACTGAGGGCATGGATAGTGAAAAAAATATTTTAAACAATAAAATTTAATTGGATAAGCAACTATTGCAAATGAAAATTCAAGAAATATAATAGTGGGAAAATTCAATGATTGCAATAGTAACTTGTCGCAACTATGTTCATTTTACATAGTCACTTAAGTAGTTGTCCTACTACAAAAAGAAGTATTATTTATTGTTAAAATGGCCTAATTGTACAAATATGTATAGTGAATGATGTAATACCCCTCCGTTTTGCTTCTTGTTTCATGTTGTTTTATGCTTTGCTTGGATTGCAGCTACTTTGATACTGGACACACTTTTATTATGATGTTTTGATCGCTACTCTTGAGCGACAACTATTATTGTGTGATGTGATTATCTGATTTTATTTCACATGCTTTGATGAATTAATGATGTCAGTAGAATTATCATGTGATTATTTATGTGAATATTGTTTATGACGTTAGTGTCAGTCTTTGATGAGTGTATTGGTGAAGAAGACAGGTTCGCATCACTCGCTTGCGAGCGCCCTGCGAATTCGAGACTTCTTCTTCACGGTGTGAATTATATGCTGCATATATTATGTTGTTTACTTGATTTCAGGTTGCAGGTACATGACATCAACTCCACCTGGTTTCACAGGTTTGAGCATGTCGATCCAATGGTTACGTTGAATGGGAAATAGTAACTTGGTAACATGTGTCAGGTCTACACCCTAGCCTTAGTGTGTCGTCAGTTCCGAGTATTGAGTCATGTTGAATCTTATTTGATGTTAATTAATGTTTTGAAAAGTGTTGTTTTATTAAGTAGTTCTCTTAGAAAATTGCATTGGCTAGAAGAAATGTTTATTTTTTATATTATATTAATGTTATGCTTTTGGTTATATTTAAAATGATTATTGAAATTAAACTTAAATTACTTAATTAATTAAATTTAAATCTCAAGGGATTAAATTTAATTATTAAATAATTGTAAGTATGCTAATTAAAGTTAAATTATTTAATTTATTAAATTTAAATCTCAAGGGATTGGATTTAGTTATTTAAATAATTTAATAATAATTATGTAAGTATATTTGATTGTTAAATTAAATTAAATCAAAAAGGAAATTATGAGAAATTGAAATTTTACTTTAAAGTCAAAATTAGGGCCTTCCAAAGAGGGGAAATGAAATTAACTTTTAAATTCAATTTCTTGTATTGAATGTGAATTAGGGTTGCATTAGGTTATTTTGGAATTTTGAGGAAATGATGTTTTATAAGATTAGGGCAGAAAAATTTGGGGATTCTTCTTCCTTCTTTTTTTTCACAGGTATGAGATTTTTGGAGAGAGTTTGCACATGAAAGTTTTGGAATTATTTTCTGTTTGGAGAATTAAATTGAAAGGAGAGAAAATTCTGTGAAGAAGGTGGAGCTATTGGATCAAAGCTTGCTGGAAATTCTTTGCATTGTGGAAAAAGAATTGTGAGGAGCTCAAAGGAAACTCTGCATCAAGAATTTTGGCTATTTCCTGTGGCTGCAAATAACCAGGTTTTCTTTTATTTCTTGCTTTATTGTTCCTAGTTTAATCTATTTTCTAAATGATAAGAAATTGCAAATGGGTGATTTTTCTTGAAACCCTAGGTTAAACTTCAACATTTTGGTATTCAGATTTGTTTTTCAAAATACAAACCCTTTTAGAAAATTTTGTTGAAAAACTCAAAATCAATGTATTACTTTTCCTTTGTTTTATTATTTGAAAACATGGAAGGATGGCTTATTTTGGTATTCAGTTTATAAATCTCTTGAGCATGAGATGTCTATTGTTGTAAATTTTATTACTGTTTTAAATTTATTTCTTCAATATCACCAGTAAATGTAATTCTGGAAAAAAAATTATATGTATGTAAATATACATTACATATATCATATTTTAGATATGATACATATAATCTATATTTACATATATATAGATTTTTAATTTTTTTATTGTGTTGTAATTTCTATTTTGTCGCCGGTACGGCGAGTGTACGAAAATTCGTACTGCGTACGAAATTTTCTTGGAAATTTTTATTTGAGAAAAAAATGTTGTGTGTGGGGGGTTCGGCCCCCCACTATTTTTTTTTGTTTTATGTGGGTACACAGTACCCACTGGGTAGTGCGCCCACCACATGGGGGGACGCACTGTCCAGTGGGGACTGCGGCCCCCTCCATCCACTATTGTCAGCCGTTGTACATAGAGTACAGTAGGCGTAGGCATTGCCAGGTCTGCGGACTGTCCACGGGTACCAGTGGTATCGTCCGTCGGACGAGGTACCGTCCGGACCCGTGTGCTTTGTTTTTTTTATATTTTTTTTTTGTTATTTTAATTCGTTTTAAATTTTATTTTATTTGATTTTTGTTTATTTAAATTCGTTTTAAATTTTATTTTTATTTCGATTTGATTTATTTTATATATATAATATTTAATTTATATATATATATTATATGTATTTTATATTATATATGAATATATATAATATTTATATATATATATATATATAGAATGTAATTAATATTATATATATTGTTTATGTAATTTTATTTAAAGTTTTTCTTGTATAATCGATTTATTGGATCAAGATAAAAATATTGATTTTAATAGTGCATATTAATATGAGGTGTTTTTCTTTGTAAATGTGTGTATTTAATACCTTGTTAAACATAGGAACATTCAACAACTTAGACAATTAATTATAGTCGAATTTATTATTGCTCATGATTTGATTTAGTTGTAGAGATTACGTATTTAATAAAATATTGATTGGTTAATGTAAAGTCTTGAATGAATTATTTTACTTTGCTGCGAAAAGCATTAGATAGGAACATGGTTTTAAGATAACCAAATATAGAACTTTTCATTGTCAATGCATGAGTTCATTTATGTATCCTTTAATGAGTATGTTGTGAATGAGTGTTGAGTAGTTGGGTTGTAAAGTCTTCCAGTAAAACGTGGGTCATTCCCTTGTTAAACTATTGTTTTGATTTCCCTTGGGTAGTGTTACAAGTATCTAGTGTCCTCCTAGTGTTGGAGTGGATTTCTTTGTGGTTGCCTCCTAGGATAGGAGAAAGCATGTTGGTTCAGTTCTGTAACACTTGAGTAACCCTTGGAGTTAGATTGTGTAGTGTGTTATCCAATTAGAAGAGTGGCTTTTGTTAGGGGCCGGAGCCCAAAGAGGTAAACCGGGTAACCTTCAGAAGTGATTTTAACAACTGAGAACTAAAGTAAATGTACTTAGAGGACTAGGATGTAGTTCACATTAACCAAGATAAATTAACCTCACTCACAGACACAAGGGTTTGTTTAGACTTGGGGTGAGTGAGAAGGCCTGGAATGGAAAGATCACTATCTTGTCCTTATGAGAGGTAGTTGATTCCGCTTGAGTTAGTATGAGTGTCGGGATTCGATTGAGGCCACCAGGATTTCCGGAGCCTATGAAGAATGCCCAGAGGATATCTCATGACAAACCATGCGATGACACTCTGTCTAGGATAACACTGTGTTATGTTGTGCGTATGGTTTCTTTAGCACACTTGATTATATTATGTCTAGAAGCAATGTAACCATGATTAGAGTTAAACTTATATTGTGCATATGTGTGGTTGAGTCAGCTTGTATCAGTATGACTCTGCCTTTGGTTGAGGTAGTAGGTTTCTCGTCCATGTTACTTTATTACTATCTCCTAGCATGGGGGGTGGGCCTACGGGTACCACATGGTTGGGTGGAACATGCACCAAAACTGTTGGGTCCCCTTGATCTTCAATACTTGGTGGCAAGACTTCTTGATGGACATCTCACATTTCTTACTTTTAATTCTTGTACTTTGTATCTCATATTGTAATGATATTGATTTACCCCTCTTGTGTTATGAGGTGGACCTTGTAATGATCATACTTATGTATTTTGACTCATTCTAGGAATGAGGATTGTAATAGATGTATGTAATAGATTTATGTAATGAATGCTTCAATTTTTATCTTGTATCTTTTTATGTTGTTGAATGTTATTACTTGAGTTATTTACTTTCAATGTAATTTAGATGATGTATGTTAATGGGGATTTATGTAATCTCAGTTACATAACCCTAGGGGATGTTGTCAATTATAGTTGAACATGTGGGTTTAATTCACTTCTTTTAAAAAAAAAATTAGTACGCTTGTTTAGTGAATTGAAACTTCCTCTAGGGTTGCGTGGCGGGGCATTACAAATGACATATGTTATGTAACCAAGATACATGGAATAGTTTAATCCAAGCAGTAGGTTACAATTACAATGTTTTCATCTGAAATTGAGATATATTAAACAATTTATCTTTTCCTATTCATTGGAGTAGCCCTGTTACCACTAGAAAACACACAAGGATATTTTGTATTTTCTAAGGTTAGCTAATAGGCTGGTAGCTACCCAGGAAATGAATACATAATTAATGCATTGAATTCCTTCATAGTTAACAACACCTTACTTCAATTAGAGATTAAATTTACAAATAATTTTACTATTATGTAAAACAAATAGAAGTACCTATCATTGTACTATTTATAAAACCTTATTTATGAGTGGTACCAAAGTAATAGTAGATGTCAAATTCTATGTATGTCATAAACATGAAACAATACAAGCCAACAAGCAAGCTATAAATTCAAAACTAAATGCTTTGAGAAAGGTCTTGTTAACTGTCAATGCATCAAATGCACTGCCTATGCATTGATTACGATAGTGACTTGCCCTTGCACAAAAATCTAGGCACATGAAGAACATATTGTTAGAAGAATGAGATAATTTGCATTTTATTTTTAACTTTGTCTTCTACTTTTGGAACATTCACTACCACAGTTTGCATTCAACACCTAAATATTTATGAAACTTTATTATCTATTTCTATTGTTCTACTTTTATTCTATCTATAGTAAGAAAACTAGATGTATTCCTTCGCATTTAAATTATCCAATTTGATTGACTAGCTAAGCTTGTGAAATGCAGAACAAATGATTGCAATAGTATTGGTCTTGTGGTTGTTGTATTTGTTCAACATTGATTGCTTTATGTTTATGAATAGCATACAAAATGTCATCTACTATGCTCATTTATTTGATATGTTCTTTTAATAGGAACCATTGTTCGCAATTTCAATGGGAGACAAGCATTGATACTGGTACAAATATAGTCAACTATTGAACAAGGAAATGGAAGATCAGTTTCTTTGATCATTATTCTTCTCAGTTTCCAATGAAAGAATTTAATGTCTATGCAAAAGATCACCTCCATTGTTATTCACTTATGTGAAGAGCACTAGAGATTTAGCATATATACAAATTAATCCCTATTAGCATTTTCTATAATGTAATACTTTATGCATTCTAAATGGAGACAAGATTTAAAAATATAGGAATAATAGTCATTGATAACCATGAATATGAAAACTGCTCACAAGTTTACAATATAGACATTGTTACAAACAAATGATGATATAGATTATCTTAGCCAACTTTTCTTCCATCATGTACCTTATGATCTAGCACTCCCACACTTTTTCTATAGAAAATATGTCGACACGCACAATCATAAAATGCTATTAGCCATTCTACTCAAATGATAGTAATAAATGAAATAGATGAGATGAAGAGAATTATAATGCAATGCATTATTCAATACTATATCACTACTTTGTAGACACATGATGGATCAAACAAAAAGACCAAAAATACAAATGAAAACCATTGAAGATGACAACCAAATAGTAAACAATTTATTCTTTTTCTCTATCACATGCATTTCTAGATTGTTTAAATATAAGATTTATATTTCTCTTGACATTTGTAGAACAAAATTCAAAAAGACTATATTAGTTGAAGACTTGAATCCATGGAAAGCTGGTCACACATTTCAAGGAGATGTTCTAGTTGTCTATAAGGAAAAATTGGACAAAGTAAATAAAACACGTGAGGGCTTGTGTGTTGATCTCACATATCTAAAAGCATAAATGATAGTTACATTGAATATCAATGGAAAAATTGTCTAGGAACATTAGCACAAAATAATTCCAGGATTGGTAGTCTCAATATCAGGCTTCCAAATTGTGCCTACAATAGATTATGATAGAGGGGACTGTAATTTCATACTTATATTGAAAAACATATGCACAGTTGAAAGCATGCCTCTCTTCTCTACAAATTACTATTTAATTCCAAATACAACTATGAACCAGTTGATGGTAGCCACAAATCAGTATCCAGTAGGGACAATAGGTTCTTTGGTTGTTGGTGCTAAAAAAGTAAGCAACCAATATGCATTTGACATCAAATATGGAAAAGAAGACTATGAAAGAGCATAGGCAGAAATGGCTCTCTTCCATATGCTACTAATCAATTTTAACTTTTTTTATATCCTTATGTTGTCTACAAAAAAATAGTGAAATAAAAACTAACATTGTAATTCCTATGAAACTGCAACTTCATCCATCTCATGAACAATAATTGCAAATAGAGGAATGACTACACATGAATAAAACTCTAGCATATCTTTTCAAAAATATCCTAAAAATAATAGACCAAAGGAACATGTTCCACATAGGTAGATCAACAATTCTTTGCAAATTGAATGCCAAAAGAGAAATGGAAAAGCTAATTGCTTTAATTCAATCAGCATCTAAAGTGACCTTTTAAATTTGCATCATTGTTTGATTTAAATTTTTCATCACTACCCCTTCTAACATATCATATTGGCATTTTTCAAGTTTCATGTTCATTAAAGGAAGCAAATACAATTTCAAATCCATTTTGAAGCTTTTTTCTCATTTTGCAAATACAAATTCAACAATTATGGGATGCTCCAACAAGACACCGCTCATTGTAACCAATATGACAAGGAAGTGAGTTCCATATATTCACTTCATCCTAAAACTATTATCATAACAAATGAAAAACAAACAATCCATTGTTCAATTCAAAATCATGCCCTCCAACAACTATTTCTTGCTCTTCAAAACATGAAATATGAAGACTATGTGAAGGACAAATCAATAGTTATATTTGCAGTATAGAAATTCACCACCAAAGGACACTTCAGCCTCAATCCAAACAATGTCATCACACATGCTACTTTCCAAACTGAATGAACAATACATGCTACAGCAAGGTAGAAAACTATACTGATAGAAATACTATTCCCCTCTTCAATTTCCAGCATTTGTTTAAAATTATATAAAAATATATCATGATACTCAAATTTCAGGTATCGAAGATACACATTCAATTACAAATTTTCCTCCCATTGAATTCACCCGCACTTCTCTGTTTTTAACACTTATTGTCCTACTTATTTCAGCTATATTACTATATTTCATGTATTAAGGGCTAAAAATTCTTCACACTCTCATTCTATAGTAAACATGTTTTTCCTTTAAATGCTAAACAACACTTAATTTTCTCGCATTCCTCTTAAACTAAATTCTCCTTTGTTTATTGTTTCTTCAAAACCTTGTATGTTTGTAGCTCTGTGTTCCCCTCTTCCATGTTCTTTACTTTATGAACAATACACTACTAGTGAGCAGTTATGCAATTTTTTTACCATACTTGATAGCTAGAGGTATTGCTTTCTTAGCTATGTACTCATTGCTTGCATGGCCAGAAGCCTTTCACCAAAGCTCACAAAACACTTAATGTTATTCTATTTTTCATTTCCATGAATAGGATACTATATGTCAGTGCAAAGGGATCTATAGGCAGTCAATGCTTAGTTAATCCACATGTACCAATTAAATATTTGTAAAATATATAAAGTCCTATTTTCCTAATTTAATTTTCCACAAATGATTAGTAGCCCTACTCCAACCAATACAAATAGATATTTTCTATATCTCTCAATTGCAAATCAAACCATTGCAATACTAACCTATTATTTCGCTCCAGATGTTTTATGTATCTTGATTACATATAATATGTCATTCTTGCTTCTTGGGATTTAAGCACATATTTTTGATATTTGAAAATTATGTTTTATCTCTTTTTCTATTGGTTCGAGTAGGTTTATTTCTCATTTTCCTTTAATAAAATTAAAAAACTAGGGGGACTGCAAAATATATAATGTACTTCTATTTTTGTAATTTAGTTCAATAAAAATGAACAATAGGCCTACTCGAATCAATCAAAAAAGAGATAAATCATCTCAAATTCTTATGCATTGAATGAAAATTCTACAAAGATTCACTTGGTACTTGATTCCATTTTATTTGAACTATTTACCTATTGCCTCTGTTTCTATTAATAGATAAGTGAGCAACCACATGCACTTTATACAAAAAATAGAAAAAGAGATACAACATAATTCTCAAACACCTAAAATATGTCCATAAATCCCAACTATATAAAAGAGAGGAAAACATTTTAAGAAATACAATTTCAATCAACAAGCAAGTATTTGAAAAGTGGATTCAACAATTGCAATAGTAAATTAAGAAAGCTTCATGTATCTTGGTTCCATGGAAAATGTCAATGACCCTAGCTATTTGTACAATTAGGACTTATACTAGAAAATGATACTTCTAAATCCGACTTTCCTAATACACAAATGCATTCTCTCTAATTTATAAACATGAAACTTATTTTTGTGCAAAAGTAGATTACTGTTACAATTAGCTAGTCAGTATGTAAGCAATGAATGAATAGTTAATTCATGAAATCTCAGACGAGTATTGGGTTTTGTTTTGTTTGTTGGGAACTATTTATGGTTTTTTTAATGTTGTTGATGGTAGAGGCATTTAATGTATTAAGTATTTGAAAAATACATAATTTCCTTCTATGTTTCATTTTTATGAATAAAATATAATATGTTAATGCAAATTGTTCGTAGCCATTGCATGATGTTTCAATTAACTAATGCACCTTTTTTACATTACATTTTTTTGCTTTTCCTCAATGTATTGCTTACTGTTGCAAGCTCCCAAATGGGAAATAGGTACAATATTTGGGTATGTGCAGGATCATGATGGGCCAAAAAGTGGCAATATGATGGGTATGTGGCTGACGACTTTTTTCTTACCCAAAATTGGTGAAACAAAAAGGTTTTTTAAAGGAGATTCTCATCTTTCCACCAATATAAAATATTCTTTACTTTGAATTTAATAAATCATTATTATTCATTTTCTATTGAATTACGACTAAAGTCCTGATTTTTAGGCTAATTGAAAAACATCTATAGCTTTCAAACGGTATCATAGTTTTTGAATCCAAAACATGTGTCACATTCTATGCTTCACATAATATAGGATTAAAAAATAAAAAATTGAATTTCATGAATTTTTGACCAAGTTAAGGTGGTCAGACATACAAGTCTTTATATTATTTAAAAAGTTGTCATAAAAAATTATAATTAATTATTTACTTGGAAAAAAATTACAAAAAAATATGCATCCCATCAGGACATGAGTCCTCTACTTATATCTAAAATCTTATAAAAAAATATTATCATTTTAATGTGGTTAGGGTGGTCAAACAAACACCTACTTATTTTTTCCCTATAATTTAAGTACTACTGTATTGAAATTTCAAATTTTCATGAAATATATTTATTTTTTTGTAAATAAACCTAGTAATTTAGAAATTACATTCAATTTTATACAAATTATATTCTTACATATTTTTGAAATAATATAGATAACTTATTCAAAATTTTATGTCAAGTTGCCTAACTCTGATTTTTCTGAATTTTTTGCCACTTAAGGGCCTATTTTTTCCATGATGATCTTGTACATACCCATTTTGCAAGATGTATTGGAAATCTGGTGGTTATGTAAGCAATGAATGCATAGTTAATTCATGTAATCTCAAGCGATTGTTGGGGTTTTTTTTGTTTGTCGAACATAATGTATTTCTCTATTTCATGTTTATGAATAACATATTATATGTCGATGCAAATCTCCTATCCATTGCATAATGTTTCAATTAACTAATGCACCTTTTTTGCATTACATGTTTTTTGTTTTCCTAGAGGTGTTGCTTATTGTTAGAAGCGCACAAGCGGGAAATAGCTATAGTAGATTACAGACCACTGAAATATTTGGTCTCCTATTGAATAGGGTTCCAACAATCACAATTAATTTTTTATTCACTATAATTAGACATTTTAATAGGTGTTTGAATAACAAAACTTGATTAGAAATAAAGGGAAAAAGTGATCAAAATTTTTGACCTCATAGTCTTTTTTTTCAAGAATCAAGTGTATTTGAACCTATGTGGGTCTTCTTCTCTAGTACAAATGTAGAAAATGGTTCTTGTTAAAGGAAAATTTTATTATGCATAAACATGTGACAAAAAAACACATGACAAATTTCATAGCAAAATTAAAATTATCTCACCCCTCTAACGCTGTGTGCTTCATGTGCCCCAATTTTTTCCCAAAGACAAATTACTCTTCAAATCAATCCATAGTCATTTCATTTCATGTATTCAAAATTAAAAATACCTTGCCCACACCATTCAATTTTCCATATCTAGCCCATAATAGTGAAATTTCTTCTACATTCAGTCTCTCATTCTTTATAAAGCAATAACAACTTACCTCTTTCACAATCTGCAAAATTTTCTACTTTTTCTCAACATGTCCTTTGCCAAACTAAATTCTAATGCATCAATCAAGAAACAAATTTGTTTTGAGTGTATATTCTTGAATGTCTACATGTAACACCCTTTCCATTCTCATAATCCATGCACTCAATTAATGTCTAGAAGCTTCAAAGCACACAAAATCATAGGAAACCTCTCTCGTTTACACCTGCTTACCTTTAACAATTTATGAGGTATTGGCATTGAAAAGAAACTTAACATATTGTCTACCCAAATTTGCATTTAGTAGATTTGTTGTCTCACATCCATCACTCATACAATTTAATGCATTAAACATGCATCAACTACTTTACTACCTACCACCCCAGTGTCAAAGCCTGCACTGTGTGCATCCACTGATTAAATATTTGCAAAATATATATTGTCCTCATGCTTTCCTAATTTACTACTACAATCATTCAATCTACCTTTAAAAAATTGCTTGTCGATTCAAAATGTATTTCTTAAAATTATTTTCTCTTTATTCTAAAGGGATTTATGGACATATTTTGTGTCTTTGAATATTATGTTTTATCTCTTTTTCTATTTTTTATAGAAGCTCTATTATTCATTTTCATTTATGTACATTATGAAAATAGTGAAGCATTACATATTCTATAAAATCATTAATCAATGTATATGAAATGTGAAAGCTTTGGTTGACCAACTAGAGGGTAACAACCATGTAAATTACAAAATAGATATTTCATCGTAACATAGAAACATGTCATATTAAACAAAACAAACTGCATTACAAGGTGAAAACATTGGTTTAAAAAGACTAATCAACTAACTAGCTATGATATATTCATTTCTAATTATTCCAAAGTTTTTCTCCTTGCTCATATTAGTTTCATAGATTAATTACATTTAAAAAATATAACCTTAAATTTATAGAGTTCTTAAATACAAAAGCAAAGAAAAAACAATAACTCATGTACCACAAATTCCTATATTCCTTTTCCTTTTACAAAGTGTGTTTACAACTCAATGCAAATAATTTATATTTAATATAGTTTTAAATTTTACATTTAATATAAATTATAGTCAATGCAAACATTTTATATTTAATTTAATTTGAAACTAAACTACCATCCCTAATATAGTTCATATAATTGATTAATGCTATCATGCCCACTGACTTTAATCTACTTGCATCAACACAACCACATTTCCCTTTGTCGTCTCAATGTAACAACATTCTCCTTTGTCAGTAGGAACTCAATGTGTTTTGTCACTTGTTATAATATGAATATTATTTTATACTTCATCTAATATCCTTATCCCAAATTAGATTTTATTTGAATTGTAAAGTCCTCCTGGATATCATGAGTGACATTGTAGCTTAACATTATTACTGACTTACTTAAATTAAGTTCTCATTTACTATTATGTCAATATCCCCCTAGGTCATTTTCTCATGAGCTTCATTGGATACATATCAATGGCATCTAAGGGGCATGGACAAGAAAATTATGACTAACCCTAATTCACAACACACAACTACATCAATTAGCATGTTTTTTCTTCCCCTAAGATGTTTTTGAGAGTGGAAATTAGGTGGAAGGTTGTGAAGGAGTAGAAAGGAGTTTCCGAACCATAGGAACCATGACCCACATCTCTTGTAATGCCCCGCCAAGTTACCTTAAAGGAAGTTGCAATTAACATCATAAACGAACCAGTTTTTTTTTATAAAGTGCATTTAACATACACATTCACTTACTAATTAACAACAACCTCTAAGGCTAAAAGGTTAGGATTACTTAAACCCACACATATATTTTACATATAACCATAGCATTATGAACTTTATGATATAAACATCATACATCATATGAATACCACATAACATAATAAGATAATCAACCAAGATACAATCTCATAAACATTATCTTAAACCAATAGTTACATCACTCATTCCCAGAATGAGACACTAGTACAAATGTATTCAATTACATAACTCCACCTCTTACAAAAGAGGGATAAAGTATCATATACAAACTGAAATATTACAATGCAAGAAATTACAACAAGAACTGCGAGCTATCCATCTAGATGTCTCGCCACAAAGTACTAAAGATCGATGGGGACCCAACAGTTTTGGTGCATGTTCCACCCAACCAATGTGATACCCGAAGGCCCACCCCCCATGCTAGGAGATAGTAACAAAGTAACATGGACAAAGATTCTACTACCTCTAACCAAAGATGGACTCAAACTAACTCATACTGTTATAACCAACCAAATGAATTAACAAGTACAACTCATTCACCATACAAGTACAAATCAAGTACAACTCAAATACAACATTCACATCACTAACATAGGTCACATTGCTTCCAGACATAAAGTAGATCAAGTATGTTCACAGAACCATACATATAAAACAATTAATAACAGTTGTCCTAGATAGAGTGTCATCGCAAGGTTTGTCATGAGATCTCCTCTTGGCATTCTTCATAGGCTCCGGCACAAGTAATCCTGGTGGCCTCAACCGAATCCTGACACTCATACTCACTCATGTGGAATCAACTACCTCTCGTAAGAACAAGATAGTTGATCTTGCCATTCCAAGCCTTCTCACTCATCCCAAGTCTAAACAATCCCTTGTGTCTATGAGTGAGGATTAAATTATCTTGATTAATGTGAATGCATCCTAATCATCTAAGTACATTAATTTAATTATCACTTGATTAACTCACTTTTGAAGGTTACCTGATTTACCACTTTGGGCTTTGGCCCCTATCAAAAGCCACTCTTCTATTCGACAACACACACCCAAACAATCCACTAAGGGAACCACAAGTGCATACCAACTAGGCATCATAATCCACTCCAACACAAGGAGTATACAAATAATAGAAACTCACTCCAAACATTTTGGAAGCAACAAACACATAGTCCACTCCTTTCACATGAGGCAACAAGATGAAACCATATCACAAGGTCACTCCATACAGGGAGACACGGATCCCATAATCCATTCCTAAACCAAGGAGGTGCAAACATCCCCATTCGTGAAAATCGGGTAAAACTGAAAAGACGCCATGCACTACCCAAGGGAAAATAATAGGATGGCATAAAGATTCAACAACCCTTATCCTCTAAGTTCTTTTGGAAGACTTATAATTTAGGACTAACACTAAATCCCAAAACCAACAATACAACTTGACGACATAGCAACAAAAGCATTCAAGTCATTAATCAAATCTAATATTTGGATTTCCTAAATCCATATTCATTCAATAGGTAGTGTTGACAAAGTCAAAGACACGATAACTAGATCATCTAAAATAATCATAACCCCTATTTCCCTTTTCATTATTGGAAATCTAAAACAATTAAACTTACTTCCCTTTATTGAATACAGAGAATTAAATCCTTTAAGATAATCATGAAGAAAATACTACTTTTGGATATACTAAATCCATATCTCTTTCACAATCCAATCACAATGATTCAATTAATCTAAATAGAAACATAATTGATTGCCTCATCAATAAAACTTCTTAATTTACTTTTAAATCGACACAAATCTATGCAAGTAAACTCTTTCTATTTCCTAACCAAATCTTACATCTCATTCAATTTCTATTTAAAACATTCAATCACTTTAATATAATAACATATTGTTTCTCTATCCATTTTCCATATACACTAATCAATCCATTTTTAAACCTCTATTCAATAATATATTGCATGCATCTCATATTAATAATTGAAAATACTCATTGATATATATACATTTCAATATATTTTCTTCAATCATATTAACAAAATAAATATTTCTTTTTAAATCAAGTAATTACTTCTATTAAAAAATATCTTTCTCTATACCTTTTCTACACATACTAATAATTTCTTTTAGAACACTAATAATACTCAATTTGCAAACAATAGAATAAAATAAGATAAAATATTATTTATTCTTTCAAATGGATATATACCTTCAATATATATATACTAAATATAAATTAATATATTTAAATATATTTAATCATTAACATATCTTCTATTCTTTACAGAATATAAAATTGTTTAATTCAAAATAAAATATCCCTTATCATCAATTTTCCAAAATATAAATATATATTTTTCCAATTAAATCAAATTAATAATTTGACCTTTTACACATGAATTTAAATTCCACAAATAAATTTTAAATTATGCATTCTTTAAATCATATATTTAACTCCTTCAATTAAACTTTAACATGTCATTTTAAAATAAACAATAATTTTCCCATATGTTTATAATTCTAATTCCAGTAATCTAATATACAAATTTTATTTAAAATAATACAAATAAATATAATATTTTAATATCATAAATTATAATATAAAATATTATTAAATAATATTTTGATATTATAATAACAATACATAAAATATTAATATTTATAAATATCAATTTATTATTATTTTATTTTCAAAGCAGCCATGGAAAAATAACTTAAGTCTCATGTTTCAAGCATAACTCAAAAACTGCGATCTGGGTATTTGCGATTTTTTGACAGAAATAAGAAAATTTTAAAATGCAAAAACCCTTTAAATTTTCTGACAACCCAGTTTGTAAAAGTGAAGTTATAGGCGACGCAACCAGACCATCTTACCATGAAAAATATAACTATATTGCAGATTTTAAAATCCGTTTTTTAATAATAAACAAAAGGTTTCATTTTCTAAAAATATTATAAATGAATTGTTCAATCTCTATGTTTGATTTCAATAACAACAAAATTGATTTCCCCAAATAATTTAAATTCAACTAAGGTTTTCACAATTTTCACTCAAGAATTTTCACAAGCAAAGGTTGTAAATTTGTTTAATTCTTTTCTTCTAATATCAAATTTGTTTTCTAAAACAGATTTAACAAACAAATCTTTAATCATTACTATTTTAAAGAAAACAATCAAGAACAATAAAACACAAAAAGGAAAACCTGGTACAAGAAGCTACAAGAAGAGATGAATTTCTGATGCAGGCCTCCTTCAAAGATTTCCTGAATTTTCTTCAATGTTCCAATGAATCGAATCCAAAATCCAACAAATGCAAACAATCTTTCCTTCAATCAATTCTACAATCAAACTTTCTTCAAACCCTTGTGCAAATTTTTCAAAATTTCTTCCCTGCTGTAAAAATGTATTTTTTTCTAAATCTCTTTCTCTTCCCTAAAATTAAAATATGTATTCTTTATAAATCAAAAAATACCTAATACAACCCTAATTCACATTACATGCAAATTAGATATTTCAATTTCAATTTCAATTTTTACAACTCTAATTCACATTACATGCAAATTAGATATTTCAATTTCAATTTCAATTTTCAATTTCAATTTCATTTTCAATTTCAATTTTCGAAAACCCACTTTCAATTTAAAATGCAATTTGAAATAATAAATTAATTTCAAAAGTTGCAACTAATTTCTCAAATAAACATTTAATTACAATTTCCAATTTAATTCCCACACGTCTAAATTAAATTCCAAATTTAATTTCAATTCTTTTATTTCCTTTCATTCTCTTGCATCATGTTTAATTAATTAATTAAATTATTTAATAACTAAATTCAACCCCTTGGATCAAATTTAATTAATTAAATAAACTAAATATAATTAATTAATTTAAATATAAAATTTTATCCACATTGCATTATTTAAATTAAATAATCATCAACATGATTTAAATGCAATTATTCTAAATATCTATTTTCAAATCAAGAATTCTTCATAATTAAATAACATCAAAGCAAGACAGACAATTACTCGATACACACAACTGACGACACACTAAGGCTAGGGTGTAAACTTGACACATGTTACCTAGCTACTATCTCCCATTCAACTTAACCGTTGGATCGACATGCTCAAACCTGTGAAACCAAGTGGAGTCGATGTCATGTACCTGCAATCCTGCAACCAAGTAAACAACATCATACAATATATCCAGCATATAATACACACCGTGAAGAAGGAATTACGGATTTGTAGGGCACTCGCAAGTGAGTGATGCGAAACTATCCTCTTCACCAATACACTCATTGAAACTGACACTTCCATCATAATCCAGGAATCTCATAATAACATCTCATGTTAACTCTACAACATCATTAATTCATAATGCATGTGAAACAATAATCAGATAACTACATCCCACAATAATAGTTGTTGCTCAATAGTAGTGATCAAAACATCATAACAAAATGTATCCGGTATCAAAGTAACTACAACCAAACATAGCATAAACCAACTTGAATAAGAATCAAAACAGAGGGGTATTACATCTCCATGATAATTGAGCTACAGGTTTATTTCATCATTTGCAAGATAATTATATGGCGTTATTATTATTTTATATTTGAAAGGGTAAATTTTATTTAGTGTATTTTTTCTCCATTTTTTTTATGGCCTTACTAAGGCATTAGCAAAGGGAGGAAGAGTTGGTGAGCTGGCCAACCTATGGGAAGGTCATGCCCCCTTATGGGGTTCATGACTCCCATTGGAGCCACACTTCCTCTTAAAGAGAGTGGGAGATGCCCCCTATTCTAGCCATAAAAGTTGGAAATGAGGAGGGGATTGAGCCCTCTCTTCAAGATTTTTTTTTTTTCAGTTTTATATTTTCTAATCTAAATTTATTAGCATATATTTATTTTTTTCAAATTAGAACAAAAAAATCATAGAATTTTTTTCAACTGATACGAGAAGCATTTATTTTTACATCTTTTTTCTCTTCTTACAATATAAACAACCATCACAAAGTATTAATTTCACTTTTTGTAATACTATTATGTTTGGATTGTGAAAAATAACTACCTATATAGCTTAAATAGTTTAACTATTTTATCAACCATAAGAAGCATAAATATTTATTTATTTTCTCTATTTTTATTATATGGTATAGATGTGCATCATTACATATATCAGAGAGCTATAAATTTGAAAATAATGATTTTTTTGTTACAAATGAAGGAACTGATCCAACTTAAAATTAAAAAAATCTATATTTTATTTCTTCTTCCAGGAAAGCACTTGATTTATTTCTTTTAAAACTAGAACATAAAAATCATGAGTTTGTTTCCATTGTTTATAAGCCTAAACTTTATTTTGTATGTAATTTTTAACCATGCATAGGCTAACAATATTTGCACAGACCTACCTTAATATAATGCAATAATTTCCATGTTTCTAGTATGTAACTAATAGACCCTTTTCATAAATATTACATAGTTGATATACAACCTCATAATTATAGAATACAAAAAGAATGTTTCAAATAATCATCTCTACTATTTCTTCTTTTACACCAGATTTGTTAGGTTCATTAATTTGTTTAACAACTAAGATGATGTACAAAAAAAATCTACCAAGCATCTCTTGTATGGATTAATCTCTACTACCCTATAGTATATAGTCCCTAATAGCCATGGTACAAAAATATCCAAATTTCATTACATGACAATTCTTTTTTTATGAGATAGCACTTTTCCTTTCTCAACAAGATATTCATATGATGGCATAGTGTCTCAAAATAAAAATTAAAGAATAGTTCTACACAAACTTGAAACCATAGTTTATTTCCAACAAAAACTAATCTTTTTTTTCTTTTTTCATTACAAATAACTTCCTAGCAATAGTCATATTCCTAGAAAATAAAAAAATGATTTTCAACTACTCTCCTATAGTATTTTTACTAAATCATTACAACAAACTTTTAAAGACTTTTACATTTAGCCCACAGGGCAGATTTCACTTGAAATGTCCAACATTAAACTCCTTTATTTTCTTTGGAAAAGAGAACATAGATACTTTAATCCAAATAGCTCCCATCAAACCTACAAGTTTACACATGATACAACTTTCTTTCAAGGTCAATAGGGTGCTCACAACACAAACTTTGATTGGAAAACCAATCACCCCTAAGTTAGGAGGCATCCATAGGAATTGAACACAGACACAAATACAAATTTTCCAACAAGAACAACACAAAGAATACACATGTATAACAAAAGTGTAACAACAAAAAAAGTATTCGTCTACATTTTCACACTTGATTTAGGAATGACTAGCATAAAATTAGACCTAGTGTCTCCTTGATCTAGTGTTGTAATGTGTTTTACACATTCACCTTAGATTTATGGCCCTTTTATGCTAAGTAGACCTAATTTTACCTTAATTTAATGTTGTAAAGTGTATTGATTTGTACCTTCACATTAAGTTTTGGGCCCTCTTACAATTATGACCTTAATATAATCATTAATAGGCCCCTAAGACCCTTTGTAATTCATCATGAGGCTTATTTCAACTGAGATCTCAGCATAATCAACAAATATACCAAATTTTCCAACTCCCCAACATTTCCTCCACCCAAAAAGGATTGGTAGAACGCATACACCACCTTGGGTGTATGATTCCCATATTAATCAGATCTATATGCCACAAGTGTTGTATTGGTCCCATTTTGGCCTCTTTTTAGAGTTTTGAGTAGTAAATCAAGGTTTTAATTTAAAAATTTCATGAATATCGGCCTCTGGGATCTAATAAATGATAAGTTGGATGGATTTCCTATATAAACAAGTTCTCAAATCATTATTTCACCTAAGAATTCATGATATCATACTAAGCCATCAAGAGTTAAGCATTCCAAGACTTCACAAGAGTGTCAAAAGAGTTTACGAGATTCTTTCTAAGGCATTCAAAGGTAGAATTATTCATCACCTATTGTGAAAATTCAAGATCCATCATCATGTCAAGATCATCAAGCATCAAGAAAGTTGTTGATCTATTTTTTTTTATGTAACATTGAAGATCCATTTGCAAGCATTGTTTCATTTTGAATTTATGATCTAGATCTACATTCTACATGGCCAGTTCATGCTAGATTGTTAATTTACATCCCAAGACATCATTCAAGTATCATGGTTCATGTTTCATATTTAATTTTTTATGTTCATATTTCATTATTTCATCACAAGGTTTAATTATCTAAATGCGGTTTGACCAAAGAAAACCCTTATTTCCTAACAAACAAACAAGTTTTTGTCTCTACATGTGTAATCATAGATCTAGGTGTCTTGGAGCTCGAAGATCCTTTGAAGAATAGGTTTCAAGGTTGAAAAAATTCAAGTTATTACAAGGTTATTATCTTCATGGAAAGTCATCTACAGGTTACAAATTAGGGTTTTAGGTCTAGAAATGAGGTGTGTAAGGAAGAGTAGAGATAGGAGTGTAGATTCAAGTCTTAATAGACCAAAAAATCAGAGTGGGAATTAAATGCCACTTGTTCCATATGAGTCTTAGTACAAGGATTTTTCTAGATTTTAGGAGATCCACATCATACACTGACAAATTCTAGTGTATGAGTCCTAGTGGGCATCAAACAATAGATTTTCAAGATTTTGGCGCTTTTCTTGACCTTGTCATTCTCTCAAGTACACCTCTATACTTTCTTAGTCCTTTATTTTGCATTTCAATTTCACTTCCTAGGTCATTTAGTTAGGTTTTTGCATGGTACTTTGCATGTCATTTGCATTTCTTATCTTTCCAAGCCCTATCATGGTGGTGAACCCTCTTATTATATTTAATCACACCATATGATTCCTTATTGCAATATCTCCTTCCCCCATTTCATCATTGGATTGAGATCTCTAAGGTTTCCTTAAGTGTAACAAGTGTGAAGTAGGAACCCTATCTCCTCAAAGGTGGGGCACCCTATTTTTATTGTTACATTTTGGTGAACCTGACATGAATACCCCTTTTCTAATTTGGAGTGCATCATATTCCTAGATCTAGATTTCATTAACTTTGCATTAGGTTTTGTATTAGTTAATTTGCATCTAAGGTTTCTAGATCTTGGATTAGTGAAAGTTCATATAGGTTACATTTTTTTATTATCTTAGATCATTAAATCTCATTTGAAATCTATATTTACACTTATCCTAGATATCATCCTAACTAGAAAACATAACACTCACATAGAATTCACTAAAAATTGTGCAAAAACCCTAAAATGGGACTCATACACCCCTCTGGGTGATTTAGTCCTAGTACGAGTTTTTTTGCCTACTTGCTGGGATTTTTGTGTTGTGCATTTTTCAACATTTAAACCCCTAAAATACCTTTACTAGGACTCATACTCCCCTTTGGGAGAATTAATCCCAGATCGGCCCTGAAACTACCTTTTACAACATCGTAAACCTTGTTACTACACTCTTGTTTGCTTCCATTAGTTATTTGTTTCAATTCTATGAGTTTATGTTATATGCATTTCATTAGATCTAGCTTAATTAGGTTCATTTCATGCATTTCTTAATTCCAAATTTTTATTTACAACATTTAAATTTTAGATTATTGCATAGTGTAATCACTAAATTACCTTGTTTGAAATCTGAAAAATTGCATTCTCCTTTTACATATTTTCTCTATCATTATTTCAAATTTATAGGAAAATAATTGAATCATGATTTCATTGAAAAAATTTATAGTTATCATACTTCAAGTTCTATTTTAGATCTTGTTGAGTGTTGTAAGAAAGTTTTGTTAAATGCATATAAATATGAAGCCTTCTCCCCTCTCTTTTTGTTCATCACTGACCCCTCTCCTAGTATCCCTTCTATGAGTGAGGTTAGTTTAGTGAAAGAGAATACAACCTTGGTTCATCATAACAATCACATTTATTATTATCCTAATATCTCTCCTTATTGTGAAGAAGATATTTTAGTATTAGAATAAATAATTTATGGGAGTTTTGAGAACCCTAATTGTTTCTCTCCTCCTACCTCTCCTATTAGGAAAAAAAATATTGAACAAGAAGACATAACAATAATCAATCATAAAAAAAACATGACACAACAAGATACAATTGAAATATAGCTTAACAACTCTTCAGCTAGTCTACATTCATCTCCCAACATCTTCCCCTCTCATGATAATGTTATAAATGATGAGGATATGTTTGTGTTAGATAATCTAACCTTTAAGATCTATGACAACCCTCTTCATGTTTCTTCCCCTACTTATCCTATTTTGGAGGACATTATTGGAAAAAGGCATGAAATTATGGATAATCATGACAATCACATTTAGCGTTCTCCTCATATCTCTCCTCATGATGAAGAATATACTTTGATGTTAGAAAATACAATCAATGAAAGTCATGAGAATCTTATTTTTCCATTTCCCCCTTTAAAACCCCTTATTGGACAAAAAAATTAACGATTGATAACTCCCTTGCTTGTGATGAAGTCATTTTAGAAGAACCAACCTTTAATGTCATGAACATGTAGGGTGATCCCATAATGTTGGCTTACAATTTCTAGGAGATTCTGATTTTTGTTGAAATAAAATATTTTTAGAAAATATAATGATTTAAGCCTTAAAGAGTTCCATTTTAAGGATTCCAATTTAAGTGGGTTTGATCAAACCACCTTAGATAAAACCCCCTTGGATATAACACTGCTAGTTTTATACCATACATATAACAAAGTCTCCTTTACACCTATCAAAATGCTGATAAAAAAACCACTTTTGATTTAAATTTTGGGGGATCAAATGAATTCATGTAAAAAAAAATTTTGTAAGTATGAGTCCTTATTAAAAGCTTCCCAAAAAGTATAATTTAAAAAAAATTAAAATTTATTATTATATTTATTTTTTATTTCTTGTGAATGTAGGGTTTTCACCAAAAATCAAACTCTCTATTCTGCACATCTGGAAAATTAGAAGATTATCAAATTTTTTTGAAACATATGAGTACACTAGATATTGAAATCCATGATCCAATAGAAAAAATTTTAATTTGGATACATACAAAAAAAGTTGTGTTATACAGTCCACCTATGTCTGAATTGTAATTGGTTTGACTTCGAAACTTGATTAAGGAAAAAATATTCAATAGAACACTATGAAACCAATTGGAAGCACTAGATATTGTAGTTACAAATATAAATTCAAAACAACTAGAATTTTATCCCTCATGGAAAAAAAATTGTGTTATACAGTGAGCGTCACTCATTAAAAATGGTATTTACTAAAAAAAACTAGTTTTCAAAGGAGATGGAAAAATAAATGCAATTTGATTCCAAAAAAAATTAAAAATATATATTTAGAATCTACAAAAAAAGTGTCAAAAATCACTAGTTTGCATCATCTTCAAATTCCTCACGGTTTAGTTGCTATAGGTTTCCAAAAGTGAAGATTTAGCTAGAAAAATTCAGTTTAGTGTCTAGTTTTTTCCAAAAAATGTAAACCAGTATTGTAAGTTCACCTTGTCAATAGTTTGTAGTTCTCCTAAAAACTAACCTCCTAGGGAGGATATCATGGTGCAAGAAAATGTGATCATTGAAACATGTATTTCAAAAACTAGTAATGAATCTTCCTTAGATGAAGATGATGAAGTGACATTAGGCTCCTCTACACTAAGAGATCATGCAAATAAAGATAAGTTTGTTGAGTTTACGACGACATAAATTGGATCTGCTTTACTTGGTGAGCCTCCTAAGTCACCTCCCATTAGTGAACCACATAATAAAATAAGAGATTTCTTGAAATCTATGATGCAATCTAATAGTAACAATGATTTGCAACAACTGAGTTATAACACAGTTGCTCAAACATGTAGATAATCACAAACCACTCCCGCTTCATTACAATTGCCTCAACATATTTTTCCTAGTGCTCCTTGCCTCCTTTACATATTATAGTTGAAGACCTTAAAAAGAATCCCACTAATATATCCATATGACAACTTGTTCAATTATCACCTACCTAAAATTGGCTATTCTGAGAAATATTACGAATAAAGTATGAGGAGATCCAATCTTATACTAGATTAAATATTGTAACACACTCCATTTATCATATGCATGTCACACAGTTGGAAATCACATTCCCTAAAAATTAATTAAACTCACTTGATATTAAAAAAAAATGAACCCTTGATGATAAAGGTGATCATTAATGAAATTGGAGTTAGGCACACTCTCATAGACAATGGAGCATATCTTAATGTTTGTAGCACCGACCTCCTAGATAAAATTTGCATCGACAAGAGGCTCATTCAACTTAATGATAATATTTATGGCTTTTACAATTTTAATAGGAAACCACTAGGAATGATCATGTTACCTATTGAGGTCAAATCTGTAGTGTTGCCTAGCCCTATCCATATCATGCAAAAATCTCTTTCATATAAAATTCTCCTAGGGAGACCATGGATTCATGCTATGAAAGAAGTCACATCTACTCTTCATTTTGTGCTAAAATTTGAATACAACAACAAGATATACAGATTTGAAGCAAATGAAAAAAGCCATAAATCATATGACCCTAACATTCCAAAATCAAAAGTTGAACCTATATAAGTTGATGCTAATCCTAATTATCTTTCACCTACAGAAAAACTCTTTAGTGATAATTGGGGATAATTAGATTTTATGTGTCATTTCAATAAAGGATCTAAAATCTCACCCACAATTTCCAAAGAGACATATACAAATGATTCATTTTCATACACAAATTCTAGTGATGATTGGGGTTCATTAGATTTTACACCCTCCTTTATGGGAGAGTACAAAATATCACAATCTAAACCAAAACAACCTTGTGTTTCATTTGCTCAAATTTTTTCTATGTAAACAACATTAACCCATGATAGTAATGAGGGATATTTGACTCCCATCCCTCATGAGAGGACCATGCATAACTTTAAGAAACCTCAAAAGGATTTGTGTTCTCATAAAGAAGCCGATTCTTCTCTAAAGAATAAACCAACTTCATATGAATTGAAAGTTTGTTATGGTCTTGATGAAAAACTCCCTCTTAAACATGGATACAATGAACACATGAAGAAAACTTATATACCATACTATTTCAATAAGGAACTAGGTTTACCACCTTAATCTCCATTTTCATCTAAGGTCTTATCATTTAGTGTGTGTATGACATCTTGTGCAAATGAAAGGACATTTTTAATATTGACCAAGAGAGTATCTTGTTGAGACTCCTCGAAGAACACAAAAAAAATTACTACAAGAGCTCATTTTGTATGTGAAAAGAAGAAAATAGTGGTTGTTTCCTTTTGCTTCTAGGGTTTTCAACCTAAAAGGAAAGAGACCAATTTTTTTTCTTTTTCACTCAAGAAAAATCCCTTGAGATTTCAATGAAAATGAGATTAAACTATGACAAATGGAATGTTCTAAGGGATTGATATGTCAAATGAGGGGTTCACCACCAAGTGTAAACTTCGAAAAGAAGATGTCGGAGAACACAGTGTGATATGCAAAATGACCTAGAAAATGCCCTAGAAGTGCAAGTAAAACAAAATAAGGAAGAAAAATATGAATAGTGTGTACTTGGAAGCCTTCAAGGGACTATAAGAAGCTCTAAAATTTTGGAAATTTTGACTGTCTTATGAACTAGGACTCATTCGCCAACCTACGTGAATCACTCCCAGATCCAAATTTTTGTGCGGGAGCTTGTTTTGAGAAAAAAGGTATCAGAATCTACAATCTGATCTGATAGATAGTTATAGTGGGACTCATTCACCACTCTTGGTGAATGAGTCCAATTTTTCCTTTTTGGAAATTCAAAGTTTTGATCTACACCTCTCGACCTGCTCTTTCTATTCCTCCAGGCTATTGGATCTAAAGCTATGAAAAACATCTACAAAATAGAATTTAACTTGTTTTGGTAATGGGGGGTTTTCCCTGTCAAACCCTTAGTTTGGTAATTAAACCTTGATGAATATAATGAAATATGCATAAAATCCCTAGCCTCAAGTGTGTCTAAGACTAGGAAATTTGAAACATGATGCAATCTTATTCTAGCAGGAGAGAATATAGTGCATAAGAATGGAAATGTACAAATGAATCTCAATTATTCTTATAACTTCCTTAGGTTGAATGTAGAGTGATAATGGAGGATGTAATCACTTAGGAAACAAGTCTTTAGGCTTGCCTTGATGGCTAGTTGCATCTCCCCAACCTATAATTCATCATGCTTCACCATAGGCATCCATGATCAACCATTGACAATGCTAGATCTTGATTCAAAGTGAGCTTGAAGACCTATAGAAACACTTTAATGCTTCTCCAAAGCTTCAACCTTGCTTTCTCTTGAAACTTTAATGCTCTTGTGAAAGCTTACATGAAGATTCTTGATGCTTGATACTTGAAAATACTTGCTCAAAGTTCTTAGAGTCTGATAAAAATTACTTAGAAGCTTTCTTTTATAAGAATCAAAACCTAATTAACTGTTATTTAGATCCCAAAGGCTAACATTCATCAAAAAACTGAATTAATTTGACGAATTCCAACTCAAATATGAAAAATACCCCAAATGGGATTCATTTTCCACCCTTGGCGAATGGGTCCGACCTAGGGGACTCATTCACCCAAGGTGGAGAATGAGTCCCACCTTAAGTTTTTGAGGTGGGTTTTGAGATTTTTTGGGGATTTGGCTAATGTTTTGTGGTATTTGAGTGAAATGGGCCTCAAAATCCAAAATAATGGGTCATAGGGGCCTATAAATGGTTACTTTGAAAGATAATTAATGCAAGGTTGCCAAAATAGGTCCAAATTAAGTGTGAAATTGCCTATTTTTTCAAGAGTGAACAATTTTCTACACTACAATGCATATCACAGAGTTCATGATCATTATACTAATGAATGTAAGGCTTCAAATGATAAAATTCAACATCTTAAGGAATGTGTTGCTCTCCCTTGTGTTGAAGCACCCAATTCCTCTAATTGATATTTATTTTCATTATATCATGTTTCTCAACTCACCCTTGTCCTACACTAAGTGGGGGAAAGGGTTTAGGTAGCGTTGTCCTCGTATGTCACTTATCCTTATCTCTTTTGGCTAGTTGGCCACCTTTCATGTAAATATAAGAGCAAGCTTGGGATGTGGACGATATGCCTTAAGTTGAACTACATGTGACATTACATCAACACACATGTTTCACTATGTGGTTTTATTTATTCTTGTAATGCATCCTTTTATTAGAGGTGTCATTGGGCTTGATATCCTTCAAGAACATGATACTTCTTTGAATTTTCCTCTTTTGGAGATATTAGGCACAATATTCTCTAAGAAGAGACATTGCATAAATTAAGAAAAATCCATTTGAACTTACCCTACACTACTTGGAATTTACAATATCTATTATATGGCCACCTTGCATAACACATTTTGCGTGCATGTGGTACCATCTTGTGTGTTCATGAGTTTAAAGAATATGAAGCTTTGCTTGCCTCATGAAGCTTGAATTTAATTATTATGTGGTTCCTTATCAAAGTTATCAAGAGGTATAGCTTTGGTATGGTTAACGTATGATGAGAAGCCTAAACATGGGCATGGATTTCTCATTATACGGTGAGAAGCTAACACAAAGGCATGACTTTCTCACTAAGCCACTTTCTTTGGATACTCACCCAATAGACTGCCCGAAGTTATGCTGCCTTAGAGTGAGCATGCAATTTTGGAAAAATAGCTTATATCTGATCCACATCGTGTTGGAAAAATGGTCAAGGCTTGATCCACCTCTTTTTATTTTCTCTTGTTTTTGTTTTTGTTTCTTTTAGTCATTGACATTTTATGTCTGTGTATCTTGATGTTACATATCATACACCTTGTGTGCATCCCTTTGTGCTTATGTTGGTTTGATGTAGTATCTTCGATTCTAGGGGCTTGATCACCCCCTTGGTATTTTTCATCCTAGACTATCCACATCATAGGTACCCCTCATTAATGTCTACTTTAGTGTGAGTTTGAAGCAAGTTCCTCATCTCACTAAATTGGGGGCAAGATGCAACAATGGAAAAAGTATCCCTCTAAATTTTCACACATAATTTAGGAATGATTAACATTAAAATGGACCTAATTTCACCTTGATCTAGTATTGTAATATGTTTTACACATTCACATTGGATTGAGGGCCCCTTAAAGCTAAATAGACCTAATTTTACCTTAACTTAATGTTGTAAAGTGTATTTATTTTCCTATTCACATTAATTTTTGGGATGTCTTGCATTTATGACATTCATATCATCATTAATAGGGCCCTAAGACCCTTTATTATGCATCTTGAGGATTATTTCAAACAAGATCTCGACATAACCAACAAATATAAAAAAATTCTAACTCCCCAAAATTTACTCCACTTTAAAAAGCTTGGTGGGACCCACTTGGGTATATGAGTCCCATTTGGCCCCTTTTTAGATTTTTGAGCAAGAGATCATGGTTTTAAGTTCAAATTTCATGAATTTAATCCTATGGGATCTAATAAATGGTAAGTTGGATGGGTTGCCTATATAAGCAAGGTCTCAAATCATTATTTCACCTAAACATTCATGATATCAACCTAAGCCATCAAAATTTAAGCATTCTGAGACATCCCAAGAGTGTCAAGTGAGTTTACAAGATCCTTTCTACGACATTCAAGGATAAAATTCTTCATCATTTGTTCCAGTAATTCAAGATCCATCATTATTTTAAGATCATCAAGAATCAAGCATGTTGTTGAGATATTGTTGTGATGTAGCTAAAATGAGGAAAATGGTGACCATCTCTCTCTAGGGCTTCAAGGGTTTGAGACCTAAAAGGAGAAGTAAATTTTCTTCTTGGGTGTTTCACTCAAGGACAAACACTTAAGATTTCAATGCAAAGGAGATTGAAATCTAGAAAATTGAATGTTCTATGGAATTGAATGATTTTCCAAATGAGGGGTTCACCAGCAAGTGTAAACTTGGAAAAGAAGATTTTTAAAAACATAGTGTAGTATGCAAGATGATCTACAAAGATAAGTAAAATTCAATAAGAATCTATGAAACTAAGATGTGTGTACCTAGGAAACTGAAGAGGGCATAATGGAGATCTAGATCACTAGAAAATATGTTGTTTGTGTTGATTGGGACTCATTCACCAAGTTGAGTGAAACATTCTAGTTTTTGGGAAAATGTGTAGGAACAGATTTTAGCCAAAAGGGTATCCAAATCTGAAAAAATCTTTAAGTGGGACTCATTCACCAATAGTGGTGAATTAGTCCACTTCTGCTTTTCTAAAAATTATGAAGTGGATTTTGTGCCTCTCAATTTTCTGTTCTCTTCTCAATTATTTTCTCAATCTCAATCTGCGAAATAACACCTATAGGTATTCTCCAAGCTTCTCCAATGTTGAATAGTAACTTTGAAAACTTTGAAGACATGAAAATTTTTCTCCAACTTTTCTCCTTCACAAATCTGCAACCTAGACATGTAAATCACCCACAAGAAGAAGAAAAAATGGTTGTGGCATTAGAGAATAGGGGTTTTTCTTGGTCAGACCCCTTGTTGGTAATTAAACCTTGAAATGAAAGAAAGTGTAAAGGGAGAATGATGAATTAACAAAAGGTAATGTTGCAACTCACCACACTCTAGCAATAAAGTATTGCAATAATGCTTGAAATGGCTGCAATGGATGTGGTTCTTGAGTCTTGCTTGATGCTGATATATCTTTAATATAATTCTTGCTTGGATCATGAACTCTACAACACAATTGTGAGCACAACAAAAAACATGAAGAATGTGATATTTGGCATGATGATTGATGCTTAAAGAATGCTCTTGAATTCTTGATAATATGCCCTTGAAAGCATTGAGTGCTCTTGTTCAATGTTCTTGTGAGCTCAATTTGCTACAAGAATGTTATCAGAAAAGTATTAGATGAAAATGAGTGAACGAACCTTGTATTTATACTCAATTATGAAAGAATTATCAAAATTACAACACTACTAGCTAACATTGGATCTTAGAGAATAAAATCCTGCCAAAGATTTAAATTAAATTTGATTTTGAGTTAAAAGGGACTCATTTGCCACCCTGGGAAAATGGGTCCCACCTAAGGGGACTCATTCTCCCAAAATGGAAAATGAGTCCCACCTTAGGAATTTGAGGTGGGTTTTTAAGATTTTGATGTTTTAAATGCCTTTTGTAAGGATTATCCTAAAATGTACACATAAATAAGGCTTGTGGATGCAAAATGTATTCAATTAAAGCATAAGAAATCCCAAATATTAATGACAAGCCTAGAGGAAGGTGAAAGTGTGTTAAAAGACTTTGAAACACACCAAATAAGGAGGCAAGGCTAATGTAAATTATGATTGAAATTGTGTTAATTATGCTTCGTTAATTGATAAAATCTTAGAAAATTGTGAAAGTGTGTTACAACACTTTACAACACCTTTACAAAGTACAAGGTCCCAAGACCTAATGTGAATGTTTTATCCACATTACAATAATATATCAGGGAAATATTAAGCCAAAATTCACAAGGAGCACCCAAATAAGCATAGAAAAGTAAAGGATCCATTTTTTGATGCTATATTAGTATTGAAGATCTATTTGCAAGCATTGTTTCATATCCAATTCAAGATCAAGCTCTAAATTCTACATATCCACTTCATATTATATTGTTTATTTATATCCCAATACATCACTCAAGGTATCATGGTTCATGTTTCATATTCATATTTCATTATTTCATCACAAGTTTTAATTACCTAAACAAGGTTTGACCAATGCAAACCCCTAGCTCCTAACAAATCAACAAGTTTTTTATCTCTAAATGTTTAATTTTAGATCCAAGTTTCTTAGAGCTTGAAGATCCTTTGAAGAATAGGTTGCACAATTGAAGAAATTCATCAAGTTATTACAAGGTTTTTATCTTTATAAAAAGTCATCTATAGATTAAAAATCAAGGTTTCAGATCCAGAAACAAAGTGTGGAAGGAAGAGTAGAAATAGGAGTGCATATTTAGGTCTTAACACTCTCAAAAAGTAGAGTGCAAATGATATGCCACTTGCGGCATATGAGCTCTAGTGATGGTGTTTTCTGCACAACAACAACTTAGACATAATATAATATCCTATCTCTCTTGAAAGGCCAATCTCTGTAAATAAAGAGATAACCCCAAGGTCTCTAACGCTAGGTCTTGAAAATGCAACAAAAAAACTTAGTAATAAATGTGAAAATGCTGGTAATCACAAGGGGCCTTATAAAACAAATACTAGGACTTCTAAACTTATTAGGTTTTGCAATAGAATGATACTTGAAATTCCTAAATCTAACCTAGATAACAAAAGAAATAACAAAAGATATAAGGGTTCCAAAAATCCTAAAATTGAAATTACTTCTAAGATCAAAAATACTAATGATGAAATACTTGGAATAGACCAATCCCTAAAAACTAATTTTTGGTTAACCCAGATTCAACTTGCAATCTTACAGAAACAACACAATATTCTAAGGAATTCAATATTTTCAGATCATGAACATTCATCCACCAACCCTTATTTTACAATTTGAATAAATAAATACCCACAATTGAACCAAGCACACAAATGTAAGGTCCAGGCTAACTTTACACAATAGCCCACAATCAGTAAAGTGCCAAAAGTATGAACCAAGGATCACTACAACACTCCAAACATCAAATCACAAATATCATTGAAATCATTCAACTCTAAATCTAACAGCATTCAAATATTATTAGTCAATTTGAAAGATAGAATAAGATCCATGCAAGATAAACAAATCCAAGAGAGGACACAAAATCAAAATGCCTTCACTTGTAATGAATCACCAGTAATAGCAACATTTCCTATTTTTTGTCACAACACTTGCTTCAAAATAAACTAACTCCCAACTCTATCTTTCTTGCTCTATTGCTTCAAAACTTAATCTTCTAACTGAGTCTCATCCTTAAAAATGAGGCACGATGCCATACTTATAGAGATTACATCATGAGTCATCCCAATTAGGGTTACAAAGAAGGTTGGCTACCAAACAGGTCAGCCAAGAATTTTTTTCAAAAAAATAAAACATGACACAACATTAAATGCATGGGGCCTCCTCCCAAATCGGCTTGAATCTAACAC
Organism: Sequoiadendron giganteum; assembly: GCA_007115665.2. Classification (NCBI taxonomy): domain Eukaryota; kingdom Viridiplantae; phylum Streptophyta; class Pinopsida; order Cupressales; family Cupressaceae; genus Sequoiadendron; species Sequoiadendron giganteum. The sequence continues at coordinate 247,762,754 of CM021105.1, read as the reverse complement.
TTTTCAATACAAGATGAAGGAGGAGTTAATGAGATGCAAAAATTTTGAGGAAACTATTGATTAGCTAGCTCCTTATCTTTATCTCACCTCATTTTCCCTTGCACTCCAAGGAAAACACCCTCCAAGTTGGCCAAAGGTAGAATACTTAATATTTTAAGTCTCCTTTCAATGGATTTAACCTCTTCCCTGGCTTTCTTGATTGCCTTATCACAATCCACCTTTAGGGTTTAATACTTTTCCATAACTACAACATATGTAGCTGCATCATGTAGTTGGTGTACAATAATTGGGCCAGCATCAACTAGATCATAGAACTCATGCCACCATTCCCTGAATTGCTCCAGACTTAAATGTTTTGGCACAAAATTCTTTCTTCTTGTCATAATTTCAAAGAATGGAATACCCTTACCAAAAATATCTTTTAATGTATTCTGAATCTATTGCCCCTATAGTAATCTTGTAATATACATGGTGAATTCACCATTCACCTTTATGTAGCTTGAACCATCCAGATGTAACTATGGGTAAAATTCATAGATCACATCTTGTCCAAGTACCCCTTTAGTACTTAATCCCTTGTATGGGTGAACTCTTATCAAGGCATAAACAAGATAAGAAGTCATGGTGAAACTCTTAGTCTACAACACATTACACAATTTCTCATGTATCATCGCACTGATTATGCCCACCCAGTGATAATCAGTATTTTGCTCCATCCTTACTGTGACATAGAACATACAGCCTTCAAAGACCCCTGCATTTTTCAAACTAATGACCATGCTAAGGAGTGTGATGGAATCATAGTATTTTAGCCCTGAACAACTACTTAGGTAAATTTTAAATGTGAGGCTTAGGATTCTCCATCCATGAGTTGACAACTTGCAATGCCTTATTTGTATCATCTATATAATATTTCCTAGCCACATCTAAATCCAGGCCTACCACATGGGGTCTATTGGGCATATCAAATTTTTGTGCCACAAAAGGGGGAGAGAGATTAGCCAACACCCTACCTTGTGGACCAATCACCTTCTGTCCACCCCTATCATAATGTCTAGCACATTCCATAACCAATTCATAACACTAAACTATGGGAGGAAAAACAACAACATGAGCCAATCCTTACTCTACCAATCTTCTAGCCAACAATGAGGGATGTTGTACCACCATTCTTACCTTGAACTCTTCATAATCCCATTTTCCCACATTGGTATCAATGAACCCTACCCAGATGGAAGAAAACTTGGTCTCATGAAATTTTCTTCTCATATATATCTTGATCCTTTCTACTTCTGAGATGATAGATGATCCCTCATCATCAGGATCCACCATTTTTCCCTTAGATCTTATAGAAACATCTTTGCTTGATTCAGTTTGCATTGAAATAATATCACAATGAGTACCAAACATAGCATAAGAATACATGTTATTCCACCATCTATAATCATAATTATCAAAGAAACCCAAAAAAAAACCAAAATTCCCTTAAAATAGCATCAAGGTATCCTTTCTTAAAGTTCGGGATTTTCACCCCTTTATGGAATTCAACTCAGAAATGAATTCCAAGGAATTCCAAGTCAAATGGATTCTAGCGATGGAACCATAGAGATCACCCAAAACTGATCATATATTGAGCAAAACCCAAGAGAAATTTTCACATATCCTCAAGTCATCCTAAATTAATCATAAAGTGAAAATTCATTAACATTTAATTCATGGAATCCCTTAATTCTTCATTCCTAATAATTTTTTTGTGGAATTCCATTGGAGACGGAAATCCGCGAAGCTAACAAGACTCAACACCTATTGTGGAAATGAAGGGGTCACATAAATTTTGAAAAATCTGAAGGAAGCAGAAATCTATGAACTGGCCAAATTTTCTTGTTTTATACAACTCTCGGGGAAACAACTGTAGGATGGGAATTCAGGGAAATCCGAAGGCAAGGGAAATCTGTGGACATATAAACCCTAAATCACAACCTAGTCGATTTTTCTCAAATCGACTGAATGGTCATATATTTGGGGACTCAAGATTGGAATCAACCTACCCCAAATCTCCCACTAATGGATCTAACTTTCTATTAGTATCAACAATGAATTCAAAATAAAACCCTAGGGTACCAAGATGAACATGACGCAAGAGGCTCAACTCAATCACTTGTAAAGAAAACCAAGATCAATACTCCTGGAAAATAAATTCATGCATAAGGCAAGGCTTAGGAGATTAGGAACCAATAGAGCATGATAAAATGGATCACCAAACCAATAAGGATGGTTCCATCAACTTTAGAGGAGGCATCGTAAGAACAAAAGGAAAACCCTAACTTAAACCACAGACCTCGACATTGAAATCCAGACTCAAAGAAAACCCAACATGCCAAAGAATCACTCACATTCACCAGTTGAAAAAAAAGCAATGAATACATACCATGAGTGCCAAGAAATTCGAAATAGCAACATTGGGAAACAATGACACCAAGAAACTAGCAAGCAAATCCAAGAATCAGCGGGTCCAAATGCCAAGCCAAGTCAAGCACCCAAGATTAAGCCCATCCAAATCCAAAGCAAGACAAAATGAATCGAATTACAAAATTAAACCCCCAAAACTCATTAAACAAAGTCTCCAGAGTCCATACATAAAGCATAAACGTGATGACAAGACACTCCAAGACAAGTTCAGGAATTCGAGGCATAAATCAAATTTCGGGAAAATTCGGTTGATGCAGAATTCCACGAAGGATCGAAATCCCCGAGAATAGTGTAAAGCAACCTCCATCAAGTTTTTAAGACAACCAATAAAATCCAACAGAGGAAGAAAATCTTGAAACCAAGGAAAAACCTAAAATCGACCTGAAACTCAAGATTTTCAATGTGTTCCTTAGCAAGAGTGTTTGCATAATCAAGATAAGTCATTTAGGAACATGCAAAGGTAATAAAATCTCACAACCATAGCACCAAACACCCAGAAGGAAACCAAAAGAGAAAGAAAGAGGGCCCCTACTTTCAATGGGGTTTGTGTGAGAAAACTACACAACAAGTCCCAATACAAGGATTTTTCCATATTTAAGCAAATCTATATCATACATTAAAAATTTATAGTTTTGGCGCAAAAACCCTATTTTAGGACTAAATCACCGAAACTAGTGTATGAGTCCTAGTGGGCATCAAATATAATTTTTTTAGGGTTTTGGAGCTTTTCTTGAGCTCATCATTCTCTCAGGTGCACCTTTATTCTTTATCAAAACTTTATTCTACATTTTAGTTTAATTTTATAGGTCATTTAGTTAGGTTTTGCATGTTACTTTTCATGTCACTTGCATTTCTTATCTTTCGTAGACCTAGCTTGGTGGCGAATTCTCTTATTATCTTTAATCACACCATAGAGTACCTTATTCCAATATATCTTTCCCCCATTTTATCCTTGGATTGAGATCTCTAAGGTTTCCTTGAGTGTAATAAGTGTGAAAATTAGTAACCTTATCTTCTCAAAGGTGGGGCAACCTATTTCCATTGTGACAAAAAATACCAATCCCAAGGTCTACAATCACATAAGAATCCACTTCCGGATTCTTTTAGGGAGAGACTAGGAGCACTCGATCAAGGGGTGTGTATATATATTTTCAAGCATAACAGAATAAATGTCATTTTTTTTTTATACATTTGTATCTATTATATCACCATAACAACCATATAAAATCCAAATATCATAGTGGGTACTCATACTCTTTCCATTTTTAAGTAGTTAGAATACCTGTAAGAAGGTGCCTCCTCTCTCAATCCCGCACATAGATTTCTCTCTCCTTAAATAGGAGCTAATCGAATACATCCATCTCACAAAATACAACACTCAAAACATAATAAACAAGGAATTCAAGAAGGCTAACAAAAAAATTCAAACAAACCATTACTCAAAACAAAGAATGAATTGAAGCCTACCTCAATGAGTAAGCTTACAAAGTATTGATGTCGAAAGAAGAGCTCCCAAACTCCTTTAAACTCTTTATCTACTAAAAACAAGTCAAAAACAAGATCACCAAAATAATCTACAGTTTCACATTTTGTGTATGCTTAATAGGAATTCAAGTTTTAGACTCCTTGAATAGAGAGGTGACACTTTCCACCCTCTGATTCACCCTTTAAATCTTTCTCCCCCATATTTTCTCACACATGTATGAGACCTTGGTAGGTGGGGAGTGTACTTGTACACTTTATCCCACAACTCATGCAAAGGTGGCTTACATATGTGTGAGCACCTCATGAGCTTATTAAGGATCATAATTGAGCCTAGAGAAGTGGGAATGAAAAAAGACAAGTTTCTATCCCACTTTCCCAATCCTTAATATCATCAAAACTCTTTAGGGCTCAAAAAAAGTATCATATCTAGTGTTAGAATTGTGAAATAAGAACAAAACAATGAGCCACAAGATCAAACAAAAAAGAAAGACACATTCCATGCAAGAGATATGCAAGCAATATGTGCAATATTCTTCAACAAGAAAAAGTTACAAAAGAGACTTTCAAGAAGATATGAAAGCTCCAAATAATATCCGAGAGATAATTACAATGAGGGTTGAATGATTATAAGAGAAAAGCCATAAATGAGAAATGGATTGAATCATGGCAAGTGTGAACATCACATGAGAGGAGACATAATGATCTAAAATTAGCTCAATTAATAAAGCAATCCTACATTTAGCTTAAGTACAAAGAATAAATTAGATTAATAATAAATTAAATATTAATTAATTATTAGCTAATGTACGATAACTCTAACAACCCCCCTTAAGATGAACTCAGGGAGTTGTTTATGCATGCTCGGTGGGATAGTGAACTACTTCTCAGTTCATTTTTATACATTTTTTTACTATTTTTTGGTATGTACAATAGTAGTTTCAGCCTTTAAAGGCAATCTTTACATGCACCTAGCAACTCTGATTTTGAATTTACTAGTTTAAGCAGTACCAGTTCTAGTATGTTTCAAAATTTTATGAAGGAAAATTTGATTTTCTGACTTTCTAGTCTCTTGAATGAAAAATATGTCTTCATTTCATGGAAGTCTATTGTATCATCCTCTATTTCATGAAAATGTGGCCCATACATCTTCCTATTGATCATATCATGTTGAGGATACTACTAGTTTTACTCAAAATAACCCTATAGCAGTAAATTACCAATAGGTTCAATATGCTATCCACCCACCCACCCCTACTCATCCTAGTTGGAAACCTCTATATGCTCATAATCAACCTCAAGAATTCTATTTTATTCCAAGTTAGTATGGTTGTTCATAGAATCACCTTCAACATGTTGATAACATGAGAATATAAGACATAATGTCAAGCTTTCAAGAGTAGATAAGGTTTGTTGATAGGCAGCAAGAGTGTAACTTACAACAAAATGAGTGGACCTACCAAGCTTATCAGAATTAGCATTATGTGGAGGTACAATGAAATCAATATGAGGAATATTTTGGAGGAGAGTTGGATACAAAAGAAGAATAGATGAGGCTATTACTTGCTCGAGTTCAAGAGCTAGAAGCCCAATCAACTCCTTCTATTCCTAGTTCCATACCAACATCGATTAGATTGATGAACTAGAATATGAAAGAAGAGGTTCCCAAGGACAAGTTATGAAGCTTTAAGCAAAGTAAGCCTCTGGAACCCTCTAGTAAGTCCTCTAAATTTTAAGTTCCAAGTTTTAGAGGGTCCCATTCGGTGCAAGATAATGTAGTATTAGTACAAAATTAGTCCAACTCTCCTCGGGAACAACTTTCTCAAGATCCCTCTTGCTTTAAAGAAGCCCAATCAGTTGTTACCTTTCCAAATCCTTTATTTGGGTAGGGGTTCCAAGGTTGAATGTATTAATCTTCAAACAAGATGAACCTTCTTTTGAGGTGAAAAAGGTTAATGAAGAGAAACATTTTATGGTTTGTATGGATGAGTTACCTTCATTCATTGAACATGATGAAGGTGGTGTGATTCTGATCATCCCAACTATAGTATCAAAATAGAAAAAAGATATCAAATAATGTGGTGAGATGTTGATTGATGACAATCAAACTAACAATGGAGCCTTGGCTCATAAATATCAACATAAAACTGAACTTGCCACCATTTTCCAAGATATGCGCTTTGATATCTTTGAACATGTTATGGATGAAAAATCTAATGTTGAGCTTTATGAAGAAATGTGCATAGATATAATTGGACAGTTTTGTTCAATGTTGATTGACAAGGAATCAAGCCTATTAGAGATTGACAATCATATTGGACTAGAACAACAAGTTCACAAGCTTCAACAACTATTAAAGCAACATTAGGAATATGGTCTTGATAGAGAGGGGTTCATTCTCCTAAGTCAAGAAACTTCACATGGACCTAATTAGAAATGTCTTAGCTAGTTGGAGGAGTTTCCTTTCTACTATATAGAAGAGTTTGAAGCTTATTTATCAAATGAAAGTTTGTTTCAAGAGGCTTCTTCATTTTTAGAACTTTTTCCTTCCTTCATTGAAGAGGCCAAGCCTAAGTTGGAGTGTACTTCCTTGGATGATAATGATGAGTTTGAACTTGAGTCAGCTTTCCCAAAGACCCTTCCAAGAGTTGATAGTTTTAGATGAGCTATTAGATACCTTAGTGGAAGTGGATTGTCCATTGACCATGGAGGAGGAATCAACATGGAAACTTATTATGCAAGGTGAAGGTAATTACTTTTCTTTAAGAATTCAAATTGTCTTCTCCCTAGTCCAAGCTTAGCCTCAAAGTAGGACAACCATGAAAAGTTGGAAGAAAGTGAAGCAGCTAGCAATGGCAGTTCAAATTTTGTTCATTTTAGGGACTATCCATTCAGATATTGAACTAGTTTGGAGGCCACTAAAGTACTAGAGATCATTCTTGCACCCAAGCATGAGGATGCAGTGGAAGAAGAAGTCGGTTTTGGAGTTTCACTTGAAAGTGATCAAATTGAGCTCAGTTGTCTAGTCTAGGAAAACAATAGGCACAATCAAAATCAAGGTGTAAGTGAGTTTATTCACATATTTCATGAAACATCACAATAGTCTATTGAATATCTGCATGTTTTTCATGTTCTTTCACCAATACATAATCATGTAATACATCAGTTATTGAATAGAAGGGGGTGTTATTTTGCAAAGCTAGAAAATAGTTTTGTTTGACCAATTATTTTTGCTCGTTAGGGTAGGTTAGAATAGGTTTCTAGATGTAGTTTTCATTTCCCCTAAGTGTTGTTTATCATAGTTAAGTGGGTTTTTCCTAGGTTTTGGTAGTTCGAATAAGTTTTCAAGGTGTCATACACTATTTCTGATGAGTTACAACAATGTACAAGACAATTTTCCAAGTCTTTTTTTCCATTTTCTAAGTGACTCCATGCCCAATGAATAAGCCTAGGAAACTGGTCATGATGTTTAGTAGACAAACATATAGCAGATGTCACCAAAAATGTTACATATTTTTGCTACTAGCCCAAACAGGTAGTTTTGTTTATATTTTTACAAGTGAAAAGTGGGTACATGTTAATTTTTCTATATCACATTCACGTGCATAAAGAAATATCAAAAGACTACAATACCAAATTGGATTATGTAGATGCATATGACATAAGAGAATGTGCACAATATTTTCAAATTTGTAGTCTTTATTGATAATAAAATCTATGGTGTCCCACACAAGTTGTGGGACTAACTATCTAAATTCAAATAATAAAAAAATATACATCTATAGATACAAAAGAGAAAGAATGCACATAAAGAGAAAGGGGACCCATTATTTCTTGAATGAAGAATCTCAGTTGTTCTTTTTTGCATCATCTTGAGTCCCTCTCGCTTGTCCTACTTCTAGTTGACACTTTCCTTGCTTCTCCTAGTGTTCTTAAATCTGTGAGAAGAGTGTTGTTAGAGAAATGAGGGATCAACAATCAAAATATGTGAATACATCTATAAACATATAGCCTAATACTCATGTACATTAAATAGTTAGCATACCATAGATGTCTAGGAAAACAAGAAAATTATCAAACACATATATCAATGCTTGGTTTTCATCTAATATGTTTTTCTCATTTTGAAGGTATAGGTGAAATTAGGTTGTTGTTTTGATTCATCAAATTTAGGCGTGTGGAGTGAAATGGGCTCCCACAAGGGTAGAGCTTAGCATGTTGCCCTCTTGATTTAAGAGAGTAATGAGAGTGTATATTCATCATTATACAACAATAAGTTTTAAATATTCATCATACAAATAGATCTTTGACAAGATTTAAAAGATCTATCATGTCTTGAAAAATATTTCATCAAGTGCAAAATTGCAAAATGATCTAATCAGTTTATAGCCATAATATATGTTTAAAAGAGGATGTCTGCCTTTTATAACTTGTGGTACATCTTGTAAAATGGAAACATATTTTGTGTCATGCTTTGTATACAGATTATGGTACCATGAGTTGACTAAAAATATAAGGTTGCACAACTTTATAAGCATTTAAAGTCAGTATTAAAGGTTTTCAAAAGGGCGGTATGGGAATTGAATATATCTCACAGAGGAAATAGTGTTGGAATAAAATTAGAAGGGTAGTGTAGGCCTGATACTTTTATCTTATGCTTTGGTGGGAGGATTGCCAATTATCCAAGTACAACTTTATATTGTCCAAGAATGCCTAAGCCTTTCTTTTGGATGCAATTATTAGGAATCCATCACACAAGGTACAGTGGAGATGAGGCAAGGCAAACATAATGACTAGGGTAGTTCTCCATTATGAGAATCCATTTGACAAATTTCCATATTCATAGAAAGGATAGAGGGAAGTAATGTCAACAAAATTCTTAGATGTCATAGTGGATGAATCTAATGAGAAAGCAAGTATAAACAAACTATTGAGTAGTGTGGTCTACATGGGAAGGAGAGTAATGATCATAGTTACCTAGCTTATGAGGACAATCATGATAGGCATGGATGGTAGTCTCTATGACTATGTGAAGCAATATAGATATTTTAATTAAGATGGAAAAATATGTATGTGGCTTCAAACTTGGTGGCTTTCATTCACAATTGAAGAAACTATCACGAAACTATAAAGGATTGTGAATCCAAAGGAGAGGTTGATGGCCTTTGGAGAGATAGTGAAATGTAGCATGACGGGCCTAAAATGAAAGTGAGGGCAATGGTAAAATTTTCACTTCAAAAGATAGTGTTCATGGTAGATTAAGGAAAAGTTAAATCACGTGATATAGGGGGAGTCCATACATTAACAATGATACAAGACTATGCAAGACAAATATGTATGATGAAAATGAAAACATGTGATCATGAAGACTAGATAATTACAAGATTGAGACATGGAGGATGCGGGGAAGACTATAGTAGAGAAAATTTTGTGGGGATCTTAATGCAATGATTCTTAGTTTAGAATGCATGGATTTTTGAAAGATCATATAGGATACTATAGTACTTTCCAGTTGGAGACAGTCATATAAATGATCATAGTTTGGGGTTAACTTAAATGTAGGGTTTTAAAGCTGTGCCAAATATAGTGAAGAAAAAATCCTTTAACATCTGCGAGAAATATAAAGCCATAGCCATGGGAACATAGAGAAAATTGAGTTTATTTTCTTTTCATAGAGAATACAATCATGTTTTTCATGGTTGAGCATGAACAAAACACAAAATAAAAAATGAGAAGATTTTATATAGGAAATGAAAAGAGAAATGCATATGAAGCACAGAAAAAAAAAATATTTCTACATCAAAGAGCTCGATATAGCATGTTCATTCACAAGAAATGATTTAAATGCATTTTTTACATAGATAGATCTTACCCAACTCGACTTGTTTCTAGAAGCCCTCGACTCCAACTCAAAAACATGGTGGCACCACAATTGCATAGCTCCAGATGAAACCTCGATCATGGCGGCATAATAGAGTGTATGCTTCAGGGTCGATGAAAATAAATTACCTTGTGAGTTTTTGCCATGGTTTTGTGTTTTTAGGGTTTTAAACCTAATGGATGTTGATTGGTAAAAGACATTTTTGTATTTTATTTTAATTTTTTTTTTGCAAAACTAATGCCTCAAGCTTCCCTCTTTCTGAATACTAGAGTATAGGAGTGCTTTAGGGCTTAGTATTTTGTATTTTGATTTTCCACATTGTCCAAGTCTTTTTTTGCATATGGGGAAAATCTAAAACATTTTGATTAAGTGATGTGCTATTAATCACTTAGTCAAAGTGTTATTTTAAATGCAAAAAAGGTGATACATTATGCTATGTAAATGTACTAAAGTGGTTGGAGTTAATTTTATGCCTTTGAAAGCATATAGGAGAGGTTAAAGAAGTTTGCAAACATGTTCCAAGAATATAGGGAGTTTTTTCCATTTTTTGAGGCTTTTTGGAGTATCTTGGAGAAATTTTGGGAGCTTTTATAGTTGGTTATGGTCAAAGTTGACTTTTTCAACATTTTTCGAGCTTATTTGGAGGAGATCTTGCCACTATATTTTTGGATTTTTTGAGATATCCGACCCAAAGAGGCTTCAAGGTCCTTTTTTGGTTGATCTTAGTTGGAGATGGATATAGTCACTTGTGTGAATCATTTGTAGGCAATTCTTACTATTTTTTTTGCTCTACCTTGTGGCTTTTGAGGTCCTTTGTAGAAAATATTGTATTTTGTAACTCATTTTAAAGGCAGGTACAATAGTTGTAACACATTTTTGATCAATAAGATAATCTATTTCACCTTCTCACTTGTTTTTTTATTGTGAAATCTTATGGTGGAGTTGTTTTCCCTTTGAATTTTATCTTATTTTCCTTTTCCTTTATGTAGTTAGTATGAGCTATTATAGGTCATAACATTTCTTGAGTTAGTTCAAGATAGATTCTAAGTTATGAAGACATTTCTCACTTCCTTCTAAGTGTTGTCCTTGACATTTTTAGCCTTGTTATGAAATACTATTGCAAAGTCATATGAAGTTTTGAGTTGTGTAGGCAGTTGTTTAAGTTGGTCATTTTTGTGTCTAAAAAAACACAGTATTATGCTTGAGATCCTTTTGGTGCATCACCCATAAAATAGGTTTCATTTCATGCAATCTCTCTTACCCTTTTCCCCATCAAGAAATAGTTTAGGTGAGTATCAAGAGGAAGCTAGCCTTCTTTAGAGGTTGATCTTTGTTTTCAAAGCCCACACTTTGAGAGGTCTTCCAATGTTTCACTAAGTGGTTGAACAGGGTTCAAAAAAGGGTGCACATTTAGGTGATAATAGGAGTAGCTAAAACCCTAAAAATAATGCATGATGGGTCCCAAAAAATAAGTACAAAATAAGGTACCCATGTACAAACAGAAGGTCTCTATAATGTAGAGAAATAGAGAAAACCTCATGGGAAAAAATCTACTCCAAAAAGAGATGAAAGCCAAGTGAAGGATTGAAGAAGCCTCAAAACAAGACAATGTTGTCCCAAAAGATAGGAACAAAAGGAACATCCAGAAGCATGAAGAAGCTACAAACATTGTTGAAGAATCACTACTAAAATTCTAAAAGAAGAACCTTCACTGAAATATATGATGATGAGGATCAAGAAGACAAGAATTTGTATGAGTGCCCCTAATGAAACTACTCGAATCTAATGGAAAACAAAGGTAAACAACTAGAACTCAAAGATATAGATGGAAAAAGTACCAAAAGTTTGATGAAACGATCATGTGAAAATGGAAGGTTGGCTCCAGAGATAGGAATGCAAGAGTGTCCATATGGTAAGTTCCCCATCTCACTAAAATGCATTGGTAACCAGCCGCTATATCCACTTAGAACATAGGAACAAATAATGTATACATAGCTCACTTCAATGCAAAACCAAGGAAACATTAGTATTAATAGTAGAAACCCCCCATAATGCTAACAAGGGAGAGGTATGATAGGTACACTAGAATTAAATTCCAAAATGTAGTCCATGATAAAGAACTAAGAATATATGAATGTGGGGGCATGAAAGTACATGCAGATATAAAAGGTGTGAAAACCAAGGCACACATGTAGGAAAAAGGTATGAAGGAAAAACAAAGGAAAACATCAACCCTCATGGCACTTTACATCATAGTGTGAGTATAATAAGGCACAAAGTGATGTGCAAGATCCCATAATACACCCGCTATGACACTTTATTTCAGTACGTTTATATAAGATAACTACATGCATTGTGAGCCCATAATATCTAAAAAAGGACTACATGTTGAAAATATAATTATCTGATAGAAATAAAGGAATCTAGTAGTACCATGATGAAGTATATGAAAAAAATTGCACTTTCAAAAAACCGGCACGCAAAAATGTGTCTGGATGCAAAAGATATGGCCCATGAAAGTCTCTAAAATCAGAACTAAATAACAACAACAATAAGAAAATTGAATTTTGGAAAAAACTAGAAAATACCTACACCACTGTGAAGATTGTGAAATTTCATCCCATTTCAAAAAAAATTGCACACAAAAAGACCATCGTATGGCCTCTAGAAGTTGAGGTGCAAAATTGAAAAACCCAATGGAGAGGGGTTGAGAAGGGCAAAAAATCATCTCCGCCAAATTTACCAAAATTACCTCTAAATTTGGAGATCCACCAATTTGTGTTAGAGAGAAAAATTTCTCAAGGCAGACTGTATTAACTTAATTTTGCCAAAAAGGATTTACAAAAAACCTATGCCTTTTTAATTTTTTTAAAAAGAAAAAAGAAAAGAAAGGCTAAAAAAACATTATATATTTTTTGTCAAAAAACATTATATATTTTTTGTCAAAAAACATATAAAAAACTCATATATATATATATATATTTAAAATATTAGAAAATTTGATTTTAAAAAAATTAAATTAATTTTTTTTGGGAGGGTTGAGGTGGGGCCCATGCTTGCCACATAGTGGCAGGGGCAGTACCACCCCATACCCGCCACATTGATGGAGGAAACCAGCCATGGCAGGTGGACATACCCTTTTGATACCCCACCTCATGTCGGCCAAAAATAAATTATAATAATTTTTTTATTTAAAAATGAAAACCAAAAAACTTGTGGCCTTTTTGAAAAAGGCATTTCAAAATTTATTTTCAATGATTTTTTCTATTGCAGGAAAATAATATATCAAATATATATTATTTTTTATTTTACCTCGATCCATGTGTTGGTAAGGTCGTATGACCTTGGCAAAATTTGTTTTGCCTCAAATGCCAACTTTACCAAATTGTACTATTTTAAAAGTGTTCTTAAGGTTTTTGAGCCTTTTGAGCATGATGGTGATGTGTGTTTCATGTCAAAATGCACCAAAAATATAGCTACCCTCCAGATCTAGAATAAAACAACCATTCAAAACCTTGTTGATCTAGCATCAAGAATCAAAATCAAGTGAAACGAAAGCCAAATTTGACTTTCTCAATAGCTCTAGATCCAACGGGGAGGTCCTCTTCACATTAAAATGCTTTGAAAAATTCCCACCTCCAAAATTTGCAAAAAGAGCAAAGGGGATTAAGATCTGAAGCCTACAACCCTTGTTGAAGAGAAAAACATCATAAATCGAGAAGGGTTTCGTTAAATGCATGCTTTGATACCATGTTAGAATTCTGAAACAAGCACAAAACCATGAGCCACAAAGATCAAACAACAAACAAAGACACCATCCACACATCAGATCTGCAAACAATATGTGAAATATTATTCAATAGGAAAAAGCTACAAAAGATACTTTCAAGAAGATATGAAAGCTCCAGATAATATCTAAGAGATAATTACAATGTGGGTTGAATGCTTATAAGAGCAAAGCCCTAAATGAGAAATGGATCATATCATGACGTGTGTCAACATCACATGAGATGAGACATAATGATCTAATATTAACTCAATAAATAAAGAAATCCTAAGTTTAGCTTAAGTGCAAAGAAGAATAAATTAGACTAATAATCAATTAAAGAGTAATTAATTATTAGCTAATGGGTAAGTGCACCAATATGTGACACAATTTTGGCTTTTAAGATGCCATTTTCTTTTAAATCAACAAAATCTGATTTGCATGAGAAAATGAAGATAGTAATGCTCAAAATTTCAAGATGTGGAAAGAACAAAAGTTGAAGTGCTCTGAGTCTAGTTTCTAAGCTACTATTTTATTTTAAATTACTGAAGATGAAGGGTCTCAAAAAGGAGGGGCCTAAAACAGGTCCTATTTTTATAAAAAAATAGAATAGCGCCTGAGGGCTCCCCCATTTTTGATTGACCTTTTTTTAGAAATTAGAAAATCCCAATGGTGAGAAATTATCTAACACCATTTAGTTTATCCTGGTTCTTTCGGATAATTTTTTTTATGAAAATATAATATTTTATGAATTTTCAAAGTGGACACATCCTAAAAAGTTGAAATTTGAGCGTGTACCCCCCTAATTTTTTTGAAACTAATCAAAAATTGATTCTTCTTTTTTCATCATGTGTAGAATGGAGTCCAGTTTCAAAAAGTGTAATTTGTTTCACGTTTCGATGAACGGGTAGAAATCTATCCTAAAACTAGGACATGCTGGTTTTTGAACAAAAAAAGAGGCATTTACAATAGAAGCCATGGATCAAAACCTTAACTAAATCAAAATGAAAAAATAATTAGATATTTAGATAGCTAAGAGAGAGGTTAATGCCATCACATTTTTTTATATACTTGCATTGAAAGACATACAAATGAGACAGGGATCATAGATGAAAATATGAGGAAATTTGGCAAATCCTATCAATTAACACGTCCAAAGTAGGCCATTTGGCGAGCGCCAAATTTGGCATGCGCCAAATGTCATGAGTCATTTGGTGAGCACCGAATTTGGTGCTCACAAAATTACCTTCTTTGCAAAAAACCCAAATTTCCCCTCTTTGGTCAACAACTTTGATAATGCTTAGAGTGCACAGTTTATGATCATAGATGGATAGTTGAGGTTTTACCTTTCATACACTCTCTAACTCATTACCCTAATTGGATAACTCTTTATCCCTCTGAAGTCTCTATCTCTTAGGTCTCACTCCCTCCCACACGACCTAGACTACTCTCTCAGTCCAATCCCCTCTCTTAGGTATCTTTCCCTCCCACATAGGTACCTAAATAAATCTATCTCACTCCAACCCCCATGCTCACTCATACTCTCTCTCTCTCTCCCTCTTTGGTATTTTTGTCTCTCTCATTCCATCTCCCTCTCTTAGGTTGCTATCTTTCTCTATTTGTCTCTCTCTCTATCAAGTGTCTCCCTCCTACCCCCTCTCCCTCTCTTAGGTCTGTCAGTCACTCCCTCTATATCTGTCCCATTCCCTCTATCTCACTCACTCTATCTCTCTCCCTCTCTCTCCCTCTCTCTCTCACACACACACATGCCCCCTCTCTCTCCCACTCCCTCTCTCTCACTCTCTCCCACTTTGTCTCTCTCCCTCTCACTCAGGTCTCTCCCTCCCATCCCCTCACCCTCTCTCTCTCAAGTATCTTCGTCCTACCGCCTCTCCTTCTCTCTCTTTTTAAATTCTCCCCCTCCTACCCCCTATCCCTCTCATAGTCACTCCCTCTATCTCTCTTCCACTCCCTCACTATCTCACTCCCTCTATCTCTCTTCCTCTTCCTCTCCATCTCTCTCAAGTATCTCCCTCCCACCACCTCTCCCTCTCTCTCTCACACCCTCTATCTCTCTCACACTCTCCCTCCCTCTCCATCTCTCTTAGGTCTCTCCCTCCCACCCCCTCTCCCTCCCGCTTTCTCTCTCAAGTCTCTCCCTTCTACCCCCTCTCCTTCTTTCAGGCCTCTCTTTGTCTCTCTCACTCACTCCCTCTATCTCTCTCCATCTCTCTCTCCCTCCCATCCCCTCCCACTCTCTCTCCCTCTATCTTAGGTATATCCCCCCACCCCATCTCTCTCTCTATTTCTATCTCTCTCCCACTCCCTCAATCTCTCTCAAATACCTCTATCTTGAGTACTCCTTATCCCCCAAGTACTCCCTCTCCCTCCCACCCCCTCTCCATCTCTCAAGTCTATCTCTCTCACTCCTTGAATCTATCCCATACCTCTATCTCCCACTCCCTCTCTCCTACTCTCTTAGGTCTCCCCTTCCAACCCCCTCTCTCCCATTTTTTCTCCCTCTCCTTCTCACTTGTGTGTCTCCCTCCCACCCTCTCTCCCTCTCCCTCTCTCTTGGGTTTCTCCCTCCCACCACCTCTCCCTCTCTCTCTCTCTCAACTAGACCGTTTAGGCTTTAGGGATTAAGGGCTATGGGTAGAGGGTTTAGGGTTTAGGGATTACGGTTTATAGTTGAAGGGTAGAGGGTTTAAGATTTTAGGTTTTAACCTGGATAAGGGTAGAGGGTTGAGGGTTAAGGGTTTAAGGATTGAGGGTTTAGGGTTTAGGGTTGAGGGTTGAGGGTTGAGGGTTGAGGGTTGAGTGCTGAGGGTTGAGGGTAGAGGGTTTAGGGTTTAGGATTTATGGATTAAGGGTTAAGGGTAGAGTGTTTAGGGTTTATGGATTATGATTTATGGTTTAAGGGTAGATGGTGTAGGGTTGAGAGAGAGGGGGGGTGTTGAGGGTAGAGTGTAGAGGGTTAAGGTTAGAGGGTAGAGGGTTTAGGGGTTTAAACTTTATAGTTTAAGGGTAGAGGGTTTAAGGGTAGAGGCTTGAGGGTTGAGGGTTGAGGGTTTAGGGTTTAGGGTTTAAGGCTAGAGTGTAGAGGGTAGAGGGTAGAGGGTAGAGGGTAGAGGGTAGAGGTCAGAGGGTTTAGGGTTTAGGGTTTATAGATTAAGGGTTAAGCGTAGAAGTTTTAGGGATTAGGGATTACTATTTATGATTTAAGGGTAGATGGTGTGGGGTTGAGAAGGTATAGGGGTTGAAGGATTAGGGTTTAAGGGTTGAGGATGGAGGGTTGAGGAATTAATAAGGTATAGGGGTTGAGGGATTAGAGTTTAAGGGTTGAGGGTTGAGGGATTAAGATGGTATAGGGGTTGAGTGATTAGGGTGTAAGGGTTGATAGTTGAGGGATTAAGAGCATATAGGGGTTGATGGATTAGGGTTTAAGGGTTGAGGGTTGAGGGTTAAGGGTTGAGGGATTAAGAGGGTATAGGGGTTGAGGGATTAGGGTTTAAGGGTTGAGGGCTCAGGGTTGAGGGATTAAGAGGATATGGGGGTTGAGGGATTAGGGTTTAAGAGTTGAGGGTTGAGGGTTGAGGGAATAGGGTTTAAGGGTTGAGAGTTGAGGGATTAAGATGCTATAGGGGTTTAGTGATTAGGGTGTAAGGGTTGATGGTTGAGGGATTAAGAGGGTATAAGGGTTGATGGATTAGGGTTTAAGGGTTGAGGGTTGAGGGTTGAGGGATTAAGAGGGTATAGGGGTTGAGGGATTAGGTTTTAAGGGTTGAGGGCTGAGGGTTGAGGGATTAAGAGGGTATGGGGGTTGAGGGATTAGGGTTTAAGGGTTGAGGGTTGAGGGTTGAGGGATTAAGAGGGTTGAGGGGTTTAGGTTTAAATTTTGAGGGTTGAGGGATTAAGAGGGTATAAGGTTTTGAGGGATTAGGGTTTAAGGGTTGAGGGTTGATGGATTAAGAGGGTATAGGGGTTAAAGGATTAGGGTTTAAGGGTTGAGGGTTGAGGGTTGAGGGTGAGGGATTAAGAGGGTATAGCGGTTGAGGGATTAGGGTTTAAGGGTTGAGGGTTGAGGGTTGAGGGATTAAGAGGGAATGGGGGTTGATGGATTAGTGTTTAAGGGTTAAGGGTTGAGGGTTGAGGGATTAAGATGGTATAGGGGTTGCAAGATTAGGGTTTAAGGGTTAACGTTTAAGGGTTGAGGGATTAAGAGTGTAGAGGGGTTGAGTGATTAGGGTTTAAGGGTTGAGGGTTGAGGGGTTGAGGGATTAAGAAGGTATAGGGTTTGAGGGATTAGGGTTTAAGGGTAGAGAGTAGAGGGGCTGAGTGATTAAGAGGGTATAGGGGTTGAGGGATTATGGTTTAAGGGTAGAGGGTAGAGGGGTTGAGGGATTAGGGTTTAATGGTTCAGGGTTGAGGGTTGAGGGATTAAGAGGGTATAGGGGTTGAGGTATTAGGGTTTATTGAGGGTTAGGGTTGAGGGATTAGGGTTTAAGGGTTGAGGGTTAGGGCTGAGGGTTGAGGGATTAAGAGGGTATGGGGGTTGAGGGATTAGGGTTTAAGGGTTAAGGGTTGAGGGTTGAGGGATTAAGAGGGTATAGGGGTTGAGTGATTAAAATTTAAGGGTTGAGGGTTGAGGTTTGAGGGATTAAGAGGGTATTAGGGTTGAGGGGAGGGATTAAGAGGGTATAGGGGTTGAGGGACTAGGATTTAAGGGTTGAGGGTTGAGGGTTGAGGGAATAGGGTTTAAGAGTTAAGTGTTGAGGGTTGAGGGATTAAGAGGGTATAGGGGTTGAGGGATTAGGGTTGAAGGGTTGAGGGTTAAGAGTTGAGGGATTAATAGTGTAGGGGGGTTGAGGGATTAGGGTTTAAGGGTTGAGGGTTGAGGGGTTGATGGATTAAGAGGGTATAGGGGTTGAGGGATTAGGGTTTAAGGGTTGAGGGTTGAGTGTTGAGGGATTAAGAGGGTATGGGGGTTGATGGATTAGGGTTTAAGGGTTAAGGGTTGAGGTTTGAGGGATTAGGAGGGTATAGGAGTTGAGGGATTAGGTTTTAAGGGTTGAGGGTTGTAGTTTGGTTATTTGAGGAATTCGACATGCATTAGAAAATTCTTCACTACATGAACCTTGTCATCACCATGAACATTCATTTGATGAAAAATAAGAGCAGATCTGCAAAAAAGAACTTGTGGCAAGTGCGTGTGTCTTACCATGAGGCAATATTTGACACAATAAATAGTAGAGAAGACCCAGATGGTTCCCTGGATTGATTTGTAAGTATGCACATTGAATTTGTAAAGTCATGTTATTGATCACTCCTTTGGTATTCAAACCTTGTAATCATAATTTTTCACCATTAGTGTTTGATGTCATGTGCATTTATGACTTTCATTGATCCTTTTCTAATTGTGACTATAGGTAATACTAAAGTTTCTCAAAGTATATAGGAAAAGAACAACATTGATTGGTGGTGCAATTGTTTAGTGGTATGAGAAACATCAGTTGCTGGTGCATTTTTTGGTTGTCAATCTTCTCTTTCTTTTCCATCTCATAGATTTATTAGATTCTTATATGCTACATGATTTGTGTTAATTATGTTAGTGATATATTTGAAATTTATATTTAGGATCATTGAGAGATGATAAATTAGTGGAGGGGCACATCACAATTTTAGGACCTTCAATCGACCTCCTTATCTAGCATGAATGAAGGTGATAGTAGGTCTCATCAACTGTATGACTGGCATTATTTAGTTATTGGTCTTTTAATGATTTTTATATGAGTCCATGTCTAAGATTGATAGGAATTTACAAGTTTTTTGTGCACTAAATTCCTATGACAATACACAACCACAGAGAGGCTAATACCCATGTGTTTCATAGGGAGCAGAGGATGTACATGTTTTGAAGAATTTTGGAATGCAAATAACTGGGCTAGCTGAGGTGGAATGGAGAAACGAAACTAGGTAGAAGCTCCTTTTGTTTCTTCTCAAGTACAATATATTTCATGATTTGTGCTACAATTGGGAAGATTATTTCCCTACATGTATTGCTACAAGTATTGATAGATGGGAATATTTTCAAGATGTTCTTCCATCACTATTGTAATATTTTTCATTGACTTAGTGTATTTTTTGATATACAAAAATTATGAGAAATTAATACATGCAAATGTGTATATTCCTTAATATATGACTCAATTAAATATGTATATTACATTTAAAATTTGTTATAATGCTTCATGGTTTACATTTAAAATTGTCTCCAAGGAAAAACATGCAGATTTATGAGTAAGAATGAAATAATGTCTAATATAATTGTAGAAAGGAAAATTTTATTGGCCCTACTGATGCGGAGTTAGTGGTAACCCAGGACACAAATTGACATAGCTTCTCTCAAATATGCTAATCAAGACATCAAATTTCAATTAAATCAACCTTGTAAAATAGTATCAAACTCAACAAGGACCCTACAAAGGTTTTCAATATCCAAGAAATGATAATTAAATCAAATTTTTACAATCCCCAAGGCAGATTCAATGAACTCCTCAAAACACACCTATTGACATATGTTTCCCTTGCAGTATTTGGAAACTAGTTTTTTAGAATTTTGGCCAAACTTTTCCAAAACACATAGGAAACTAATCATGCATTCAAATACCCTTCTTAGAGATACACAACATAAAGGAAATTCAGATACACCTTAGGACCAAGTGCCTCAAAATTGGACTTTCACAATTTTAAGCCTCAAATTAGGCCAATTTTACTAAGAGACTGTCTTTAGATCTCCACACCAGACCTTCTAACCAAAAAAAATTATTGACTCAAGTTCCCAAACCAAGGATTTTCGAAGTCTCTTGACCCCAAATTCTCAAACAAGCCTCCAATGCAAAAACCCTCCTTGTAGCCTAAATAACTAGGGTTTTAGGGTACCATTATTGAATCTTCACCTTCCTAGCCATTCCTACCCAATTTAACTACATAGACATATTTTAGTAGGTCCACCCATGCTTAAGGAATTCCCATTTGACCATTAAAAATATGGCTTATTCATTCCATTGGTCTAACCCACCAATTTCCAAGGGAAAACACACACCTCTAGCCCATCCTTTCATTATTCAAGCCAAGGGATCATCCTTCCACACCTCCTACTCATAAAGTAAAATTACCTACACTCAAATACATCATCCCTCTAAGTTAAATTTGATGACATTAGGTGGGATGATGGTTATTCCATTAGAATAACCCTAGACCCTTAAGGTTGTTCAAGAACCCGGTAGGAGCAATTTGAAGAATTAAGGCACTAAAAGATTAAACCAAACCATACCAAGGCACCAAACACAAGTTAGAAAATTTATATACTATTTCTCAAGGGAATTCAATACATATAAGACCTGTTTGGCGTATACACAAGTAGGGAACTCAGAATAATCAATAAAACTATGAGAACACAAAGTAATTTCCAAGCTTTATTCTTTTCCATCGAATCCAACAACCACAACTCAAACCTCTCCAAGATTTAAATATAATTTCTCATCCTCCTCTAATTGATCAATTCCCCTAACCACCAACAAACCAAATTTTCAAAAAACATAACCATTGCAATTACAAATTTGTTGCATTATGCAACTCACAAATTTGCAACTTTTACCACTTTTCTTACTAACTAAACTAATGATTCCATTATGTCGTTGAGATAAAATATTTGATGTTGCCTTTTAGGATTAAAAACTCACTTTTTGATACATTTTTAATGCAAGGGTGCATTTTGACCATCAAACATGGAGATTTGTGACTAGGTGCCTAGGTGCTCCTGCACCACCTATCTTGTCAATCCTACCGAATTGGCAAGCTACTGAGCTTGGAAAACTAGTGAGATCACTGGATTTCCAAATCCATAGGGTTGACAAGGTAAGGGCAGCATATGCCTCATAGAAATTGATGCAAGCTAGGTCATCTCTAACATACCTCAATTCTACCTAAGACTCCTTTGGAGTAACTTGCTAAAAACTTGTAAACAATTCTATCCAACCTCACTTTTCATGTAAAAACACCCCAAATTCCACCTAGGGCGTCACCATAAATCAGTATGTGCACAACCTGATGTAGAGTGGATCAACCACGATGTTATTTGACACTTCTCTCAAATATGCCCACTAAGACATTGACATTCACTTGACTTAATAGGGTACCTCAACTTCCCAACCATGGAGTCCATTAGACCAGGCATGATCAAAGGCTTGGGAATATCTTCAAAATCCCTTACTTGAATGATCAACACCCACCAATAGGAATTTTCACTTTAGGAACAACCAATGACTCTTCAAAAAAAATTAGGCCTTAACTTCCTTGTAGTCCTGTCAACTAGGATAGTCAACAGTAAAAATAGCTAGAGGCAAGAACCAGACAATTGAAACATGTTCTAGACCCCTTATGTAGGCCTCTTCAAACCCCCAAGACCTTAGGGTATGACATTCAACAAAAAAACTACTATGGACCAATCTTCAATGCCATAAGGGGACCTAATGAAGCTGTTCCAAACAAGAGACAAGGTATATAGGCACTCCCCATGATGCAAAGTGGATCAACCAAATAGGAGAGATGACACAACTTCTGTCAAATATTCCCACTTGGACATTAATTCACAAAACTCACAACATGGTAACCTTGCCACTTGACATGGGATTTTGGCCAATTAGATAGAGACAGAGGTTTAGACCATAATTTTTACCCCAGAACATGTTTCTCCTGACCACTCCAAGACATAACACCCTAACTTGCACCTAAGGAATTCCATTTTCTCATTTATCTAGCCTTTAGGCCTCTTTTACCCTTAACCCTTATAGCACTGCTCAGTAGGAAATTCAAGACAAAAACCACATACAAGCCTGTACCAATCCCAAACCAATGAATTTGGACAACAAATGGATACCCCTACAAAGTCTCAAAGCCTCCTTCTTGATAATCAAAGGTAAAGTCACAACAAGCCAAAAGGTAACGCTACAAGGTAGGCCTAATAGGCTTCTCAACTCAAGGAACTTAGTACCTAGGCACTCCCCAACACCCCTTAGCCACAAGTAAGTTACTATACCCTTATTACATCCATTTCACAAGACCCTATAGGACTGTGTTCATAAAACATTCTCACAAAGACCAAAAATCAGAGTTTTCCCCTTGATTTTAGGCCTTTCACATGATTATGCTAGGCCTAGATCTTCAAAGATTATTCCCAAACCTGCATGACGCTCTCTGAAACAATTATAAGATTAAAGTACATATGGTACTCTCCCATTCCACGCAGTCCTGGCCTTAATGCATGGTGGGAACTGGAGGGACATTGGAAATAAACTAACTCTTATTTAGACCTCTAATTGCCTAGTTAAGGAAATTAACACTACACCAAGAACCCGACTAGGTAGAACACTCCAAAGGTGTTAAAGGCTCTTCAAAATACAACAAATGACCAAGGTGACTCCCCTCAAATGTCTAGTTGCATCATGGCACCATGATTCATTAGTTGGCCTAGATGCACCAAGGGTACATGGTGAGAAGGAGATCTAGTACAAACATCAAAACTCAACACTAATCTTAAAATCCTATTACAAACACTGAAGATTATCCTTAGGACCTTATTACATTGAAATCAACCTGAAAAACAGAATAAGATTCATTCAAGCCTCATGGAGGCATTTGGATCCCAAGGTGCTCTTACACTACCCCAACTCCCCTAAGCCATTAAAATGGTTCTAACAACATCAATACACACATCTCAACACCCTTGAATGATCCCTCTCAATAGATTCCACTCACAACTCATAAAACTTAGAATTTCTTACATAGAATTAGGCTTGTCACATGAGGATTCCAAGCCTATAGTAACCAAGAAATAAATCCAAACTCCCTATCATTCTCCACAACCTCTTCAAAAATAAAGTACATGATGAAATATGCCATTCTACCAAGAATTAATCCTTGACCAAAAGGGAATGGCAAGTTCTATGTATTCTTGTGATCAAACCCTAGTTTTGGAGGGTTTTTGACTAGTTTTAGAAGAATGATGATAACTCCATCTATTCTTTATGAAATTGGACCAAACCACCGCCAAAAAGAAGCTATCTCACTCCTCTATTGAACCATGTCATCCTTGCAATTGTGCAAACAAGCTATAGGCTGTACCAAGTATGGGATTAACAAATTTACACATAAAATTAGAAAAACAAAGAATAGTGTGAATAATTCTTATTAGATCTTCTCCAAAAGTTCAAAAAAAACCTCCATTCGAGCCTCTCAAGGCTTTACATAGTACTTTACACCCTTCTCTAACTGATCCATGCCCTCAGCTAACTAAAAACCAACTTTTAAAACAAGTAACCATTGCATTTCAAATTTGTTTCTTTAAGCAACTTACAAATTTGCAACTTTAGAATCCTCCAACCTAATGAATACAAGAATGACCTCTAAAACCAAAGAAATGGCTTGTAATAAGCCTTATTACATAAAAAAAGCTCCATTCTTGCACACTCATATACAAATACACAAATTTTCCTTCGAAGGCTACAAAGACAACTTCTAGTGCAATATTAAATTTTTTACATTTTTTATCACTAGACCCAAAAATCATCCTAAAACATACGTAATGGTCTTAATTGACCTTATTCAAGGCAAAGCATGCTCAAAATACCCACAACAACCTATTGACCAACCTATTCACCTTCAAATAATCAAATATTGAGGGTGAGATGTAGGCAAGTGTTTATTCAAAAACCATACTCCAAACCTTCCCACAACCAACCAAAGCCTGAAACACCTTCAAAAAAGTTTGCACAAGCTTAAAATTTCAAGAGATATCGCTGCCCACAAAGATTTCTTCAAACCCTAGCACTCAAAAATGCACCATTTGACATCTATGACATCACCTAAATACCCTATATTCACCTCCCTTACACACAAAAAATTGCACACATTTTTTATAACCCTAAGTAAGCCTTTCCATTGAGTTACAAAAGCATATAGTGGGTGGAAGGCTTAATATGACATTTTAATGCACTCAAAACCCTTAAAACAAGGTATACAGACCAAGCCTCAGTAATTGGCTTATAAAATGCACAAAATCGCCTGAAATCAAATGAAACAAAAACTAAAATGGAGTTAAGTCTTTTTCCCACCTAACTCCATTAAAAGGAGAGCACAATCGCTCTGAGATATGTTCAACTGACTTGATCCCTTAAGGGTCAAAAGTGCAAAAGGGAAGCAATATTTGATAGGGTATTACTTGTAAACCATGGTTCTTATAAAATATCTGTCTTAACCTATGAGATCAAATTGGGACCCTCTATAATAAACTCTCTTAGAGGAATTTTCCTCTGGTGTCTAGTTTTCACTTGATGGAAAAAGTGTCAAATGCAAGTAGTTAAAAGTTGCAAAGTTGTGTGACTTTCATTTTGTAGCTCGTTTGACCAAATGGATTGTTCCAATGCATCTGGGTGGGTATATTTACACTATTAATGGTCCTCTTTCACACCCAAACATGCAAAATCATTTCTAGCTACGTTCAACTAGAGCGATCCCTTAAGGGTCCAAAGTGCAAAATGGCTATGAACTTCACCATGCTTGTATTGGGACACCATATCTCTTAGAAACTTATTTTATGAGCCTATGTGATCATGTTGGGCCTCTCTACAAAAACCTCTCTCGATTTTTTCTAACTCGAAGGCATTTTCCTGTGGTGGTGAATTTTCACTTGGAGAAAAATTTGTCAAATATAAGTAGTTGAAAGTCGCAAAGTGCTACAAATTTTGTTTTGTAGCTTATGACCAAAACGATTTTCCAAATGCATCCATGTGGGTAATTTTACACTAGGAATTCTCCTCTTTTACACCCAAACATGTGAAATCACTCTGAGCAATGTTCAACCAGATTGATCACTCAATGGTCCAAAGTGCAAAATGGCTGCCAACTTCAACATGATCGTATTTGGACACTGTGAAGCTTAGAAAATTCAATTCTAAGCCTATGGAATCATGTTGGGACCCTATACAATAAAATTTCTCATTTTTTCTATCTCAAAGGCATTTTCTTGTGGTGTCCAATTTTCACTTGATGAAAAAAGTGTCAAATGAAAGTAGTTAAAAGTTGCAAAGTGGTGCAACTTTCATTCTCCAGCTCATGTAACCAAACAGACTATTCCAATGCATCTATATAGGTATGTTTATGCTATGCACGGTCCTCTTTCACACCCAAACACATAGATTCACTCTAAGCTACATTCAACTAGATTGATCCCTTAAGGTTCGAACGTGCAAAATGGCTGCAAACTTCAATATACTATTACTCAAATATCATGACTCTTAAAAAAAAAAATTCTAATCCTATGAGATCATGTTGGGCCCCTATACAATAAACTCTCTCATTTTTTTCTATCTCAGAGGAATTTTCCTATGGTGGTGAATTTTCACTTGGGAAAAAAGTTGTCAAATACAAGTAGTTGAAAATTGCAAAGTGGTGCAACATTCGTTCTACAGCTCATGTGACCAAATGGATTGTTCCAAAACATCTTAGTGGTTACATTTATGCTAGAAATAGTCCTCTTTTGTACCCAAATATGTGAGATCGCTCTGAGCTACATTCAACCAGATCGATCCCGTAAGATTCCAAAGTGCAAAATGGCTGTGAATTTCAGCATGCCCATATTTGGACACTGTGATTTTTAGTAAATTCTCATCTAAGCCTATGGGATCATGTTAGGCCCCTCTACAATAACCTCTCTCGGTTTTTTTTGTCTCGGAGACATTTTTCTATTGTGTCCAGTTTTCACTTGATGGAAAAAGTGTCAAATGCAAGTAGTTAAAAGTTGCAAAGTGGTGCAACTTTCATTCTATAGCTCATGTGACCAAATGGACTATTCGAACACATCCAAATAGGTATTTTTATGCTAGGAATTTTTCTCATTTGCACACAAACATGCAGAGTACTACGCTCAACCAAATCGATTCCTTGAGGGTCCAAAGTGCAAAATGTCTGCAAACTTCAACATGCTATTACTCAAATACCGTGATACTTAAAAAATTCTCATCTAATCCAATTAGATTTTATTGGGCCCCTCTACAATAACCTCTCTTAGTTTTTGCTATCTCAAAGGCATTTTCCTGTGGTGGCAAATTTTCACTTGGGGAAAAAGTTGTCAAATGCAAGTAGTTGAAAATTGCAAAGTGGTGCAACTTTCGTTCTGTAGCTTGTGTGACAAAATGAACTATTCCAATGCATCTGAATAGGTATTTTTACACTATGCATGGTCCTCTTTCACACCCAAACACGTGAAATCGCTCTGAGCTACATTCAACTAGATCAATCCCTCGAGGGTTCAAAGTGCAAAATGGCTGCAAACTTAAGCATGCTATTACTTAGATACTGTGATTCTTATAAACTTATCGTCTAATCCTATGAGATTGTGTTGGGCCCCTCTAAAATAACCTCTCTTGGTTTTTTCTATCTTGGAGGAATTTTCCTATGGTGGTGAATTTTTACTTGGGGAAAAAGTTGTCAAATGCAAGTGGTTGAAAGTTGCAAAGTGGTGCAACTTTCTTTTTGTAGCTCGTGTGACCAAACGGATTGTTCCAACATGTCTGGCTGGGTACGTTTACACTAGGCATGGTCCTCTTTCACACACAAATACACGAAATCGCTCTGAGCTATGTTCAACCAGATCAATCCCTTAAAGGTCCAAAGTGGAAAATGGCTGCGAACTTAAGCATGCTCGTATTCAGACACCGTGACTCTTAAAAAATTCTCATCTGAGCCTATGGGATCATGTTGGGCCCCTCTACAATAATCTCTCTCAATTTTTTCTATCTTAGAGGCCTTTTCCCATGGTGGCGATTTCTCGCTTGGGGAAAAAGTTGTCAAATGCAAGTAGTTTAGTGTGTAAAAATGACTTTATAGCCATTCCACCCATTGTATCCTATTGTAACTTAGCGGAATGGCATAATTAGGGGCAGGGAATATATGTGCATAGTTTTTGGAGTATGCGAGGCAAGTTGAGTGGTTTGGTGTGATGCCCTTGTTGGCAATTTGATGAGTTTTGGTGAAATTAAGTGGTTTAAGAGTGGAAATGGTTGAAATCCTTTGAGGCAATAGTTTGTGAGGGACTTTTAAGCACGTGCAGGTTATTTTAAGCATTTTTGATGTATTGGCAAGGTGTTATGAGTTGTGAGAATAGTATTTTCAATAAACCCACCCATTTTAGGCTTTAGCCATAGTAGCAAGGTAGTGAACTACTTGATAGAATGCTTTGGTAAACATGTACAAAAAATGAGGTAGCATAGACAAGGCAATGAATTGTTTGAAAAAATGCCTCAAAGAAATGTGGTCTCATGGTGATGGAATGTCATGAAAATCCATATCTGTGAGGATTTGTGACTTGAGGATTGTGATTAATGATTGTAATTGTGTTTAGTGAGATTGTAGTACCTCCATGTTTGGTGATCAATGTTTTAGGGTTTTATCCATAACAACAAGGAAATTAACTGTTTGATATAATGGTTTGATAGACATGTATGAAAAATGTGGTAGCATAGAAAAGGTAGTGAACTCTTTGAAAAAATGCCTCAAAAAATGAGGTTTCATGGTGATGGAGTGCCATGACAATCAAAAGCAATTTGATTGCCATGGAATTTCGTCACCATGAGACCACATTTATTTGAGGCATCTTTTGAACTAGTTCACGTCCTTGCCTATGGCTTTTCATGGCATTCCATACCCACATTTATTTGATGCATTTTTTCAAACAATTCACTACCTTGTCTATTCTATTGCTTACTATTATGCTTTTGATATATTTTTTCTAAGCATCCATAGCTTGTTCGAAATCAATTATTTTAGCCTTTTAGCCATAGCAACAAGCTAGTGAAGTATTTGACAAGATTCTTTAGAAGACATGTATGAAAAATGTGTTAACATAGACAAGACAAGGAAATATTTGAAAAAATACCTCAAAGAAATTTGGTCTTATAGAATGCCATGATAAGAAAATGCAATTGGAAGCTGCTCCTAGTTATTAGTTATGCAATGTGAAGAAATTGTATAATTGCTTAGGTTGACTTTGTAAAAACTATATTGTAATTGAAATTTTTTTATCTATCAACATCTACTTATTAGTTATGCAAAGTGAAGTAATGCTTTGACTTTGAAAGATGTGTAATGCAATGTAATCAACGATATGAATATAAACTACAAAAATCCATTTTTTATAGTTCATTAGTTAAAATATTTATTTTATTTGCTCTCTATATCTCTATATTCTATGGAAATACCTTTCAATTTAAAAAAAAAGTTTTTATCTATTGTTCTACAATTTTTCTTGGTTTTTTCACAAACTATTATACTCCTGGTTTGTAAATTTTTTTCCCAAAAGATTTTAGTTTCTATGCATTGGAAGCATGAAGCATACACATGAATACACACAATATAGGTGAAGTATACATGTGAATAAGTGAATCATAAATGTGAATAAGTGAGGCATAATTAATTGAAGCATTCCAAAGGATACAAACCACCACGAATGGAGCTTATTTACACAATATACTTTAGATGGGGCTTATTGAGAATTCGACAGTAATTAATTAAGCATTAGATGTAAACAAAATCCATGCCTACAACATTCAAGAATGGAAGTAGAAAAATCAGATTTTCTTTAATCAAAAAGCTAAAAGGCTATACAATGATATATATTGATAAAAATATATCCAATATATCCAAAAAAACCATACAAGCTTAGTACAAAGGAGCCATATGGACATAAAATTTCATGTATATATTGATAGTACAAAACATATGTTTGAAAATGCCACATAGGCATACAACAAACAACACTAATACATAGTCATATCCCTCTAGGGGAAGGAAATAGATCCCATGTTGCCTTTGAAATTTGGCTGGATGGTGTGACGATGCTTCTCTTGTCTTTTGAACATGCTTGCTAGTCCTCCTCTCTTCACTCTGGACCTTCAACTGATACAATAAAAACTAAAGATGTTAAAACATAGAAATTGAGTTATGGAATGGCATATAACAAAATATATAATCACTTACCACATACATTTAATCATTATGCACATTTACATCATCACCATGTCCATGATCTAGAGTGACAACCACCTATAGCATCCATCAAGATAGAAAATAAACTACATAAAATTATTGTGAAATTTTTCTAAAATTGACCATAAAAGAGAAAATATAATGTCAAATCGACTAATCTATTTCATACCTCTCTCAATGGATCAAAACTGGCTATTGTTGCAGCAACTCCATGATCCATCATGCCAAAAACATCACGAAGGTTGTCTCTTGTCAACAATTGCAAATGAAACAATATCTCAGGTATCATGTTGATACAAAGACCAAGAGGGGCTGATGGAACATAAGGTGAAATAAGAGAGGGTAATAGGAGGGGAATAGAAGGGTGATGCAGAGAGGAGGCTCAAACTCATTCAAAGTGACAACTTGCATTCAAGAGGCATCTAACAAGATTAAAATGGCATATTAGAGTAATCCAAACAATCCTCATATCTTGACAACAATCAAGAGTCTAACTTCTCAATTTCACCCATGTAACCTATCATTAGTGTAAAACTAGTTTTTGGCCTTTAACTCCCATGCTTTACAAAACACTTGGCAATCAAAAGGTGGATTAAAATACCCATTTCAGAGTTATACAACATATCTCTTAACTAGATATAAGTATTTTGGACCAATCCCTTGAAATTAGACCCTCAACACTGTCCTAAGCCATGAATTAGGCCAGATTTACAAAACAACATACCTTTAAATTTAACACAAACCATTGAAACCTTGGGTAAGAATTTCCTATACCCTCAAACCTATAAAACCACAATCAACACCTAGGTTTGAAACCTCCAACATAGCAAACTCCAAAACCCTCAATTTCATGCCAAGTCAAGAGGGTTTATTCAAAGTCCCACTTGCACAACTTCCTAGACCATGCCACCGACTCAAAAATGTATATTATGACCCCAATATGCTCAAAAGTTGGAAAAAACTCCACACTCTCATTGATTTTCATAAACCCTAGACCCAAGGCTCCATTTTCATTTGTTTTTCTTCACAAAACTCATCAAGACAATAGGTTTATCCCCTTAGTTCCTTCTCCACAACTCTAATAATGCAACCTACAACCTACTCAAACTCCCTAGGTACCATTAAACAAGTTTTAGTAGGTACAATTTGTCTAAGGGCCCTTAAATCATGATTTTGGTTACAAAACCCTCAAATAGTGTGTCAACCTATCAAAGGAAAACAAGGATATTTACCACAAATCACAGTGGATATCCATCAAAATTGGTCCAAAATATTGATAACACCTTCCACCATAAATTAAAATGATTTACATGGCACAATCAATCTGTACGAGCTTGTACAGGCCTGCAAATGACAAGAAAACTCAAAAATTTGATGAAAAACAGACATATTCTTATTGCCAATGCTTCAAACTTCAAGGAAACATTACAAAACAAGGTTTCATTCATTTTTAAAGGATTCTCCTCATCAAAACAACACCCAAATTCCTTACAACTACTTTTTAAACCTCTCATGACCATTGCATTACAAATTTATTGCATTTATGCAACTTACAAATTTGGCACTTTCAAGTTTTGTCTCTTTATATTTTCCTAGACCCTCTTAAACACCTAAACTATTACAAAGTTTCTAATGTGACCTTATTCAACTAAGAAATCATGACTTAATCAAGAAAAAAACATCCTATCAACCTTCACACCCCTTGTCAACTTTGACAATTCCTTCCACATGATTTATAAACCTTACAAGATGAATACAAAAGCTGCTCAAAGTTGATAAATTACAATAGAATGGTCACATTGGACCTTATTAAGACTCAAGGACTCAACTCAAACATCCTAACACACCTTTCCTATCATACACTTAATGAAGAAACATAGAAAAGAGTGATGCCCTTGCACCAAAGGGATTAATGGAACATAGGATGGACTAGTATAGATTGATGGGATTGGCTAGGATGGGATAAAAAACATAGGGTGGACAATTAGAGGTTAATGGGATGTGATTAATAGGGAATAATGCAATATAGGGTGAATTAGGAGGTGTCAAGGGTTTGACTATAGTACACGAAGTGTGAACTTGACCTGTGTGTGTAGCAATAATAGAGAAGAGTTATCTAGGATGAAACATGGATAAATATGGTATAACATAGGATGATATAAAGGAACATAGGGTGGAACATAGGGTATCATGGAACATCTAGGGTGAAATAATAATGAGTACAATAATATGGGAGTAGAAGGACATAATGACGCATAACATGGACTAGAAGATATAGTGGGATGGGCTAGAAGGGGATCATGGAAAATAGGGTGAACTATTAAATGTTAATTGTAAGGGATTAGGAAGGAATAAAGGAACAAAAAGTGAATTAGGAGAACATAATGTGACATGATCAAGGAATTCTTAAATGTAATGTTTGTGTTTCTCATCAATTTTTTAGATTTGTATATGTGCAAAATTACGAAAACTAGCTAACATAGATTTACAACACCATTAATGAATAAATCCTACCTGAGTGTACGTTGTTTGAGGATATGAATTGTGAGGTGTTGAGGAAGAAGGTGCACCAGGAAACTGTTTGAAATCCAAAGCATGTTATGAGACAAAAA
Source organism: Sequoiadendron giganteum (assembly GCA_007115665.2). Classification (NCBI taxonomy): domain Eukaryota; kingdom Viridiplantae; phylum Streptophyta; class Pinopsida; order Cupressales; family Cupressaceae; genus Sequoiadendron; species Sequoiadendron giganteum. The sequence continues at coordinate 247,730,440 of CM021105.1, read as the reverse complement.
TTCAAGTATAACATTCAATTGTTTAAATACAATAATAATATCTTTAATACTAGTTGCATACCTATGGACTCATCTTCGAAAATGTATAAGGGTCTGTAGGAATAGAGCATGCCTCATGAATAGTGCGACCTTGGAATTTCATCATATCAAAATTCTACTAATTTAGTTATTCTTAAATTTCAAAATATAATTTAATAAACAACATTAAAATAATTTTATAAATTTTACCTGAGTGTCAATGTCGAATGTATCATTCAGAATATCATCTATGAAATCCATCACCTTTGCAACTGATGTAGGTTGTGCAGCTGCATCATGAGCACTATGATAATCATACGTGCAAACAATACCACAAGCACCACAATGGTGGGGTGGAGCTCGAGGCCTACACATCTCCTCCACACTAGGCTCTACTAGAGGACTTGCACACTGTAAAATGGTCTGGCTGAGTGAGTCAATTGACTTCATTGTGTCCACCTCTATACTATCCTTAACAATGGAAGGAACAATGACATGCTCCACCATGGGTCTACCCAAGGCTCTTAGTGCCAACTATGGATTACATCATGTAACAAGTCTATCATGTGTGGAGCCCCCACATCTACCCTGAAAGTCTAAGATGTCAAAATAGTTTGGAATTTTTTTGAGGACAAACTCACAATAGAGTTTCCTCAAAAATTATTGTGCCACCTCATGGTTATTGCATGGAGGTTGGTCAAATACCATCCACCACTGTTCCCAAAATTTATTTTTAATTAACTCATGGTGGCACCAATGGATGGGGAACCTCCTCCATGCATGAGACCAAGTTTCATTGGTTTTTGGGTCTATAAATAGGGCACACAAGTCAACTTTGCTAATTTTTTAGTTTTTTGACATCTGCATATGACAAACCACTAGCACATAATTGTCTCATCTCATGCCTCTTATTTGACCAAAAATTCATTTGCTCACTCATTTCTCCTACATGAGTTACAATTGACTTCAATGATTTAGCAATCCCTCTCCTATAAGGGTGGGTTTCAACATGCTTAGTTAATCTTGCAATTAATTGTTGAATGTCTCTTTTCTAGTTTTCAATTTTATTTTGAATATTTTCTTGTGTTCCTTATGGATGCCTATGAATTGATGGAGGGGTTTTGGGTTGTTCTTGTATAGGAGGCTCTACATGAGGGGGTGATTGCGAATTCTCAATGTTTCAAGGTGGAGATTCATTCCTTGAGAATTAGAACAAAGTTTTATTATAAAAACATATTTAAATTTTCATTCTAAATCGAATTAGAAATAAATAGAATAAAAATATATACCTCTTTTCAATCTTCGACCTCTCTAACATGTTGGGAGAATCCTCATGGAAAATGGAAAGTTAAGGATGCAAACAATGGAAGAGATTTGACGAGCGTGAGTTGTAGACCTAAAATCCTCTTCCTCAAGCTGCGGGTTGAAGACAGAATGAGGGTTTGAAACTTGATTTTTGGCTTTTATGTCTACTAAGCCATTTGGCGCATGCAAAATTTGGTGAGCGCCAAATGGCTTATTTCAAGTTTTTTTTAACATTTTTTCAACTTGGCACCTAAATTGTGTCACAGATTGGTGCACTTACCCTAATGTATGATAACTCTAACACCTAGGGATTGACCCAATATTTTGAGCTCAAAAGGTACTTACTCATAGGTACCTGCCTTAGGGACCTAAAATATATAAAAATACATAAAGAATACAACTTTTCAACCCTCCAAAAATATCAAAAAGAGAAAATAAGAGTTTGTCCACTTGGATTTCTAACTTACATCATAATGAGATTGACAAGACAAATAATTTAATAACAAACATTCTCAAGCTCACATTACAAAAAAAAATGCACATTACATTATGAAACTATAGTCCCCAAAATAGACTATACTTCGGTTTCATTGGATAGTTCACATAGGTTTCCCATGTATAGCTCTTATTCCATTGTTCATCGCAAGATATACCTGCACACTTAATACACACATTAATCTATCCAAATATGATTTATATGCATAACCAAAACAATTGAATTAATATTCACATTGACATAAGTTTCAGAATTCAAATGTCAAAGGTATTTCATTAAATAACTTCACAATTAATTAACCACCTAACTTATCTATTTTCAAAAACCTTAGATTCATGTTCATCAAATTTACATTATTATTCATTCAAATATTATATTTCCTTCATTCATCATTAACTTTTAAAAAGTAAATTAAATATCATCAATGAAATAACTTGTAATTAAATCAAACATCATCATTAACGAATTAAGCATATCGTATGAAATCAAATGTTTTTCCATCCGATCATCAATGGTATCATCAAGTATAATCAATAACTAAAAATAAAATAGTCTAAATACTAAGTCTATCATAGAGGTGCGACCCATGAGACGGGTGAAATATCATGTCCCTAAAAAATCATTTCAATGTTGATTAATATCAACTTAAGGGTTATAAAGGTAGGCAGGAAAATGAAGAGTGGCAAATAGGTCAAGAGGAACTTTCTTGTGAATGGAGACTTTATATACCTCTGACATGTCCAATTCTTTGGGTTGTTGACCAGATGGAAGCAACCAATGAAATGCATGAAAAAAATTTGCAAGTGCAAAATGAACCATCTAAAGCCCCAACCTATAGATTGGGCACATTCTTTGCCCTACACCGAATAGTATTATTCAAAAGTCTATTCCATCGAGATTAACAGGATTTTCGACGAAGCGATCTAGATAAAATTATAATGTCTTCTCCCACATGTTTGGATCTTTGGCCACTACCCACATAGTCACCATTGCATGTGCATTAGAGGGAAGGAAATAGACCATTATTTTGGTTGAATATTTTGGAGATGCATGAGGAAGCATAAGAAACATTGTAGGATGTAGTTGAAGAGTTTATGTCACAAAAAATTCTAAATATTTTGGGTGAGGAAGATGAGATTCTATTACTCTCTCTTCCATTCCCACACATGAATCCAATTCATCTCTCATTTTCATCATTGTTAGTTTTTTTATGAAGTCTAAATTTAAAATTAAGAAACTTCTATTTTGAATAGATGTTTCCACTTCCAATTAAGAAACATCTAGTTTTAATAGAAGCTTCTAGTATTTTATTCGAAAGTTTCCCCGCTTTTATAAATATGCCCAAGATGATCTCTCCTATTGAGATGTTGAGAAGAAGAATTAATTTTCTAAGAAGAGTTGTGGTTATTTTTGTTGATGTTGATATTATTTTTATTTTGACTTAAATTTCATAACAACTCATATCAGAGTGCCAGGTTGTTGGAATATTTGGTGTGTGTAGGATTTTTTTTTCTTTCGTTGAGCAGCATTGAGGTCACAATGAGTGACATGGAGAAGTTAAACGGGGCTAATTTTTCCCTATGGAAATCCCAAATGGAGGATATATTAATTTTGAAAGATCAGTATTTTCTGCTCGAAGGAATATCAAAGAAACCTACATGAATGGCAGATGAAGATTGGAAAAATATGGATAGAAAGGAAATTGCAACCATCCATCAATGTCTGGCTAAGAATGTGTATTTTAATGTTTCCGGAGAGAAGACAACATTAGAACTATGGAAAAAGCTTCATGATCTATATGAGAAGAACACAACATCAAATAAAGTTTTTCTAATGAAAAAATTATACAATCTCAAAATGAAGAAGGGTGCTTCAGTAGTAGAACATTTAAATGAGTTCAACATAATATCTAGTCAACTTGCCTCTGTTAAAATCATTTTGGATGATGAGATTAGAGCCATCTTATTAATGTGTTCAATTCTAGATAGCTAGGAGAACTTGATTGTAGCTATTAGCACTTCGGCACCTAGAGGAACTCTAGAGTTTGATGATGTTAGTAGAAAGTTAATGAATGAGGAGCCATGACATAAATCAATGATAGAGAACCAAGGAGGAGAAGCCTTATCCCTAGCTAATCGCAATAGAAAATTTGATCAAAACTAGTAAGGTCATTCAAAGTTAAGAGGAAGATCAAAATCAAGAAGAGGTAGAATTACCTTTTATCACTGCGGAAAATTGGAACACATGAAAAGAGAATGTCAAATCTAGAAGCAAGAGAAAAATGAACAAAAACTAGCAAGTGCAAATGAAGAAACTACTGTTGTTGCATCAGATGGTGAGGTATTAATTACTATTTAAGATAAGGATGCATGCCTTTGTACTTCTAATCATGATATTGATTGGATTTTATATTCTGGAGCCTCCTACCATGCTACCCCAAGCTAAGAAAATTTTATTTCTTATAAATGTGGTAATTTGGGTAAGGTTTGTTTGCGTAATAATAATTTATGTATCATTGAGGGAGTGGGAGATGTTTTAATAAAAATAGAAGTTGGTTGTAGTTTATTGCTTAAATAGGTTAGGCATGTACTAGATCTTGGAATGAATTTAGTTTCAGCTGGAAAGCTAGATGATGAATGCTCCCATATAGTATTTGGCAAGGCATGCTAGAAAATTGTAAAAGGTTCGCTAGTTGCTACAAATGGGCAGAAAATAGGCAATCTTTATACATTAAAATCAAATTTGTAGAAGAGAGATATTGCTATTATTGTAGAGGATCCTGCAATAGATTTGTGGCACAAAATACTTGGACACATGACATAAAGAGGTCTAAAAATAGTTGCTGAGAAAAAGTCTTTGCTTGGAATAAAAGGTACAAAATTAAAAAATTTTGAACATTGTATTGTGGGTAGACAAAAAAGAGTCATTCTTAAGGAATAATTCAAAAAAGGGATACAAAAATATTAGATTTGGTGCATTCTAATGTTTCTGGCCCAATTAATATAAAATCACTAGGAGGGACTATTTATTTATTTACTTTTATTGATGATGCATCAAAAAATGTGTGGGATTTCCCTATTAAGAGTAGTGATGAAGTTTTAAATGTTTTTCAAACATTTCATATGGTTGTTGAAAGGGAAACTAACAAACTTCTGAGATGTATTAGAATAGATAATGGTGGGGAGTATTGCTCCAAATCCTTCAAAGAATATTGTGGTAAATATGGGATAAAGCATGTAAAAATAGTTCCTTTCACTCCACAATAAAATGGAACAACTAAGAGAATGAATCAGACAATAATGGAGAAGGTAAGAAGTATGCTTTCAAATTCTGGTTTGCCTAAACATTTTTGGGTAGAGGTTGTCTATACTCCTTGCTACTTAATAAATCACTCTCCCACAACTTCATTAGATGGAGGCATTCCTGAAAAGGTATGGACCAGAAAGGAGTTATATTATTCTCATTTGAAAAAAGAAGAATTATCAAAAGTAGGGATGCTATTTTTAATGAAGGAAAAATGTTTAAAAATATTGATAAAAGTGTGGAGCTGCATAAATTTTTTGAAATTAAAGGACAACAAGAGGAGCAACAAGAAAATTTTCCACCATCGGAAGAAGCCACTACTGAAAATAATGACCAGCCATTAAAACATAATGGAAATGAGGAACAACAAGAAGCAAAAGTCGTGCAAGAGCTATTACAAGATATTTTGGTTCATATATCTGCTAGGTCTCATAAGTTTTCACAAAGATATCCTCCCTCTGATTATATTTTATTAACTGATGAAGGAAAACCTAGTTGTTTTTAGGAAGGTTGTACAAATGAACATAATAAAGAATGGAAGAAAGCAATGGAGAATGAAATGGACTCTTTGCTGGAAAATAGAGCTTGGGAGTTGGTAAAGCTTCCAAAATGAAGAAAAGCTCTACAAAATAAATGGGTGTACAAGATAAAACATGAGGGTGATGAGAAGAAGAGATACAAAGCAAGGTTGGTGGTGAAGGGATTCACTAAGAAAGAAGGTATTGACTTCAATGAAATTTTTTCACCTATTGTTAAAATTTCATCCATTAGAATTATTCTTATTTAATTATAGTTGAAAGTGTGATAGCAATTTATTATTTATTAAATAATTTAAAATGATTATTTAATAGAAGATATATTTAATTAATGACATAATTAAATAAATAATATTTAATTAATTAATCAAGAAAGAATAAAGGTAAGAATGAATTAATTAAATAATTAAAGTTATTTAATTAATAGAGGACATACATCTTTAGAAAATAATTAAATAATTATTTATGAGAAATGAAGATGAAAAAATTATGAAGAAGTTAAGGGTCGTAGGCATAAGACAATTTTTAGTGTCTATAGTTTGCCCCTCTTTGATACAATGTTGTTTATCGCATTATGCCAAATAAAATCTGTCAAAACATGACCAATGATAGCAGGATAGGGTAGTGCCCCCTCGAAAGAAATTTAAAAATTGTATTGAAAAGTCAATTTGATAGCTAAAAAAGCGATTGCGAAGTTAGTTTCAAATTTTGAAAAGTTTATGGTAGCCAAAGTTGTGCTCAAACATGTAAAATGGTGTGTCCAGTTATAATCCTAGGTGAAAAACCTAATTTTGATGGGGGTATAAATAGGAATTTGGAAAATTTGAATTCATTTTGCACTTTTGAATCTTGGAGATTTGGATCTCTGACTAAAGATGGAGCACGTTCCTCACTACCAAAAAATTGCTTATAGAGTTCATACATTTAGGTGGTCAGACGGCACAAGAGATCCGATAAGTCACTACGAACCTACTTGGTCAAATTTTATTTTCATGCATTTCTAGGTAGGATTTTATTTTAATAGTTAATTGCTTCACATGACAAAAGTTGCAATTGTCATCACATTGTATGCATTTGTATGCAAAACAATGCAATTGTTGTCAAATTTCCTAGGGTAGGGTGGGTGTTTATAATTTTGCGATGCAATTGTTAAAATGCAACACATCTATGGGTTGGTTAACTGCATGTGTTTATCCATGACACAATTGACTGTAATTGTGTGTAATCGCATAATTATGACCCGTAATTACTTATGAGTGATGCAATTGTTATAGGGATCCGCAATTGAATCAGGGGTTTGATGTAAGTGATGTCTTGCAGTCCATAAGAAAATGTGCACTTCAATTGTATAAATAATGATACATTTGAATTTAGTGATGGAATTCATTGTTGGCATTTTTGACCTAGGTTTGATTTGACCTATTTTTTATGACATATACAAAATTTACTGACATAGTGGTTGTGATGTTGATCACAAGTTCATTTAGATCTGATTTATACCAGAGAGTCTTGGTAGTTTGAGATCTTCCATTTGAGGCTGTAGTTGTCCAGCTCTGAGAGGTGTAGGTTGTGGCATCTAGGGTCTTCCATGTTACATTTATGCTTGTGATTAGGGAAAACAAAGGGATGGTGACTACATTAGCTGAGTGGTGGTACTCAAATACCTACTCATTCCATTTTCCTATCAAAGAGGTGACCATTACCCTGGAGGATGTCTATAGGATCTTGCATCTATCGATTTTCAAGGAGAGAGTTAGATATGATCATAGTCGAGGATATTAGGAACTTACCACTTTTTATGTATATGATGATGTGGAAAAGCTAGGGATTAAGAGATATAAGATCATATGGGAGACATGGGTTGCACACTATGAGCAGATTGATTGTGTTATATGTTTAGTGATAGAAGGAGTGGTTATTCTAGACCATCGTGGACATGGGTTTCTTGTTGGATGGGGAGAGATGTTGGTTGGCATGATTGTGAGTGAGATAGTGTATGTGTGGGGTATTTATTTATTGTCCATGGTATACTTTCATCTACATGACATTGTGTATAGACGAGGATAGTCCATGATTTGTGAGGTCACTTTGTTGATGGTCTAGGTGTGGGAGCATATTGTAGTTTTCAGCCCACCTATTGCTCGTCACTTAGAGACTATGAAACCTATGTTCAGATTTATATAGGATCTATCACACAAACACATGTGGGTGATACCAGTTACTGGAGACATGGTCTTGACACACTGGTCAGTTTTATCTAGAAGCTCTATATCGATTATCATCGGTGGCCAAATGAGCATGAGCATCTATCATGGTGTTGGTAGGAGAGGTACTTGATTGGGAGGATTATTCAGTCAGTTCATATTATTGAGATGTATTTACTAGGTCGAGTGTTACACAATTTGGAGAGTAGTAGGGAGAGCCTCATAGGTTAGCTATATTTTTCTGATCATCTAGGGAGGTGATGCCATGGGGGTCGATGATTGTAGTGGGTACAAAAAATAAGGACATTATTAGGTTACAAGCATAGAAGTAAATGGATCCTGAGTATGATGCCTAGTGGAAGACACCTAGGCCTATTTCATTGATGGATCCTAATCAGCCTACCCCAATAGTGAGATGAGGATGGGGTCCTCAAGGTAGGAGAGATAGAGATAGAGGTAAAGGAGACAAAGGTTGCAAAGGTGGAGGTCAAGGTGACAATGGAGGAGAGGGTGGAGATGGTGGTGATGGTAGCAAGGGTGGGAGAGGAGGTGATGGACAAAGAGTTCATCAAAGGTAGATGAGGAGGAGGAGATAAATTTATCCTATCTGAAAGGAGGGAGAGGAGGAGGAATAGGAGGATAGACATGAGGAGGCAAGAGTGGAGGGGAGACAAGAGGATGTTATGCTAGAGGAGGATATGCTAGATGTAGATGTTGTAGTTGAGAAACCTGAGGGGGAGAATTTGGAGATATTTACGGATGTAAGTGCCATTGATGTGGAGGTTAGAGGATGGGAGGAGCCCATAGAAGAGGATGAGATGGGTTAGGAGGAGTAAATCTTTTGTGAGAGGATCCTATATGGACATGAGGATTTCAAGGATGTGCCTATTAGGGGTGGCTTAGCTGATAGGGATGCGGATATGGATAGACTATAGGCTAGAGTACAGGCACTAAAGGTTGAGGTGCAAGCCCTATGATTAGAGAGGGATGGGGTATAGATGGAGAGGGATACCTTGTGGCTAGAGAGAGATATGGCCATGATCTGAGATGAGGAGGTAGATTAGAGAGTTATTGACTTCATGATTTCTTGCACAGGGTTTTCTCCCGACACAATATAGGAACTTAATAGAGTAGGTAGATGAGAATAGTAATATAGAGATTTGTATGAGGAGGAAGTCCCAGATGATCAAAGGGAACTGAGTGCATAAGTGGCACTGAGTAGTGGTTGGTCTCACATTAGGAGATCACAAACCAGGTCTAACCGGGGTGAGAGCAAGAGTCAGAGCTCTAGATAGCATGGGAGTATATGATAGTTTTATTTTGACTGAGATATTTTGACATTGATGTTTTATGTCCCTTGAGCTTGTGAGCTCTTATTTTGAGATACATTATGACATTGTACTGCGAAATTTTTTTGAGCGATATATATATCATTTTTGGTGGTGATTTATATGATATGTAGTTCTTTATATTCATTTTTCTATTTATTCATGTGTTATGGATGTCAATATATACTTTATGATATTTGTGTAGTTGATGATGATGTGTTATTTCTTTATGATGATGTATGCATTTACTTTTATGGTATTATGGATGTCAGGTATGGATGCTATGTTTATCATTATGAGATGCAATATGATTTTAATATGTACAATTCCATGTGAATGTATTTGTTGTGATAATATGCTATACAATTTATGATGGTGAATGCATGATATGCCATGGATTCATAAATGTGATAGATGTGTATATTTTTGTGTTTTTTGAAATGCAACATATATGTATGGTTGAATATGTACATCTGTATGGAAATTTCTAAATGATCTTTGTAACATGAATGCATATGCAAGATACTTTATTTTTTGTGTCATAGGACTCCATCATAATGCATGAAAGAAGAAATGTTAGCACAGATAATTTGGATGTCGGTAGTAGAAATATTCAATACTTTGCCAAAAACATAATAGGCCTTATAGTAATCATCATTGGGAAATAAATTGTACAAATGGAGAAAAAACACCTTGATATGAGATAGACCAAGGTGTGCAAGGTCATCCACCTACTAAAAAAAATAGTCACAGACAAGGAGTGTCCTAACTCATACTGAGGGAAACATTAACCCAGTCCTTTGTTAAGATAATCCATAGACAATAATCAAATAAAATATGAGTCATGAGACATTATCTCTCCTTTAAATCCTTCGTGGGAAATCCTTGAGGAATATAGTAACCTGAGTCGAAGATAAATCTAGAAGAAAAAGGACAAACAACAGTCAAAGAAAAAGAGTCTTGAGACATCCTTGCTTCTCTAAATCCTTCATGGGACATCCTCAAGAAAGCTAGTAACCAGACTCAAAGACAAAGCCAAATGAAAATATAAGACAAAACAAGTCATAATTTCAATAGCTAGTAAGAATGTTTGCCAAAATTTGATCTGTTTGTTATTTAATTATTTGGAAGATTGATAAGATGTTTGTTTGATGAAGCCTCATATCAGGAATGAAACATATCATATAAGATATTGAGTCTATTTTTGACCATGTGACCACCTATATAGGGCAATGATAAAGCCTGAATTTAGAAAGACACATATTGTATAAGATGTTGAGTCTGGTTTCAATCATGTGACCACCTATATAAGGAAATGATAAAGCCTAATTTTAGAAAGAGATATATTATATACAACGTTGAGTCTAGTTTTGATCATGTGACCACTTGTATAAGGAAATGATAATTCTTGACTAAATGATAATGTATGTTTTCAAAAAGAACATATCATGTATAAGACATAGGCTGATTGTTTTGGTTATTTGAGTGTTTTGGCAATTTTTTTGGTCTTACTTGATGACCTTGTTGACTTATTTTGACTAACATGGAAAACCCTAAAGGGCTGACCTAGTGTGGCCTAATGGGCTCATCAATAGATGGCCTTGCCTACATTGTACATGAAAAGACCTCATAGTTCGACATGACATTAACTGATAGGACTGACTAAAAAACAATTTTCTTTATTTGAAGATATTTGATGTGTATGATAGTGAATGTGATGAACCCTAAAGGGTTGACCTAGTGTGGCCTTGAGGTCTCATTCATAGATGGAATTTCCTATGTTGTACATTCAGATACCTCTTAGTTTGATATGACCATTGAATTTATTTGATGGATAAAGAATTGAGTCATGATTTTATTGTGTGTTACTTGAAAAACCTAGAAAGACAAACCTAATGCCTCAGGGACACATCAAGAGATTTCCTTGCCTTTGTCTAGTTGCATAGGTAATGTAGTTCAATATGATGATGATTGACTCACACAAATGACCATGACTCTATTTTTTGGGATTTTTAATGATATTTGAACGTTTTTGGGTTTTGACATGTTTTTATTTTTTTGTCTTTTTGAGGTTTTATGATGTTTTTGGATTTTTTCTAGACATTTTATGACCTCAAAACAACAAGTGCAAGATCCAAATGACATAGGTTGAGTATTTTCCCTAGTTGGGTATAATACCAATAGGATGGAATGGGGATGTGGAGTGTAATTGATATGAATCATTCCAAGCTATTGAAAGGACAACCATTTATTGTCAGTGATAATAAGGATGTGAAAGGGCCATTAGATTGGAATAATGGTAGATGAAGGAGAAAAGTTGACTACACATGGCACCTGTTTTCGAGGTTTTCACCATGGTACTTATCCAAAGCACCACCAAAGTGGTTTTAGCTATTGGATGAATTATTTCTCTTTACTATTTTGTTGATTTTTCAATTTTTTTGGTGTTACGAACATGCCTATTTGCTAGGTTTTCATCAAGGTAACAATTAATTTTTCTATTTTTTTGTAATTTTCATGATTAAGACAAGGTTCTCAAAAGCTATGTATAGAACCTCTTAAGATGAAGGATTTTGATTGGAGCTGATAGTGGTTATCCTTCAGGAGTGGAGAGCTGGTATTCTCCTAATCTAAAGGCTTCTCTAAGAATGTAAGGACCTAACCAATTTGGTTCAAACTTTCATAGTTTTTCACTTTCTACTTGATTCTTTGCATTTTCCATTAATACTAGGTCACCAATGTCAAAATTTCAACCGAAGAATTTCTTGTTATAGCTACGAAGAAGATAGTTTTTATATGCTTGGAGATGATCTAGTGCCTTTTGTCTTCATTTATCTAGGAACTCCAATTCATGTAGTCTTGACACACAGTACTCTTCATCATCAATATGCCCTTTCAAAGATACCCTTAGGGAAGGAATTTCAACCTCTATAGGCAAGATGGCTTCAAAACCAAATACCAAGGAATATGGAGTTGTGTCGATAGGAGTGTTGATTCTTGTGCGATAAGCTCATAGGGTGGGGTTAAGTTGTAAATTTCAATCATGACCAACATCATTGATAATATTTTTAAGGATTCTGAGGATTTATTTGTTAGATGCCTTAGCTTAGCTATTATCCTATGGGTAATATGGTGTAGAGAAGTGGTGTTGGATATGAAATTATTGGTAAAGGTGAAGAGTTTATTGGTTTCTAAATGGGTGGCCATTATCTATGATTATGGATTGAGGAATACCATAATGAAAAATGATGTATTTAAGGATGAACTTAGAAATTTGTATGTCAGTAATGTAGGTTATACGAATGGCTTCAATCCACTTGGTAAAGTATTCAATCATAGTATTGACAAATTTATGATTGTTGGAGGATGTAGGATGTATCTTACCAATGAGATCAAGTCCCCATTGGGAAAAGAGCCATGGTTAAGTTTTTGGATGGAGCTCCTGTGTTGGTGCATGTATCAAGTCTCCATTAATATGGCACTGTTGATATTTCTTGACAAAGACATACGAGTCCGTTTCCATCACAGGCCATTAATAGCCTAGTCTCATAATATTTTTAGCTAAGGTGGGACCAATAGATTGGGATCCACATATACCATCATGTACCCCATATAAGGTTGATTTGTATTCTTCAATATCAAGACATCTCAACAATGTGTTGTCTAGGGCATGCCTATAAAGGGTATCTCCAATCATGGTATACATGGAAGACTTACAGATTTAAATGTCCTACATTGGTTGTTCGAGAGGTCTAGGGTTAGGATTTGAGTATGGAGGTAGTCATATATGTCTTTTTACCATGGAGAATTGGGACCAACAACTTCACACACCATCTCAAAATTTGGGATGTCAAAGGTAGGGACCAAAAGTTGTTCTATCGAAAACTCAAATTTATGCATATTGCTTGGTATATCTAAGTGTGAACCAATTGTTGCCATAGCATCTTGTACCCTCATTTGAATGTGAGGTATTTAATGAAAGTTGATGTTTTCAAAATATTTCTTGAAACTATCTACCATCCCCTTGTATGGGGTGAGCTTTTCATCTTTGGTTTCATAGTCATTTTTAACTTGTCAGACCACCAGCTGAGAATCTCACTAAAATTGTAGGTGCTTAATCTTCCATTTGATTTCCATTCATAATCCTATTATAAGAGTGTCATATTCTACTATATTATTGGTGCATGGAAAAGTAATTTTGAATGACTTAGGAATAGTGTCACTTTGTGGTGTGATAAATAGTATGCCTACCCCTGAACCATGATTTTTGTGGGACCCATCAAAGTATAACTGCCATGTCATTCCTATGTTAAGGGTGAAGATGAATCCATTAGGAAAATCTACAATTAGAGGATGATCCTCCTTAATTGGTACATCTACCAACTGGTCAACAATAACTTATCCTTTTATAGCTTTTATTTTTACATATGGGATATCATATTCACTGAGTATCATTACCCATTTAGCCATTCATCTTGTTAATTTTTATTTACTAAGGAGATACTTCAAAGGATATATCTTTGTGTGTCGCCAAAAAGTGTAGCCTTTGAAACTTTTAACTCATTTGGACCCTTTCCTATAGATTTTGAACCATTTTCAATTTCTTTTTACCCCTTTCCAAGCCTTGTGTCAAAGTGTTGTAAGGTGTTGTAATATAGTTTTATATTTTTCTACACTTTTCATCACTTAATCAACCCTTTCTTATGATATAATGACCCATTAATACACACACATGTCTCATTTTTGTGTTTTTTATGAAGATAGTCCCAACAAGCATCAATACCCACATGTTATTCCCCGAAAACTAATAAAATTTTCCTAGGTGGACTAGGTCACCACCTTGGGTGACCTAGTCCCATGTGGCATAAAATTCAAATTTAACTTAATTTTTTTTTGGATTTTACCTCTAAAACCCTAAGGTTGGCCTTTATGGTTTTATTTCAAGAAAATTAGGGCATAACTTCTATAAATAAGGGTTTTTCCCCTCATTTTACATCTCTGAAGCCTCATTTTTCTTCTATCAATGTCTCATCCACTCCTTCTAAAGAAAGCTAGGGTTTGAGAGTTCCAAGTCAACAAGACATCTCTCTCAAGAAGCATTCAAGGGTTGATTGTTGCAACAACACAAGATCTCTCATCATGGCCAGGTAACTTACTCCATTACTCCATTGTTTCATGTTTCATTACATTATTTCTATTCATTTTGGTTTAGTTACCTAAAAGGGGTTTGACAAAGGCAAACCACTAATCCCTAACAATCAACATTTTCTCTTTTTCTCCCTATGTGTTTGTAGATTTAGGTACATTGGAGATCTTTGAATACTTGTTGAAGACCTCTCCTTGCTTGCAAATTCCATACATCCACCAAAAGTCACTTTCAAGCCTGAATATCAAAGTTTCAAAAGTAGATAACTATGAAGAACCAAGGTACAAACTGGGGGATTTTGTTTCCCCTTCAAAATTTCCAAAAATCTAGAAGAGGACTAAGTCACCAATAATGGTGACCTAGTCCCACTAGATATGCCTTTCTATGATATTCACATTTTCACACACCCATTTGGTAGAAACGAGCTTTGGACCAGTTTTCTCAAATCTGGGACTAGGTCACCCTGATTGGCACAAGTGTTCCTTTTAGCTTCTGCAACATTTTCATCAGCATTCTAGACCTCCTTTAGATCCTTCTTCAAATTCTAGGTCCACACATTCTATCTCCTCCATTTTTTTTTAGTTTAGTGTACATTCTTAGATCATTTTGTATATGTTTGCATATCATTATGTGTTTTCCAACACTTTGCATTTCTATAGTTTAGCATTGAATAAATCATTTCTATCTTCAGTTTGTAACATTTAGGGTATCTAAAACACATCACTTTAAGACCCTAACCCCTCTTTGAATGTAACCTATGCATTATTTCCTATAGCTCTCTCCTTTTGGGTGAATTAAAACCATAGAAGTGTTAGAGAGTCTTGTGGTGCCAAAATCTTTGTTACACTTTGTAACCAACATTTTTTGGTGGTTTAACATGTAGTGTCCAATTTTTTGAGTAGAAAAAGCTACTGCAAGACAAGAACGTTCTATGGGACTGTAATTTAGCTCATATCCCACAAAAGTACGACTGCTATAATACATTGCCTTTTCATGGCCCTCATTATCATTCTATGCAAGTAAGGCTTTGAGCAGTGATGTGGTTGTTGAAATGTAGAGTATCGAAGCTCTTCCCTCAGTAGGTGCCATTAGCACTGGTGGTGTAAGTAGGTAATCCTTGATCTATTGAAAATATTCTTTGCATTTACATGTGCATACAAATGATGCCCCTTTTTGAGTGGATATTGGAAGGGATGCATTTTATCTGCTAAATGCACTATAAATCATCTGATAGACTGCGACCAACCTTTTAGTGTTTGTAGCTGACTTATATTGGTACGTGGAGGCATGTTCATTATAGATTTCACTTTTTTTTGGTCCACTTCAATACCTCATCTAGAGATAATGTATCCTAGAAGTTTTCCTGATTGCATGCCAAATACACATTTTTTTGGATTTAGCCTCACTTTGTATTCTACTAGTCTTTGAAAAATATTATCTAGGACCAGCAAGTGATCAACCCTTGTTAATAATTTAGCTATCATATCATCCACATAGTCTTCCATGAGAGTGTGTATGAGATCATGGAAAGTGGTTGTCATGGCGTGTTGGTATGTGGCTCTGGCATTTTTAAGTCCAAAAGGAATGACATTCCAACAATAAGTTACCCATGGGTAAGTAAAAGTTGTCTTATTTTTGTCTTCAGGTGCGATTTTGATTTGATTATATCTCAAGAAACCATCCATGAGGGATAACATTTCATATCCTGCTATTAGGTCCACAATCATATCAATATTTTCCAGAGAAAATTCATCCTTAGGACATACTTTGTTTATATCTCAGAAGTTTGTATAGATGTGGATGCCCCCTATTGGTTCATTACTGATACAGTATTGGAAATCCATTTTGCATAGTCAATTGATCTGATAAAGCCGACATCCAATAGTTTCTTTAGTTCATCTTTGACTAATAAAGCAATTTGCGGGTACATTTTCCTTAATTTCTACTTCACAAGTTTAACAACTGTTTGTAATGGAAAATGATGTAATACTAGATCAGAATGCAGTCCAAGCATGTCAGCATATGACCATGCAAAGTTGATATATCTTTCTTTGAAGAAATTATGAAATTCGCATTTCCCTGTTTCTATCAAAGATGCCAAAAAAATAGATTACCCAAGGATTATCTTCAGTGCCTACTCTGATCTCCACATATTCCTCAACTAACATTGCTGATTTTTCTTGAGAAAAAAGGAGAATGTTCAACCCTCCATCCTTGAGTTCCTTAGAGAGGTTTTCACCCTTGGATGTGTCCTTCTTTTTTACTTTTTATCATCCAAAGGCGCCTTTCAGTTTTCACCTAAGGACTCATCATTTTTATTTTTTTCATTGATTTTCTTATTGTTTCCACTTTTACAACTAGAGGGGTAAACAAAATCCCCAAAATAAGCCATGTTATCTAGGTCTATGGTAAATCCAACCTTATGGTAACCACTAGGTATGCCTTCTCATAGTCCCATGAACTCGACTATTGCTTTGTTATTCTCAAAAGTATCTAAGATGGGGATGTCTTGTTGATCCCAATTGATAATATGGGGATATACTAGGGGTATTTCATCATTAGAATTATCAAAGGTAGAAGCCAATAGGGTGAGGATAAACCTGTTGATGTGGTCATTGAACCATAAATTTTGATGGAAAGGGGATTCCCTATCACTTCTAGGGTTTTCACATAAAAGGAGAGAGTTCTTTCACACCCAAAATCTAAGGGTTCATTCATGATTAGGGTTTAAATGTGTGATGTTTCTATGATGTGAAAAGTATCTATATTCTGCAAACTAATGAAATGAACTATCTTTTTGAATGTGAACTAATGTAATGCAAATATATTGAAAAGACTATGTAAAATGACCTAAAATGAAATAAAACTATAATAGAACTTAATAGGATAGAAGTGGTGCACTTGAAAGATAACGTTTGATGGAGAGGAGCTCTTAAATCTTCTAGAATCCTCTATTGAGAGCCACTGGTACACTTACACCAAGCTAGGTGACTTAGTCTTGCTTCAAAGAAACTTTGTGAAAACAAGAACTTCGAGGAAAGGGGTGTCCAAATTTGCAAATATCACTTTTCGGGCCTGGCAGTGGGACTAATTTTTGAATGATGACAACTTAGTCCACCTAGGAATTTAAGGAATCTCAAGACTTCAATCTATAGCTATAAATTTGTACTTCTACTTCTAATAGAAATTCAAATATGAATCTTTAGGTGTTGACCTGAAAGTTATCTTCAAGCTCCATTTAGGCTTTGTTGACTTGGAATGATGTGGATGGAAAGATGACACCTTTTAGCACCTTACTCTTTGAATAATCTATAGACAAATTCAAACATGTGTTGGAGAATTCTAAATATATGTAGGTATTCAACTCCAATGGATGATGCTTGAAGTGCTTAGAGTGCTTGAATTCTTGGTGCTTTCTTGAGAAGATTGATTTCTTGATTGCTTAAATGAAGATGGAGGAAGATATTAAAATGAGGGGAAAGACCCTTTATTTATACATGTTGTGCCCTAATTTCTCGAAAACAACACATCACAGGATGACCATAGGGTTTAGAAGACAATATCCCACTAGAATCTTGGATTAAATTTAACTTTTATTCCAAATGGGACTAAGTCATCTAAGGTGGTGACTTAGTCCACTTGAAATTTTTTAAGTGGATGTTAGGAATTAAAATGTGATTAATGTTCTTTAATATGACTGTCTTTGGAAACACACTTAAGTGGGACCATTAAATGCATTAAGGGTTTATTTTAACATAAGAAAGGGTCAATTTATTGATGACAAGCCTAGGAAAGTGTGAAATTTTGTTACAACTCTTTACGACACTTTGAAATAAGGCTTGGAAAGGGGTAAAAGGAGGTTATTTAGGTGAATTATGGTGGAAAGGTCCTAGAAAAGTGGGAAAATGTGTTACAACACTTCACAACACCTTTTCACAACACCTTTGTAAGATATCTTTAGGTTTTTATTGATTTTCAAGTGTTCAAGGCCTAATGTGAATGTGTTGGCCACATTACACCATTAAATCTAGGAAAATATAGGCCAAAATCTATGGAAAAAGGCCCAAATGATTGAAAAATGTTGAGGACACATTTTTTTGTGACATAGTCACAAACGTTTCTTATCAAATCCTCATTATTTTTCTTGGGAACATGTAGATTCTGAGGTGGAACCATTGTAAAGGTTTGGTTATTAGAAGCAGGTTCACTGGGTTCCCAAGAGGTGGGATCAAGGGATTCCCTAAAGTAATGTTTGAGCCATTCTTCTTTTGTCAAATATGTTTGAGGATGGGAATTTGGTGTATTTTGTGAGGGATTAAGAATTTGGTCAAGTTCGTTGAATAGTTTATCAAGGTCCATGAAAGTGGTATAGGAGAGGGAATCCAATTCATATTCGTTAGAGTTAGGGGAATTGTAGTAGCATTGGTCAGATGGCTCATCAGATGTCTCATTATCTTTGGAAGCTCTTACTTCCTCTTGTGATGATGTTGAGGTACTAGAAATGATAATATTAATTAGTTGAAACCTCAACCTTATGCCTTTTGGTCACTTAGAGATAATGATTGGTTTAGTCCTTCCATTCTTATGTAGTCCTAGCCTACTATGTCCACCATGTCCTTTGTTTTTCATATCATAAAACCTTTTCCTTATTGATCTGTATAACAATGATTTAGGAGGATCCAACTGGCTGATATAATAAGATGCTTTCATATGATACTCTCCACAACCCTTATCTTGGATCTCAACCTTAGGAGTGGAAGGTGTTGTTTGGGAAATGGATACTTTGGAAAGAGTGGATGGATCAATATACTAGGATGAGTTGGATGATGAAGCCTCTTGATTAACATGAACATGTTATTAGGGTATTCCACGTAGGTTAGTGCAATACTAAAAGGATCAGGATCACCATCTATTGTGATCTCGATTCCATTATATGAAAATTTAAGGCACTGATAGTAAGTGGAAGAGATGAACTTCATAGCATGTATCCATGGTCTACCTAGTAAAATATTATATGGAATAATGAGATCCAAGGCTTCGAAACTGCTATCCATAACCGCAAGACTAATTCTAATGGGGAGTGTTACAACTCCTTTATATGATTATTCTTCATCATCATATGCCTTAATGAAAATGCTCTTAGTAGTGTCCACACATGCCTTTGAGAAGCCTAATGCCTTAACCAACTTTAAGGTGCAAAGATTCAACCTTGCTCCTCCATCTACCAAGAATTTTTTAACTTTTGTTTTATGAACAAGAACTTCAAGGTGCAATGGGTCATTGTGGTCTATCTTCTCAGTTGAGTAATATTTTTCAAAGAAGGTAGCATGATGAGAGTTGGTTAGGTAGCCTACCATATCTTCAAAATTATTTACATCTAGGTTGGTGGGGATGGTCGTGCTTTGCAAAGATTTTTCTAAAATAGCTTGATGATCGGGTGATATAATCAATGATTCGAAGATAGAAATTTATGTTGGGGTCTTCCCCAATTGGTCAAGTAAATTGTACTAAGACTTGGATGATTGTGGTTGTTACTGCAACAAAGGACCTTGGATGGTTATCTTAGTTTGGTGAGTGTTGACAACATATTCAAGAGCTTTCTTTATTGTAATAGTGTTGATATGCCCATTAGTGGCTCAGATGTGATTTATGATTAGGCCTTGGTTATAGTCATACTTGATATTAACATAGTTGGCCAAATTATTGGTCTTAATTCTTGAGCTAGAGGCTTTTCCTTTTCCATGGCCATGTAATGGATTAGTAAAGACCTTGTGGTCACTATTTGAGGATGTTTAATTTTTTCCATTAACTTGAATAGTTTTTTTTCAATGAGATCTTGTATAATGTTGTTCAACTATGGAAATTGTGGTAGACTATGTCCCTCAATTCGATGGAAATTGCAAAAAGTGTTGTCATCCCACCAAGAGGGTTTAAATTATCTAGGATCAAATTTTTTTGGCTCAGGAAGTTGTATGATTTTTTGTTTTATCAATTCTTTGAAGATTGATTCAATTGGTTCTCCTAGGGGAGTGAATTTGCATTTTCAAAGCCTCCTTTGTGGTCGTGGTTGTTGCATGTTTTGGATAAAATTGGTAGTTTGGTCAACACTATCGGGTGTGTCATTAGAGGAATTGTTTCCTCTAAATGTAATGACTTGTCCTTCATGTAGGGTTTTAGCATGGACAATTCCATCATTAGTTACGTTCTTGTTTCAGGACCAACATTTATTCCTGTCATTAGGAGCATTTTGAACATTTGGATTCTTGTTTGACATCTTGATTTTACTTTTTTCAATGAGATCCTTTTCAAGTATGATGCCCTTTTCTACCAGTTCCACAAAAGAGGTGCAACAATGTAATCTTAGGTCACTTCTCAATTTTGAATTGAGGTTTTCTAGGAATATGGTGACCTTTTTCTTTTCAAGTATTTCAACAGGGCATCGACTAGCTAGACTCCTCCATCTCTACAAGATGGTGATAAAGTTCTCTCCTTCATCTTGTGTGGTGTGACATAATGATGCTATTGTGATTTCATTGTCATTGTTAAAGGAAAAATTTCCAATAATTTATTTAGAAAGTTCACCTCATGACCTTATGCCATATGGAATTTTAGAAAACCATTCAAGTGCTATTCCAACAAGGCTTCGCAGAAAAAGTCTCATGAGATATGTGGGGACATATGTGACATCTATGCATATTGTGGGAAATTCCCTTATGTTTTTAAGAGGATTACACTTCCCATTATACCTAGGAAATTTTGGTATAACATATCCATGTGGGAAAGGTGTCATGTATAGAGCTTTGTCAAAGGGAAATGGACATAAGTATTTTGCTGTAAAAGCCATTTTGCTAGATATTGCCACGTTGTCCATTTGTTGTTGAAGGGATTGCATTTGTGTTTGTAGAACATCCATTTGTGTCAATGAAGTGTTGGTTGTGTTGTTAGGGTCTATGTAAGTGTTTTGAAACCTAATGATATGTGACAGATTTTGGTTCAGTGTAGGAATGAAGGGTGGATTTTGATTTGGAATGTAAGAGAACAAGTTTTGGTTTGATGTTGGTTGATTTGGAATATGAAAATTTTAAAAATGAATGGAACTAGTGGTTTTGATGTGTGATATATAATTTGTTGTGTTTATGCTAAATCTAGGCCTTTTGCTTCTAGTATTGGTGTCGAAGGGATTTGACAATGATGCTCCTATGGTAAAATTAAGGCCCTGTGTCATGCTTGATGTACCAAATGGTGATGTATGTATTGTTGTGGCACTTTGGGTAGGTAATCCAAATGGTATAGTTGTAGTTATTTTAGGGATAAAGGAATTAGATGTCATCATGGTTTTCCCATGGGTAGATGAAGTTTGCAATGCATGAATGCCAAATACAAGAGGTAATGTGGCACCTTCTACTAACAATTTTTCTAGATATCGTTGAGGATAATTTTCCAAGCATTCATCTACAAAAGAGGAAAATTATGGATCTTGGAAAACAACGTCTATGTCTTCAACTAAAACACATCCTTGTGGGTCTCTAGTGAAAAACAATTCCAATAAGGTTTTGTGAGGTCTTGATGTCCCTGACGAGGGGTTTGAAAATTGATTAATATAGTCTTGTGGATCACCCATTTCTCATTTTTTATTTTTGGACCTTGTTTCAACCATGTAAGATATGCTCAAAATGGAGATGATGCAGAACTATGTCTATGAATGATATGATTTTACTCTATGTTTTTTGGATTTTTTGGATATAAGGAATGAATGTTAATGAAACCATGTTTTTGGTCTTTTTTTTTTGGAAAATAAGGGATGTTAAATTCTTGATTAATGTCTAAAATGATGCTGTTCTAAAATGACTATGTCTAAGTATGTTAAAGTTTAGGCAAGCTTTGAACTTTGGGAAAATTTGAGAAGAGTTTACCAACCATGCAATGTTTAGCCAAGGCTTCAATTTAGTTTGTCAAAGGACCTTTTGTAAGAGACAAAGCGAGTTCCCAAACTAGATTGACAAGCTAGAATAGACTCACGAAAATGACAAAAGATAGCTTGTGTGACAAATGACTTGGTTCTATGACAATTTTTGTGGAAGGAAAGGTTTATCGAAAGAATGGAAAGTTGGCCTAATTTAAAATCTGTAAAGGTGACTATCCTAAAAAAAAATTGATTGATCTTAAGATAACGAGGACTCTAAAATTAAACTAGGGTTCACAACTCATATGTCCACTACTACGGCTAAATGATACTAAAAGATGCAATGATGAAAAGTGTGAGAAAGTATTTCTGGTTTCTATTCAAAGATCACTATGAAAGGATATTCAAAGTCAGGTTTTGATTGTGTGACCTTAGGCTATGATAGTGAAATTTTTTTTTTTGATTGTTAGGAAATTGTGATTCAGATTTAACAGATGCATTGTTTAATAGTAGGTTGTGGTTTTCAATATCAGATGTGGTTTACAGTAGTAGGTGTAGTTCTCAGTATTATATGTGGTTTTCACTGGTAGATGTGGTTTATAATAGTAGATGCAGTTCATATTAGCAAATGTGGTTTATTGTAAATAGGATTTTATTTTTGTGTAATTTTTGGTAAAGTTTGTAGGTTTGTTTAATTCTTATTTTGATCAAATTTTGGAAAAATAGAAGAATTTCAAGAAATAATTTTTTTTGGTTTGGTTTCAATGTGAAAATTCTTAAATTAAAATAGACAAGTATGATCTTATGGATGGCCAGGGCAATGTCTATTGAGTTCCCAGTTGGATTTCTCTAGTTGTGCTTATTCAGAGTGGATGATTAGAAGATTGACCACACTGGCTCCCCCTTACAATGCACTCACTTCTTGGGTCAACCAAGCTTTGATTTCTCATGAATCTCCCATGAAAAACTCTTCATCTCTACTAATAACTACAAGTATGTGGGATGACTTTAGAGGTTTGAACCCATGTACCAACAAATAGAGGGATTTTAGTAATCTAAAAACAAATGGCTTTTAATAAGGTAAATCATTTAGGTGGCTATATGTGAGGTGAGATTAACTTTTGTGTATAACACATCTACACTTTTAATGCTAAGTTTTCTATTAGAATTCACATTTATATACCAGTCGGGAGTAGCTTGGCTTTAGCTCATTAGTAGTTTGAGTCACCTTGGGGTGAGTAATTTTTCCCACCAAGGCAGGCCTAGATCTAGATTTAATAACAATTTATCTTACACCTAGGATCACACAAGTGCGCAAGGGGAGAGGATACTTATATTATTAAAATAAGTTTTAATCTAAACAGAATGTGCAAAGGAACCAAGCACAATAGATAGTTGTTTATTTTAACCACCAAATGAAGTATGATCTAAGGTAATTCGATAATCAATTTCAAAATTAATTCTTTGACAAATGTCTTACATCATATTTCATTAGTAGTTTCAATTTCAACCTCCGACAAATGAGAATTGTAGCTTTAAATCTTAGCCAAAATGAAGCTGCAAAATAAACACCAAATTTATCTTGTCACTCACTATCAATAGATAATCAGTAACCAAAAAATCCTAACCTACTGAACCAAAAATATAGAAAAACTGAATTACTTGTAGAAATTTCAAACAAACCCAAAACCAAGCATTTTCATCATGCAATGACAGATGCAATACATGGGATGGATTAGATGCATTGCAAGAAAATCAATTGTGGCTTATGGGATGATAGTTGCGATGTGGAATAATAGATTTGGCTCGTGTTGTTGGTGGATACAACGAAATAATTAGCGGATGTGTCACTTTGTCTTGGGGATTGCATTGAATCATATAAAAAACTTGCAAAACACTGAAAATCATATGAAATTTTTAGAATTTTTTTCCTTTATGTTAGGTTCACTAGATGTAGCATTGGGAAAATTCACATATTAGCAATACAAGTGTAATTCAAAACTAAACCTAAGCTAATAATCAAGAACAATGGAAAACAATGTAAACAATGCATAAATGAATGATTTTACCAAACATCCATGTAATTCCATGAATCACCTCCATTAATCTTCTCCATTTCATTGTAGTATGATACTTTCCCTCACATTTTTACTAAGCATGCAAGTGTTGCCTCATGACAATGATAATAAAAAATGTTGAAGATTTTATAATTTCTTCCAAAACTCATAATATTTCGGGAGTAGTAATAACGATAGAGGTAAAGCTGATTTATACAAAATATGATTTTTGAATGATAGACTCAGACTAAAAGATAAATCAATAATTTATATTAAAAGATGTGACATGCAATAGGATTAGGGTTAAATTAGTGTAAGTGAGAAAGCATAAATCATAGGGATTAAATTAAATAATAATTTAATCACTAGTGGAAACTAGTTGAGACACAAAAGAATAAAGATTGTGTGTAGAAGATTAGATGGATGAAGTGATCAAGATAAAAAGACTATTCATTATAGACAATCAGATATTATCTCACTAGATAAGTAACTGATCAAATTAGATCTAGACATAAGTGATAAATGACTAATCAGATAACGAGGAGATTATCCTATTATAGAAGAATATGTTATGGATAAATCCTTTTATGAATTAAATAATGATTTAATTCAACATTTAAGATTTTGGGATTAAATAAAATAAATAAAGATTTATTTAATTAAAGGGAGAAAAGGCTAAGGAATAATTCAATAATTATAGTTGAAAACTTGTGACAAGAATTTATTATTTATTAAATAATTTAAAATAATTATTTAATTAATCAAGAAAGAATAGAGATAAGAATGAATTAATTAAATAATTAAAGTTATTTAATTAATAGAGGACATACAACTTTAGAAAATAATTAAATAATTAACATTATTTAACTATGAGAAATGAAGATGAAAGGATTATTAAGACATTAAGGGTCACAGGCCTTGCATAATTTTTAATGTATACAATTACAATTTTCATACTATCTAATTTTAAAATAATTTTTCTAGAAGTTTCCAGAGATTTCTTTTTAGTTTGAAAAAAAGTTCTAGAATTTTGAAGAAATCTCACTAATTTGAAAAATAGTGCCTTATAGATAACTACATTTATCCATAATCTATGAACCATTATTTGACTAGGATGACCACTTCTATTGTGATAAAACCTTATCTACATAAGAGACATAGTATATTTAACTATATCTATTATCATATTTTTCCATGGAATTTGATTTGAAGAGAAATGATTTTTAAAAGTTTTAGAGATTTTTTTGTTTTTGAAAAAATAGTAGTCAATAAATAAATATATGCATGTATGATCAATCAATCACTATGTCACTAGGAGGATCACTTTCATTATTACATCACCTTATTTACATAAGAATAATATTATATTAGGCTATATAAATTATCACGAACAAAACCCTGAAACCAATCTAATATTTTTTCCTTAAACAAGAATATTTTGATGGACATTTTACACTTGATAGACATATAAAATACATGAAAATTTATCCTTTTTTATTAGGGTGATACTACAATAGTGTGTCACTCTTGCGAAACAAGACCATAAGTGAGCCCTCGATGCCAAAAATTACAAAATAAATTTTCAATGAACGTATAAGTTTAGATGAAGGAGCTTCATTCAAACATGTGATGTCATCATGATTTTCAATCAAAAGCTTTCTTTTAATTTAAAAATTTTAATGTTCAAAATGTAAAATGAAAAAGACCCTTGAAGGTACCTTCAATTGAAAGTTGGGACCTTCGAATGATGGACCCTTTGATGCCATCCAATTATTATTTGTAAAGCTTTAATTTTATTTTTTTAATTTCCAAGTACAAGTTAAACCATCAAATAAAGACACCATGACATCAAATTTTATAGCATTACATATATCAAAGCATGTTTTCTGAAAATATATCATTTCTAAAATAAACTATTTAATTATGATAGTTTTTTATATTCTTTACTAAACACAAGTTCTTATCAAACATATTGTTATTTATTTTATGTTTTTATAAAAATATCTTCACACTCCTTCATATAGATGTCTTTGTTCTAATTTAAAAATTAATATATATACTACAATTATAATTAATATGAATTAAAAATTTACTAATAATATATATATATATATATATATATATATATATGTATATATACATACACTAGATATCAACATTAGTAGTCTATGTTTTAATAATTATGATTTTACCATATTTATAATAAAATGTGTTTTCTCTTTTAAAGTTATGTCATAATTTAATTTTTATAGGCTCCACAATGCTCCACAAGCCTTTTTCTCCCCCCTCCCTTACTTTGCCTATGAATGTTTGTTATAGCCTATGTAATCCCCCTCATGGCATCAGGAGGCATGGAGTTTTGGTGGCCTATGGTGAGGATCTTGATCATCACACGATTGAAGGACCATCCTTTAAGGATGCCCTCCATGGTGCTAGGGCTTTTGATGCCCCTAAATATTCATGGAATTAATTTCCTAGCCCATGGCATCAAATATGGTGGGATCCATGAGTAATTTGGAGTGGTCTGATAGGCCAAAACTGGTGGTAAAGAATAAAGAAGGATTTCAGCTCAGTCTAAGAGTATCAACCTGGGGTTCGTAGCTTGCAAGAAGTGTTGCAGTAGTATACCTAAGGGATGAAATCAACGAATCAAGTGGGGATGAAAGGCAACTAGAACATGCAAAAATTACCTAGCGAAAATCTAATTCAACTTTCCTATTTTGTCTTTCTGTCAAAAGCATGACAGGAACTGTTAACAATCTATGATGGGAGCAACAGTGACAAGAATTATTACAAACACCAAATACCTCTTTTATAAATCAAAATAGAACTCGCACTTTATGCTTCAGATAAACACACCAACATCGACAGAATATCAACATCTGAAATGATTATCCAATGAAGATCAATTGTAAACCAACTTGTGAATAAAACACAAGAAATTAAATCACACAAAAATAAAATGTAGTAGACAATTAAATTGCATAAAATATAAATTCTAACTATTTCAAACATGCAGCAACCTCACCAAGCATTTCAAGAGTGGGCCCTGCCTTTGGTTCACATGGTGAGTGGAAATAAAATGTCTTTTTATGTTGGACGGATCAGCAGAAATGTTATTTTATTTATTTAGAAGTAATACAAAAAATCACCCCCTAACAGTTTGTCTACACTACTTATATATATGAAAATTATAACTTACTGAGTAAAAAAAAATATTAAGTTTGTTTTATCCTGTAGCCAACAAGGTAAAAGAAGCAAATAGTATAGTTCGCTAGCCTATAGATTAAAACTATGTTTTTATAATAGCTTATGAGAATAGAACATTCTTTTCTTTACTCCTCCACACAGCTACCAAGCACAACTATTATAATGGATGGAAAATAGAAATGACATGAAGGTTTGAAGATTCTTCTCCAACTATTTAGCAACAAATATCTAGCATGGATTTCCTTCTTTATTCCATAAGAATAACACATGTGGAGCCTTGACCAATTGCATCAACTCCATATTTTGTGGACCAAGAATTGTCTTGTTATAATAAATAGTGAAGGTTTTTGGTTTCCTCTTCATAGCTGGTAGTTCCATGTCTATTTGGAAATAACCATGATTTCTTGTGCTTATTCGAATTTAGTAGTAAAGGGCTAACCAAGACCACCTTAGAGACTAACATCACCTTTGAAAAGATAAAAAAAATAAACTATTGGTCACAAAGTAATACATAGAAGTTCCTGACCAAGAAAATGACAGGAAGACATTCTACATAAAAAGTGACATGAAGTTCTTCTAATCAACATGTTGCAAGTTGTATTTCTCAAGTCTGAAAACCACAATGCTTATTACTAAATACAACCAATCATTAATTTCTATATTTTATCCAAAAATCTATTAAATACCACTTATATATATTTAATCATATGCAACATAAAATGGTGAAATAGTATGATATGGAATGAAAGTGGAATGTGGAAGTGGATATGAAGGTATATGGAAATAAGATAAAATATGTCATAAAATGGGACAAAATTGGCTCTCATCATGGTATACTTAGGTGTAGAAAATGATGCCACCTCCATCTCATTCAAAGAAATATAATTGTGGCTCTACCATTCCTAATTTGTTGGGTATTAATAAGAGAGTGTTTTTTGGATTCAATTGTGTGTTATTTTTTTCATCAAAATTTTGGATCACACTCTGTGATCCATTATCAAGATGAGAAATTTTTGAAAGAGTTGGTATCATTTCAATTAGCCACTTGACCATAGTTCCAAAAATGAAATTAACACTGAGGAAGAGTTAGTATCCAATCTAAACTCTCGGTATTTGAATTGATATTATAAATGACAATCCTTTCATCACAAAGATTTGGCATTAATAACCAGCCTAAACTAAATGCGAAAGCTTCATGTTCTAGTGGGATGAACAACATTAATGATTTTGTTTCAACCTATATTGTAACCCTAATATCTTATCTATGTCAAGTATGGAACCTTACGTAACCTAACTCCTAGAGCCCATTCGATCGTTATTAAAGGTTGTGTGTGATGAACTCTGCACTCGTGACTATGGTTACTCCCACACCTTGGCTTTGGCTAACATGTCATTATTAATGTTGCATGAGAAACAATTAATCAATTTGTATAGATACATGCACCATGTCATGTAGGGTAACTAGTGCAATCTTAATGTTTCAATGTTAATTTTGCAAAATAAAATAAAATAATGATTGTGTTTTTTTCCCTACATGTAAATTTAGGGAATTATATATTCCATGTGTTTGCTTCATGTATTTTTTGTATGCATCATGCTTACTTTATGTATTATTTTATGTATACTCCATTAGTTGTTCATTGATTTCTCTATGTATGATTGAACTTTTCCTTGTCGTGCATGTGATATACCTAGTTTATTATTTTCTTAACATTGTAGATTTATGGGATCCTAAGTTGGGGGCTTGCACACCCCTCAACTTTGTGACATTCCATCTCTTCAATTTTTTGGTAAATAATTTATTCCTTTAGTGTGAGTATGAGCATAGGATCACACTCTTGCTAAAGTGGGGGAGAAATATGACATCATAAATTGTCACCCCTAACAATTACCCACTTCTTCAACACACTATTATGCTTATAATATTAATTGTATTAATAATTTATCCTTTTCAAGGTCATATCATAAAAAAAAATATTAAATTCCCCCAAATCCCAAAAAAATTGCTGCAAAAGCACCTAGAAAAGGGTGATACCACCCTTGTCCAAGCTTTTTTGGCCTAATTTTAAATTTTTCATTCTCAACATTGTAACATTTAAAGTTCCAGTTTCATTTGTTAGCTTTTGATGATTAATTTTAGCAATCCTAAAAAGTAGTCAAGAAATTTCAATGGTAGAATTAACATTATTATAACACTTTCATCAATCAAGATCATTTTTACAAGACATTAGAAAGATTAAAACAATTATAAACAAGGATCTATTATGATCAAACATGTTTTTTTTATGAAGATGTATGAGTCATCCTCTACACGTTAGCTACAACAATCTATTTTGTTTTATGGACTAACCTCTTATAGGTCTATGAATAAATCCAAGCATCCATCAATAAATTTTTTTGGATACTTATGGTGTAAACATCAATTTGGAAAGGGTTTCATTCCTAAGGTAACATTACCTATTTATCATTTATCAAGGTGATCCCACAATGTTGGTTTACAATTTTTAGGAGATTCTAATGTTTTCTGAAATCATATATTTTTAGAAAAATTAATGATTTAAGCCTCAAAATGTTCAATTATAAGGATTCCAATTGAAGAGGGTTTGATCAAACCACCTTAGATCAAACCCCATTGGATAGAACCCCACTAGTATTAAACCATACCTATAACAAAGGCTCCTTTACACCTATCAAAATGCTAATAAAAAAACACTTTTTGATTTACCTTTTGGGGGATCAAATGAATTTTCATTTAAAATTTATTTTTTGTAAGTATGTAGTCCTTATTATAAGCTTCCCAAAAAGTATAATTTTAAATTAATGTAATTTAATTATTATATATATATATATATATATTTTTCTTGTGAATGTAGATTTTTCACCGAAAATGAAGCTCTATATTCTACATGTGTAGAAATATAGAATATTATCAAAAAAAAAATGAGTGCACCAAATATTGAAGTCCTTAATCCAACAAAAAAAATAAAATTGAATTTCGATACATACAAAAAAAGTTGTGTTATACGGTCTGCCTATGTCTGAATTGTAATTGGTTTGACTTTGAAACTTGATTAAGGAAAATAAAACACTATGAAACCAATTGGAAAAGCTAGATATTGTAGTTATAAATCTAAATTTAAAAAAAATAGAATTTTATCCCTCATGGAAAAAATTTTATGTGTTATACGGTGAGCGTCATTCCTTAAAAATGGTGTTTACTGAAAAAAACTAGTTTTCAAAGGAGATGGAAAAAGAAGTGCAATCTGATTCCAAATTTTTTGAAAAAATATATTTAGAATCTATAGACAAAATTTCACAAATCACTAGTTTGCATCATCTTCAAATTCCTCATGGTTTAGTTGCCATAGGTATCTGAAAGTGAAGATTTAATTAGAAAAAATCAGTTTAGTGTCCAGTTTGGCCAATAATTATAAACCAATACTGTGGGATCACCCATCATTTTACTTAATTATTGTTTTATCCTATACCCAACCTAGGGCATGCCCTCTTGGTCATCATCATTTATTGTATGTGGAGGTGGAAACATCAAAATGGGGTTTGACTTATGTAAGCCCCTATATAACACAACCTTTCCCCCTCTTTTCATGTGTCTAGGTCATATCAGAAAGTTTCATCAACAATAGATCATAGGGAACATAGAGTAGACTTTAACCTACCACCATGAAATTTTAGATCCAATAAAATTTGCATCTCTGAACAAGGTCACCACAACCCATATCCCTCAAATTTAGGTCCAATTTTTATAGCAGGTTCATCTTTATATCTCCTTTGTAGATTTGTAATTGTTTCAATAATTTTAACTTTTATTTATGTGATAAATTGCATTTTAGATCTAGGGTTTATGCCAAAAAATATTTTTAAAACACACATAAAATATTTTCTCTTTATAAATCAAGAGAACTGGACTCTAGAAGATTAGCTCTCCCTTGTGGTAGCTAGCCAATTATTAAACCCTAGTTGGTAAATATGTTTGAATGCAGAGGGAAAGTAAAAACATGTTAATGCTAGTTAATCTAAGTTCTATCTAGGATCTCTTTTCCTATTCTACAAGTAGTCATACCACTTCATATTTTTTTTTATCTATTAGCTAATATTCATTTGTTACCTACACAACTAGTACACATGTATGGGATGGACCATATCTTCAAATTATGGCTTGGACTATTGGGATAGGTAGATGAGTTCCCTTGGATGCTCTATACTATAAGAAGGTAACTAATACTATTCTACATCAAAACTATGATCATATTGAAATTACAAATTAGTCACACCATAACCACTATATGCATATTCTCCATCCACAGAGTCATATCTTAATGCACCATATTAATAATTAGCATATTCATTGTAATAAAAAAAATGCACCTTCTTAATATGTTATTCCTTTCTTCTTATTGAGATGGTATTTGGATTCTTAAGGGGAAAATTTTTAAGGTGGTACTTGACACCTCATCATGTTCAAATTGTTTTTATTTAACATCTTTGGTTGAAGAGTATATTGCCTAGTATCATATGTTTTCAAATATGGATAACTTTGGAAAAAAAATTGTGCATTATACTATTTATCCAATTCATCCTACCAAGAGGAATAAAATTTATTTCTAATCAAGACTCTCTAATTTTAAATATGTCCATTTACTTTTGTTCTCCCAATTACAACTAATTTAGCAATTCATCTAGTTCATCATTATAGCTATATGATATGTTGGGTGGAATGGGATGTTAATAAGAACTACTTTCATAATAGTTGTTATCCCTATTTATTCTACCAATAGTCACATTGATTATTCTTCCATTATAAAAAATATACGTATTTCTTTTTTTTTTATTATGCTACT
Source organism: Sequoiadendron giganteum (assembly GCA_007115665.2). Taxonomy (NCBI): domain Eukaryota; kingdom Viridiplantae; phylum Streptophyta; class Pinopsida; order Cupressales; family Cupressaceae; genus Sequoiadendron; species Sequoiadendron giganteum. Next base: position 247,698,075 of record CM021105.1, on the reverse strand, counting down.
ATCATCTAAGTCTTTAGAAGTATAGAGTTGTTACTATCTTTAATAAAATAATTAAAAAAATTCTACTTGAAGTGCCAACTTTTGAAACTATATAGGTAGGTCAAAATTATCTAAAATTATTTCGACCTTCCCATAATGGATGTCTTCATGCACTATTAGAAGCTAAATATTATTTTTCCTAATAATTTACCTTTCCTCCTCTCTCCATTACAAATTCTTTTGATGTAAAAATTATTTTTTGGCTAACTAAAATAGAGTGTCCACTTTTCACCAAAGAAGAGATAAATTTTCCAACTATGATAAATCAAAACTACTAGATAATGATACCTCCTTTCTTTTATTTTCTAAGGTATTCTATATGAGAAGAAATATATCATATCTATAGAAACCATGATAATTTATTTTTGAAAAGAGTCTTAAGTACCTATTCCTTAAAGTGTGTTCCTCTCCCGTACACACGACTTATAAAAATTGAGAAGAAAAATATGAAATTAGGTTCAAATTTTGATACAATAGAGCAATTAATTATGTGGGAAACACTTCTCATTCAATCTCTACTCAACCAATGGGTTTTCTCTAAGTTATTCAATAGATATTATCATATAAACTAAACAAATACCATGAAAAAAACCATATGTATGTCATAGTTTACCCATATATTCATTATCACTTTGTTCCTATATGTTGGTGTGATGCCAAAGAGTTAGCCTTTGACACTTTTTCACTCATTTGGGCCTTTTCCTTTAGATTTTGGCCTTGTTTTTCCTTGATCTCACCTTGAATGCTTATAAATCAACAAAAATATAATGCTGTTTTACAAAGGCTTTGTGAAGTGTTGTAATACATCTTCCCACTTTTCTAAGACCCTTTCAACACAATTAACCTAAACAACCCCTTTTTATCCCTTTTTAAATCTTGTGCCAAAGTGTTGTAAAGCATTGTAATGTATTTTCACACTTTCCTAGGCTTGTCATCAATAAAGTAACCCATTTTAATTTTAAATTGGTCCCTTAATGTACTGTTAGACCTAACATAAGTGTGTTTCAAGAGGAAAGCTTGATAATCATCATTAAACACCTCTGTATTCCCAACCACCACTTGAATTTGTCCAAGTGGACTAGGTCACCACCTCGAGCGACCTAGTCCCTTTTGGCATAAAATTCAAAATTAAATAAAAAACCTAATGGGAATTTCCCTCCAAAACCCTAAGGTCGGCCTATCATGTCTCATTTTTAGGAAATTAGGGCATATCTTGTATAAATAAGGGTTTTCACCTTCATTTCACCCCGCCCCCCAAGATAATTTTTCATCTTCACAAGCACTCTTGCGCTCAAGCTTCTCAAGAAAGAATTCAAGCACAAGGAACTTCAAAGAAACCTCCATTGGAGCTGGTTCTTGCATGTTGCATACTTCAACAACAAAATATTTGGTGAGTGTTTGTACTTGATTTACTATTCAATCATCTCTTCCTTTCATTTCATCTCATTTGGGTTTGATTACCATCATTTGGGTTTGACTAAGGCAAACCCCTATTCTCTAACCCTAACATTTTCCTTGTCTTTGCATGTGTTTTGCAGGTTGTATACATATTTGGAAAGGAAAAAAGTGTTGAAAACAGTACCATCATTCAATTCAAGTCAACTCAAGTTATCAAACCCTAGGTGGAGAAAAAGGACAACCTGCAGGCCGTTTTCTAAAGATTCCAACATAGGTATCTCACAGAAAGAGAAGTGTAAGTGGTGGCACACATAATCAAACTTTAAATCTCCTGAAAGTACCACAAGGACTAGGTCACCATAATTGGCGACCTTGTCCTTGTACCAGGCCTAAAAAAGGGTTTTGATATTTTTGGATACCCTTTTAGTAGAAACCCACTCCAACAAATTTTCTTGACAAAAGAACTAGGTCACCCATTCTAGCGTAAGTGTCCCTATGTGAACCCCAATATCTACACAAACATGGCAAACAAGCACTATATTAAATCAATATGAAAGTAAGAACAAGAATTCCCCATGAAATCCATCTACAATATTCAAAATAGGAAATGAATGAAGAAAAAAACAAGTAACTAAGTTAAATCCTAACTCAAATGATGCAAACACTTGATCCCATGGGAGAATTGGTGTCAATTATGAGTAGAAATTGGCCCTTTCCCAACTCCTTTGTAAAATTTAATGATTTGATCCACTTGATGGTGAAGAACAAATGTGATTCCTTGAGAAAACCTACAATAACCTAGCTATGGTGATGGAAAATGCTCAAGAAAAGTGTGACATTTATCTAATGTGAAGATAATAACTTTGCATTCAAAATATGGATGAATAATGAGACGAAGACTCTCTCATTTATAGATTTCAAATTGGAAGAATGAGCAAGATTTGAGAAATGTGGGATCATTCAACATCCAATGGCCAAGCGCCACTTGTCAAGATGTGAATGGGTGAAGGATGTGCAAGTTTTGCTGATTGTCCACAATAAATGATATTAGGTGGAATTTCAAATTTGTGAAATGACATGTAAGAGGGAAAAAAGAATGAAATAAATGCCACTTGGCTCAATGCACAAGGACATGTAAGAGGAATGGATATCTTGTTGGATGTATAAATCCACTTGGAGGGATTTTAAAATTTGGAAGAATATTCCCCTCTTTATTCGATGTTGAAAGAAAATAAGCAATTTAGTAAATCAAAGTAATTGATTTATTGTGCAAGTTGCATTCGCTAGAGGATGTGACATGGTTTAAGATTAAATTAGTCATAGGTTAATTAATTTAATGAGAGATTTAGGGGATGCGACAATTTAGACTTAAATTTATGAATTGATTTAAATTAGAAATTGAGAGGAAAGGTTTAATTAAATAAATGTTTTGATTTATTTAACTAAAGGGGATAATGTTAGATTAAATCAAATAAGGTTTATATAATTTAATTTAGAAAGAGGACTTTAGAGTTTTAATTTAAATAAAAAGAATTATTTAAATAAATAGAGACTTAGGGTTAATTAAATTAAATCGATTAATTTAATCAACAAAGGGGAATGACTTAATTAGATATTATTTAATTAAGAGATGAAAAGTGATGATATGTTGAGTAGGTGATTTGGGATATGAAATAATGTTAGTTAGGATCAAGTGCATCGGTCAATTTTCCATGTCTACATTTTGCCCCTCTTTGAAGCAATGCACTTGTTGTATTGGTTAAAGATTAAACTATTTTGATCAAAGTTCAATTTTTTATTATTTTTTAGATGCCCCACTACTACCCCAGTGAGAAGGATTATGCTGGTATATTTCCCCCTCGAGAGATCAAATGAAATTTTGGATTTTTGGGTTATCTCACAAAAAAAGAGAACAATGTGCGTGATAGGTCAGAAATGCCTCAGAATGTCAAAAAATGTGTTAAAACACCAAAAAATATGCAAAATGGCTCGTGCTTGGGAAAAAATAGGATCGCGGGAGAAAAACCCTAGCTAGATGGCCAAATTAGGTCAAAAGAACCCTAATTTTTAGGCTTAAATAGACCTTGAGGGGTCACTTTCAAATCACTTTCACACTTAGCCTTTAGAGATTTTTGCACTTTGAGCTCTGAGCATTGATCAAGATGGCACAATGACAACTTCCCTGACGTGTGTAAGAGAGGGTACAAGTGCACCAATGGCTAGCCAATGCAAGACCTGTGGTATGTACCCCTATCTCACCTTTTCATTTTATCATTTTGCATGCATTAAATAGGGTCAAATTCATTCAAGAGTCAAGCGGTGCTATATAGCACCACTAAAAATGCTCAATTGCTGTTGCATGGCCTCGAAGAGTGCCACCACAAGCCAATTAAGAAAATTAGGGTTTGCAATCAAACTCAGCCGCACTTGCAAATTGAACCGCATGACACAATTTAGGAGTTAGGGTTCTAGTTCAAAGTTAGCCGCATATGTAATGAGTGTCACATGACACCTTTTAGGACTTGAAGATGTGCAAAATTCACCACTGTGGTGCAGTTTGGAACTTTACAAACTACATCACATTTCCAAATAGGGTCGCATTTGGTGTTTCAAGTGTGAAAACTTGGTGCAGGGCTCAGATTTTTTTACGAAACTCGATGAAATGGTTTCCCTTGTGCAGGAGGGCCTCGATATACTTCATTCGAGGGAGCACAAATGGCTAGTATTGCAGAGACTATTCGGTATGCAAAAGTTCCTTCAAGAGTAGCTTGGTGTTCTTAGCCTTTGGTTTATTTCTTATGTTTCTCCTGTTTGGACTCACTTGGTGATGATGATAGCTTTGGGAGAGTGGTGGCATAACGAGACCTTGTCTTTCCATTTTCCAACTAGTGAGGCTACTATTACTATTGAGGATGAGTGGTGCATCTTATGATTTCTCATTCATGGAGCAAGAGTGATATATGATCCAAATGATAAGAGAGATTCTTGCTATGATGTGATGGGTCTCAATGAGATTCACTTTTTTGAGGGACAGATTGACTTGGAGAGGTACTGGGGTGTAGTGTCCACTTACAGGCTGATTGTTGTAGCCATCATTTTAGGTCTTGTGCCACCAAATCGGTGGGGCTAATATTTCAGTCTGGGCTAGCGATTAGAATGGGAGCGGATGGTCATCCGTAGGGAGTGCTTCACTTGGGGGATAATTATGTTGGCCTCCTTATACAGAGATTTACATGAGTTTGCATATCTTTACAATAGGCCCCTTGAGGCTAGAGTTACTTTTTTCACATTTGGGTATGGGAGATGATTCCAGTGCTCCATCCGTAGGTCACACCGATTGCCTTGGATTTTGATGATCCCATTGGTTGGCGGTATGGTGGAGAACAAACTAATTTTAGTCACACAGGTACAGGTGGCATCTCCCATTGGTGGCGAGCTCTTTATGAGATGAGAAATTTAATTTGGAGGCCTTGGCTCGCCATAGGCCCATGGTATGATGACACATAACATTTTTTCTTTGCTTGACAAGATAGATGGATGTAGGGAAGATATCACACTATGATAGAGTGCTACCTGCCTGATAGGGTAGCTCGATAGTTTGGTGAGGTTCATGATAGGTCAAAAAATTAGTACATGGAGATCTTCACCTGCACCACATGAGAGACAACATGGGGTCAACCAATTCCAACATCGGAGGTAGTAGCCTCATTTAGGTAGCTAGTGGTCAGGCCATGGCCATATGATTAGGGGTCGACAGATGCAAGAGTGACCCAGGCGTATAGAGCTTGGTTTTGGCCTCCCTTCAGATTGATAGTTCCAGGGATGGCCAAGAGATAGGTCAGATAGCAGGGGTAGGGGATAGGGAGGCAAAGGTGATGGTGATCAAGATAGGGACAAAGACAGAGGAAGAGATGTACCACCTCCACATTAGACACTACCCAGGGACCATGCACAATGCATGCCACCACAAGTGCAAACACCACTGTGGACACCTACACCACCATGAGTAGAGATTTGTGAGACCCCTGCATAGGATGATCAACCCAAAGATGGGGATAGAGAGGTCCCAGATCAGTAGCCACCAAGGTAGCCAGACCACAGGGATGCATTGATCCAACAATTGTAGGGTCAGGTTCAGGTATTGATGGCTGAGAGAGATCAGGCCAAGCAGGAGAGAGACTAGGCCAAGTATGAGAGAGACTAGGATATTCATTAGTGGTGGTAGTTAGAGAGTATAACTTCATCATCTCAGGGATGATCAATCTCCATTCAAGCATATAGGGAGGTGGTGAGGGAGGTTGAGTACTACATAGTACATTATAGGTAGGCAGTTCCACCAACCAGTCAGGTTCCAGACTTTTCTCAATAGATAGGGATGAGGCCGCTAGAGGATCATGATGACAGACCAGAGGGGGAGGGGCACAACCAACAGGGCTAGTCCTTTGATCATAGGCAATTATCCATTTTTGGTTCATGGGCTTCAATTATTGCCCCTATTGTATTATGTACTTTGATGTACACTTGATCCAAAAAAAAAATTGTTCCATAATAGTTGTACATTTCTGATGATATATATATGAGATTATTCTATTCATGATGTGCCTCATGATGTATGGATGCATTTTAGTTTCCTGTATGAAATGATATGTAATGCATGTATGATGTGACGTAGTGATTTATGGATGCATTTATTTTTGTATTTTTTTCTATGCATTTTATGAATCAATGTATGGATGCAGTTGTGATATGCAAATGGTTTATATTATGATGTTGTATGATATGAAATGAATGAAATGTAGTGATTTCCTAAGATGCTCAGAATAAAAAATCTATATTATTCTTTCAAACTTAAGATGATGTTAATACAAGATGAAATGATGTGATCTATATGATATGTGTTTTATGCTGATGATTTGTGGATGCAGGATGGATTTGTTAGCGAAGATTTGATTAACTGTCATGGTATGATGTCAGTGTGGAAAGAAGATAGAAGAAAAGAGATTCAATCAAGCTATTATCCTTAGAGCCGATGTCAACTATTTTCTTACTAGGAGTTGGGATTTTAAAAGAGCCAATTACTTTATGTTTGATAACACATGTAGGTACAATGCATCGAGGTATGAAGAACCAGATTTTCATTGTACCTAGTGTGATGGACTTTGAATTTTCAATTAGATATGAGTATTCTTATTCAAACTTGACATATGGAACCTTATTTAGAATTTAGTTTGAGTATTCTAGACACCTCAGACCAAAAAAAAGAAAAAAAATCCTTCCTATGTGGTCAACAAGACACCTAAAACACCTTCCCTACAAACCAAATAGAGCATGCATAACCAAGTTATTTTACAAGAATATCCAAAAATCATAGCAAATAAAAAGATAATGATCGTTTCCCCATTCCTTTCTCTCTAAATATTTCTATTTAGATATCATTGAGAGGTCATTGGAATGAGCACAATAAGATAAATCCAAAGGAAAGATAAAGTAAACAAACAAGTTGATGTTCCTCATACCGCTAATGAAGACTAAACTGAAGTGATGCCTGATGTTGATGTCCATCACAAGAAGGTTGCATTCCTAGGAAATGTTGTGATCAAGTGATAATGAGATTTTGATTGGATGATAAGCTATTGATACTCCAAGTTGACCAACTTGTTGACTTACTGACTTAGACTTGAGACTTTTGATGACCAGATGTACACTTTAGAACCTGTTAGACTTGCTTCTGATTGAATCACCAAAGGATGAAGATGATGATTGATTTATTGTGAAAAATGATTATTGTGGATGAAAGAAAGATGAGATAAATGCAACATTTTAGGTTTTTTAGATATTTGGATGTTTTTGATCTTTTGAAAAATGTTTTTGAGGTTGTTTTTGATTTCTAAATTTTTCAATGTTTTTGGTATTTTCAAGATTTATGACCAAGAGACTAACTTAAAGGCCTATACTAGGGGTCTTGGGAGCTGATTAATAGATTAGAATTTCCTACATTATACATGCATAGACCATGCAGTTCGAGTGATGATAGACTTGACTCAAAGATGAGAATGATGGGCAAACAAATTGCCATTGTGATTGACACCTAAAGGACTGACCTAGGGTGTCTCAGGGGATGATAAAAGATCAACCTTGCCTACATTCAAGCTTAGAGACAATGTAGTTCAGTCTGATGATGACTCCACTGACTTTATTGATTTTTGGATTTTTTTGATGTTTTTAAATTTTGATTGATTTTTTGAATGTTTTTGAATTTTGATTCATTTTCTGAATGTTTTGGATTTTTCTGATTTTGAGGAAGATCATAGGAGTATACACAAATCCAATCTAGTGCCAATATAGTAACATTCCCCCAGCATGATGCATTAGACTACTTCAATATAGGCAGGACAAACTGACCTTAAGAATATGCCAAGTAGTACTAGGGTGGAACATGATATGAGCACAAGATCAAGTTATGGTACAAACATGAATGGATGATGGAAGGATAGATGGAATGTAATGGATAAGGGATTTGTGAAGACCCTGGTGGATGGAGAGTGCTTTATTTACTTTTGGCGCTTGTTTGCCAAGTTTTCACCAGGGTACTTGTCCAAAGTGCCACCGAAGTGGTTTTCACTAGAGAAACTTTCTTTTTGCTCTTTACTATTTTCAATCCTTTTTTTGATTTTTTTCTTTTTAAAATTTTTTTGTTGTCACCAAGATGCCTGTTTACCAAGTTTTCATCTGTGTGACCATTTTTTCAAGACATTTTATGATTTTTTTTATATTTTTTGGTTTTATACCTTGCAAGATTTTAGGCATAAAACTCTTTGAGATGGGAGTTATTCATGGGCTCCTACAGAGGTTCACCTTGTGGTGTTGATAACTGATATGCCCCTCATTTATATCTCCCCATGATAACGAAAGGTCCCAACCAGTTGGGCTTGAATTTATCTTTGCTTTCTAGGTTTGGTACGTTCTTTTGGTTCTCCTTTAGCACAAGTTCACCGACTTGGAAGGTCTGCCTCCTGATCTTCTTGTTATAACTTTTCTTAAGTTAGTTTTGATACACCTACAAATGGTTTAGGGCATCCATACACCATTCATTTGGTAACCCCAACTCATTGAGTCATGAGACCCTATATTCTTCATCCGTGATGAGGTTTTGCAATGATATTCTCAGAGATGGGAGATCGATCTCAATAGGGAGGATTGATTATGATCCATAGACCAGGGAGAACGGGGTGGCACTTGTTGGTGTGTGAATGCTAGTGTGATAGGCCCATAAGGTAGTATTTAGCTACAAATGCCAATCATGACCAGCATCATTGACTTTCTTCTTAAAGATTTTCAAGATGGTTTTATTGGTAGCTTCCGCTTGGCCATTGCCTTGGGGATAGTATGGAGTGGAAAAGAGATGGATATTAAATTTTTCACATAAGTCACAAACATCCTGGTTTTTGAAAGGTGTCCCATTATCTGAGATAATGGGTTGGGGGACACTATATCAGCAAATGAGGTAGTTCAGGATGAACTTGGATATCTTCTTTCTAGTTATGTAGGTCATAGGAATGGCTTCGACCCACTTTGTGAAGTACTCTATGGCAGTGATGATGAATTTGTTGCCATTGGATGAGGTGGGTATGATTTTTCCAATGAGATCAAGCCCCCATTGTGAAAAGGGCCAAGATGTAACAATAAGATGGAGCTATTGAGCTCGTGCATGGATGAGGTCCCCATGCTGCTGACATTGTAAACATCTTCTGACGAAGTCCTGTGCATCTTGCTCCATTGTGGGCCAGTAGTATCCGGTTCTCAACAACTTCTTAGCCAAGGTCATACCACTCGAGTGTGATGCACAAATGTTGTTATGTACCTTAGTTAATGGAGTCAGGGATTCCTCAATTTTTAGGAAACACAACAAGGTTCCTTCAATACTCCTATGATAAAGGGTTTCTCCTAGGATGACAAAGCAGGTTGACTTCTTGACAAAGGCCCATTTAAGGTTCAGGGTTATATCAATGAGAAAGACTCCTATTCTTAAGTAGGTGTAAACGTCATGATACCAGGGATCACCAAACTAACGAGTTCACACACGAATTCAGACTCTGGTACCTCAAATGCTAGTACAAGAAGCTACTCTACAAGGAATTCTTGTTTTGGGACATTGTGTGGGATTTACAAGAGTGATCTAATTGTCACCATTTTGTTCGTTGCTCTATTTTTTCTCTAGGTAGTTGTTCAAATGTGATGTCAATGAATGACTCTTTGAGGCTATTAACCAACTTCTTGCATGGAGTTAGCTTGTCATCCTTTTTCTGATATTCATCATTTACCTAATTGATTATGAGCTGAGATTCCCCATATACATTTAGAGCCATGATCTACCATTGTATTGTAATCCTTAATCCTATGATGAGAGCCTCATACTCTTCTATGTTATTTGTGCATGGAAATGACAGTTTGTAAGATTTGGGTATGCAGTATTCCTGGGGGGTTATGAAGAAGATCCCTATTCCTAATCCGTGTTGTGTGAAATATCCATCAAAATAAATATTCCAATGGTCTGCAACACTTAGGCTGAAAATCGATTTGCCAAGGAATTCTTAAATGAGTGGGTTTTCTACATATATAGGAGCCTCTGCTCACTAATTTGCAATTAATTTTCCCTTAATGGCCTTGTGCTCCACATATTCAATTTCATGTTCTGTCAATATCATGACCCACTTGGTTTTCCATCCTGTGAGAGTGGCTTTAGAAAGCAGGCACTTCAAAGGATCTATCTTCATGGTCAACTTAATTTGAAGAGCCAACACATAGTGTCTAAATTTTAGGGCTGAAAACACAACTACCAAACAAGATTTTTCAATAGGAGTATAGTTTATTTCATGTATCATGCCATAGTTTTTATGATATAATATATTTCTCTCTCTCTTCCATTTTCATCGTGTTGAGCTAATAAAGCACGAAGAGCTGCCATGGTTGTTGAAATGTATAGGATTAGTGGCTTTCCTAGGATTGGTTGTGTGAGCAATTATTCTTTGATTTTGTGAATGCCTGGTCATATTTGTGATCCTACTTGTATGCTACCCCCTTGTGGATTATATGATATTATGGGATCTTTTTATCTACTAGTTGTGCTATGAATCTGCGGATGGACTACAGCCTACCTTGTAGACCTCTTAGCTTCTTTAGTGTCCTGGGTGCTTCCATATCGAGGATTGCCTTGAATTTGGCCAGATCCACCTTGATTCCTCTCATTGACACTATATATCCTAGGAGATTTCCTGATTGCACACCAAAGACACATTTATTTGGATTGAGGCAGACCTTATACTTTTCCAATCTATCAAAAATGGAGCTCAAGGTTGATGTGTGGGCCTGTCTTTTTCTAGATTTTTCTAATATGTGATCTATGGATTCTTCCACTATCTTATGAATCATGTCATGAAATATTAGTGTCATGGCTCTTTGGTATGTTGCACTTTCATTATTTAACCTGAAAGGCATCATATTCCAGCAATAGGTCCCCCATGGACATGTGAGCATTGTCTTGTACTGATCCTCCTTTGCTATCATAGTTTGTTTGTATCTAGAAAACTCAACCATTAGTGATAGCATCTCGTGTTCGACTATCATATACACTATCATGTTGATGTTTGGTAGTGGAAATTCATTCTTAGAACATGCTTTATTTAAGTCTCTAAAGTCGGTGCAGATGTGGATGCCCCCATTTGGCTTTGAAACAGGTACAAGATCTGACACCCATTAAGGATAATCAATTGGCCTTATGAATCCTACATCCAAGAGATTTTGCAATTCCACTTTGACTAACAAGGCTATCTGAGGGTGCATCTTTCCCAACTTCTATCTTATTGGCTTTGCCTTTGGATAGACAACTAAGTGATGAACCATGACTTTCAGATCGAGACCCTGCATGTCAGCATAGGTCCATGCAAATTTAACTTTTATTTACTTCAATAATTAATCCAAGAGTTCTTGTTCTTCCTCCAGAAGTGATTCAACACAAAAGGTGATATGTGCTATGCCCTCTATTCGTAGATTAATGGGGTTACACTACTCTTCTAGGACTATTGATTTTTCTTGATGAAGTGCAGTAGGTGGGAGACTGAATCATTCATCCTATGGAACCTCAGAGAGGCTTTCAACATTGGATGTGACCTTTATTTTTACTATTTTATGGTTAGAGAGTGCCACAGTGTGGTTTTCACTCAATGACCTTGAGATTATTCTCAATTGTTCACTTTTGTGATGGAAGGACTCAATTATCTCTCTGTAATAGGCTTGTGTGTCCAATGTGATTTCAAATCTAGCTTTATGATCTCTGCATAGTATTGTATCCCTTAGTCCCATGAATTCTAAGAGAGCCTCATCATTTTTGAATGTTTCTAGAACTGGTGGTCCTCGTTGGTCGTAGTCGATGAGTTAGGGGTAAACTAGGTTTATTTTGTGATTTTGGTGGTTTGACTCAATAGATGAGGAACTAATCATGAGTAGGGAGGAGTCTTTAAGAAGTGTAGGTAGGTTATTTATGGTATCCTCATCATCACTAAAACTACAAACATCAGTTATATCAAAGGTGAATTTATCTATGACTCGACCTGTGGATACAGGTAATCATAGGGAAGTTGTTGATAACTAAGGAGGAGTCCTGACCGCGTTAACTAGGTTGTACAACTAAGGCCAAGATTCCTCATTCGTCTCTCAACAATGATGGGTTCCAGATGACCATTCTTGTTCCTTCCAAGGCATTCATTTCTATTGTAGCCCATATGAAGCATCATTTGTAGCCCCTTGCTTCATTCATCCATGGGAAGATTAGGCATGGGCCTTTGATCTTGGTATAGTGAGTTTTAAATGTCTCTTTCATCTACGTCCTCCTAACTTAGATCCCCCCAACATTGAAACCTAGAAGGGTCCACCCTGAAAGTGTGAGAAGGTGTCTCAGCTGGTTGGGGTTGCCCATGTGACCTAGGAGATTGAGGTAGCTCTCCTATGATAAAAGCATTCTTCTTCATTCTATATTCCCCACACCCATTGTCTTGGATAATGATCTTGATGTTGGATATGGTGGGAATGGAGTGTGCCTCTATCCCAAAAGTGGAGGAAATTTTGGATGGGTCTATGGATGAAGTGGAGGGACCTTCATCATTTTTCGGGACTTGGGGGGATTTGTATAATTTGGCTTCCAAGTTCTTGCAATAGGCGAAATGTTAAGGGTCACCATGGATTGTGACCTCTTCATTTTGGTGTAAGAATTTGACGCATTTGTGGAATGTTGAGGAAATTTCCTTCATCCCATGGATCTATGGGTGTTCCAGGAGGATATTGTAGGGAAAATCAAGGTTGAGGACTTGACATGTGGTTTCCATAGTAGTTGGCCCTACCTGGATTGGGAGTTTGATAGTGCCTTGAGACACTCTTTCCTAGTCATCATATGCTCTTATTGTAATGCCTTTGTCTTTCTCAATGGAATCCTTAAATATTCTTAAGATTTTTTATGAGCTTTAGCAAATAGATGTTAAGGCCTAGACCTCCATCCACCAAGACCCTTTTGACCTTACTATTATGGACCAAGACTTCAAGGTGTAATGCAAGGTTATGAGATGGTTGGGCGGGGAAGTCCTAAATGGAAAAGGTGAGGAGATTCAGAATGGTAATGTTACTGACCATAGCTTGAAACTACTCTATATGAAGGTTGGGGGAGACATTAGATGAATCTAATGCTTGTTCAAGTATTTCCTTGTGGGTGGCTGAAATCTTTAGTAACTTCATGATGGAGATCTGAGCTGGTATTCTCTATAATTGATCAAGGATGTTGTAACCATTAGGGATAGATTTTTGGTTTGTAGTGGGGGTCTTAGATGGTTGTGATGCCCCAGAAATAATGACCTTGCCACCGCGTGTGGTGACTCCACAATCAGTGTTGGCTCCCTTGATGCTAACAATAGTGACCATTTCATCAAGGCATGCAACAACTCCTTCATATATATGGTTCACTTTGCAAAAAAAATTCTTGTTTTTATCATTTCCTTGATTGTGGTTGGGCATCGGATTTGTGTATATCTATAGATTTTGGTTACTAGCTAGTTGCTCAACATTTATGATTTTATCATCAATGAGATCTTGGATGATGTTCTTCAATTTCATGAAATTGGTGGTCATGTGTCCCATGATTTTATGATAATCACAAAGGATATTTATGTTGTACTAGGGTGGCTTCAATTGGGTTTCACTGTAATTATCATGGGTGGGGACCTTGATGAGGCTCTCCTCAACAAACTTTTTCATGATGGATTCAATTGACTCCCTAAGGGATATGAACTTCCACTTGGGGGAATACCTGTTTCATAGAGGTGGTCCTCCTTGATTATTGAGATTATTGATTTGATTTTGGGGTGGTTGTTGGTTTACCACATTTGCTTGTGTGTTACTCTAGTTATTGTTCTATGGTTGGTGAGGATGTGTTTGATTGTTTTTCTTGGGAGAATTGATGATAACCTTGACATACACTACTCCATCATTGGTGACATTTTGGTTCTTTTCCGATGTGCAAGGTTTGTCATTGTAGCTAGTAGATGGGTGACTATCTTGATGCCAAGGGTAAGTAGGCATGCCCCCTTGTGTAACAAGGGCTCATTAAATATTGAGTGCCTTGGGGATCGGTTGATCATACATGGTGATGCATTACATCTTCAGATAGAATGCCAAGGTCTTGTCTATATTGGTAATGATGGTACAAACTTGTTGTTCCTTGGGCATGGCCCACTTGCTTTGATTGGCCTTGGTTCACCATCATTGGATAAAGGTGGTGAATGATTCCCTCTTACCTTGTTTGAGCACCGAAATCTCTTCCAAACTAACATCCACGCAAATGTTGAATGCATAATTTTGGAGGAATGCATCTTGAATTTCCTAACATGTTTTGATGCTAGTAGGTAGATGAGAAAACCATTCCATAGCATCACCAGCTAGGCTTCGATGGAATAGTCACATTAGATATGTGTCATTGTAGGTGACTTCCATGCAATGCACATGAAACTCCCTGATGTGATCTTCAGGTTTCCTATCCCATGATACTTGTCGAACTTGGGGATTTTAAATCCCTTTGGGAATGGTACCATTGCCAAAGTTCTGTTGAACAGATAGGGGCACAAGTTGCTAGGTGTCCTAATTTTATTTCTTGATTGAAGATCTATCACTTGTTGTGAGAGCAATTTGATTTGTGCCATCATTTCACCTTTTGGATTAGGAGGTGGGGTGAATATTTTTTGGGGTGTGGGATTTACAGTTGGGTTGTTGATGGGAATTTTTGGCAAGCTTTCCTGAGCAAGTGATGCCTGCATTTGTTTTTGAGCCAACAACACTTATTGTTGGTTGTGTTGGTGTGCCAACAATGCTTGTTGTTGGTCATGTTTCTATTGTGCCAACAATGCTTGTTGTTGGTTGTATTGTTGTTGTAATTGATAGTATTACAAGGATTTTTGATATGCTTCTTGTTGTGCAAGCAATGGTGCCTGCTACTATGCTTGTGCTTGTGCTTGCTGAGCTTGAAATTAGGCTCATTCTTGAGCGTGTTCTTGTTGGATTGCCTATGCAATTTGAGCAGCATGTGCGACTTGTGCAACTTGGCTTGCTTACGCTACTTGAGCTGCTTACATAGCTTGGGTAGCTTATGAAGTTTGTTGTTGTCATAATAAGACTTGGGCTTATCCAACCCACTGTGCCTATTGTGTAGCTAGTTGCGCCTGCACTTCCTGAGCAGCTATTTGTGTGACCTGATGACTTTGAAGTGCTTTTTGTTGGGCAACTTTCTGAGTAGCTTGTAACATCATGGTGAATGAATTGGCCATGTTTTTCTTTGGTGGTAGTGGAGGTGGATTAGGAAGAATGTCAACCATTGTGATGAGTGGAATGGTCATGCTAATGGTGAAGGTTTGATCTATGCATGGTGCAATCGAGGTGCTTTGTCCCTAGGAAACAATTCTTTGAGGAATGGTGGATGTTTTGATTGATGTGGTTGTCTGGATGGTTTCCATCTATTTTTGCAATTTAGATGGCATAGCTAGAGGATTTAATAGGGTCTTCTGATTTGATTAATTGATGGTGGGAAGAGGAGGAAGACCCAACCCAAGGGATGATGTAGATGTGAGTGGTAGGGGTGGAATTGGTGAAAATATAGGAAGTGCAATCCCTTGAAGTGATGAGGATGGATCAAAGATTCCCCTGCTCCAAAGAAGTCACCCTCTCCTTGTGAGATAGGGAGGGAGGTTTTTGTTTCTAGAGGGTAGATCAGTGTTGCATGAAAGGAAGTTGAGTTTTTGGTGTCATGGAATGTGAGAGGGACATACAGGATTTATTGGAATGGATTGATCCGATGTGGTACTTGCATTCAACCCTTGGTTTTTCACAAGGTGATCTTTTTGGAGTTCACGAAGCATGGTGCTTCCCTTGTTAACAACCGGTGGGGTTGAAGTGATAGATGATATTATTTTAGGGGATATATTGAGTGACACTTTTAAGTGGAAGTGTGGATGTGGGTGAGGGCATGACTCTGAGAGATCTCTCCACAATATTACTAACGTCAAAGTCAGATTGGAGTTTAGCCCCTTCTTTCGCTAACTCTAGCATGTATTAGGATGGGTACAACCTCAGCATGGCACTGAAAATTCGGTGATTCTCAGGGTTTTGCACCATTTCTAGAAGTTCCTCTTGTGTCATCCCATTATCAGTGATGTCCTCTACATGACCATCTTCAGGATGATCTTGTGATGATAGAGGAAAGTTGCTCGGGAGAGTGTTGGATCCAATAAGATTCATTTTAGGGATCATTTGACTTAGGGCACTGGAAGTTGATGTTTCCTTTGTGATTTCCATGTTCTTCTTGTGTTGAGATCGTGTTTTCACCATAAAAGATGGATCTTAATTAGGCACAAAAGAGAAGAACTAGGATAGATTAAGGATCAAAGTGATAATGAAAATGAGAGATGAATGACACAAATGATGAAAACTCTTGAGAAACCTTGTGAGAAATGCTGAACTTTTTAGGGCTTGATATGATTTGATTTTGATTAAGGATGGTTTGACTAAGTGTGTTAAGTCAAACAAGGTGATTATGGATAATGCACTCGTAAACTCTAGTAAGTTGTGTTATCCTAAAGTAAACATGTACATAAGATGATTTGACTTGGTGTGTTCAGCCAAACAAAGTGATAATGCACTTGTAAACTCTAGGAAGTTGTGTTATCCTAAAGTAAATTCATACACAAAGAGATGATTTGTGAATTCCTAGACCCCGAGATGTTTGTTTTGTATCAAGAGGAAAAAATTTCCACAAGGATTTATGACTTCACTAAGTGTGTTAAGCCAAATGAGATGTTTTTTATTTTTCCTATAAGTTTAGCATGATGTGATGTTTTCAAAGTTCCCAAGAGTTTTTTGATTAGATGAATTTTGATTTTCAATGGTTAAAAGACATGTGAGAGTGATGATTTTGATCTTAGACTTGACCTAGATAAGACTCTTTCTTACAAGACCTCGGTATTGAAGAACATGCCATACTTCCTATGTGAGAAAAGTAAACCTTTGAAAAATATTAGGATTTCGCTGATAATAAAACTCATACAAACTTGGGTTATTCTTCGAAGCTTTCTTGTAGAAGTTGTAAACCAATATTTCTCTAACTTCAATAAGTCTTTCAAGATGCTCCTTGAGATTTTTAGGACTAATTTTTTTTATTTTGGGCTTGTGGATCTTGATTTTGTGGGAAATCATTTGAGAGAACACATGTGTGGGATTCAATTGTCTCTTTTCTTCTCTTAATGAGTTATTTTTACTACAAACACTTATTTGATTAAAGTTTCAAACTAAATGTCCATATCTCAATTCCTTTTCATTCCATGAGGTTCATTATGTGAAAATCAAGGTTTCAAGAGCATAGTTTCCTAGGTTGAATTTAGTGAAAACAAATGGTGATTAAACCTAAGTACTTAGAAACCTCTCAGGATAGAATCCCTAGGGAAAGAAAGAGAACTTAGATTTGTCAAAGGATATTTGTTTCCTCCAAAGGGTTTGAAACTTTGAAGATTTTTGTGAATATTTTTTTTCAAATGTTTTGAAACCCAATCAATGTATTTTTTGATTCCAAGAACATGGACAACCCTAGGATGAAGAGACAACATTTTGTTGGGTTCCCACTTGGATAAATATAGTTTTACATATTCAGTGTGGATGATTAGATGCTTGATCACACTAGCTCACCTCCACGACACACACTTCTCAGGTCAGACAAGCATCAATACCCATGAGACTCCCATGGAATACTTTTCATCTCTACAACAAAACCACATGTATACATGGGGTGGCTTCAAAGGAAATGACCTTTTGCACCAACAAAATAGTTAAGTATTTTGGCCTTTTCTAAACAAGGGTTTTAATTAGGAATTTTTCATTCATAGGAGTTGACCCATCAAGGTGAGAGATCATTGTTGCCCTTCTCATCGAAGCTAACCACGTGATACTAGCCTTTGTTCCAGTACCCACTTTTATGTCGTGGTTGGAAATACTCTTGTCTTTAGAGTGTTATCAGTTGGGTCATTCCCTTGGGTGAGCAATTTTTCCCACAAGGCAAGACCTCTGAGATAAAGAAAATTGAGCAAACATATTTGTAGTTTGATCAACCTTCATTTAGAAACAAAGGGAGAACACACACAATAGGTTTACTCACACTCACAAGATATTTTGTTCAATTTTAATCCCAAAATGAAATGTGGAGGAAATATTGTATGACACTTAATGTCACCAAAAATACTTTTGATTCACAAGATCATCGTGAAGCATGAGAGAAGTACATACACCTTTTTAAATGAAATTACTTTGCAAAAACGATTACAAGACACAAAAACACATGTTCATTTTAAATCCTTCAATGCAATAATGAGTTCTTTCTAAGCACCAAAGTAAATGTGATATTTTCCTTGTTCAATTCTTAATCCTTAAACCAAATCTAGTGAGTTTGTCCTAAAGTTCGTTTTAACCCTTTTGTTTGCAAAAAATTGAAGATTTTGTGATGTTCTTTTTAGGACCCAAATGAAATTTAGTGTTTCCTAAAGCATGAAAGTAAACAATTTCTTTTTAAGAGATATCATGATCTCCCTAAAAGTGTTGAATAAATGCTTAAAGTGTTGAAAAACACTTGGTATATTGTGATGATGCCATAATGCAACTTTCCACTTTGTTTCATCCTTGCTCTAACCTACAAAAACTGACTAAAACCAGAAAACATAAAGACAACAAACAAGTTAGAAGCTCAAAAATTCAAACCTTGAAAGACGTGTTAAAATTAACTAAATTTGAAATTTTTACCCTAACCCAATGACGCTATTAGTGGGTGTGACGGAGTTTAGAAACTCCAGTGGTATAATATAGCACCACTAATTTCTGACAGCGACACTCTGTAGTGAAATAAAGAGTGCAATTATGATGCTATTTGGCCCAACGATGTAGTTTGAATTTAGAAACTTGCGATAGAGTTTAAAAATTTGAAATTTTGAGCAGGAAGTGCTCAACAATGGAGTTTGAAACTTCCAGCGGTGTGATATTGCATTGCTTGAAAGTCAGTGGCAGAGTTTCCTGGAACCCGCTAAAAAGAAAAAAGCACAATTTGTTTTGGAAAAATGTGATTAGATCTTGAGATTTTCCCTCCTTCTAGCACAAAAGTGTGAACCCGAATCCTATACCTACACAAACATGGAAAACAAGCACAATATTAAATCAATATGCAAGTAAAAACAAGCATTCCCCATGAAATCGATCTACAATATTCAAGATAGGAAATGAATGAAGAACAAAACAAGTAACTAAGTTAAATCCTAATTCAAATGATGCAAACACTTGATCCCATGGGGGAATTGGTGCCAATTATGTGTATAAATTGGCCCTTTCCCAACTCCTTTGTAAACTTTGATGATTTGATCTACTTGATGGTGAAGAAAAAATGTGATTCATTGAGAAAACCTACAATAACCTAGCTATGGTGATGGAAAATGCTCAAGAAATGTGTGAAATTTCTCTAATGTGAAGATAATAACTTTGCATTCAAAATGTGGATGAATAATGAGAGGAAGACTCTCTCATTTATAGATTTCAAATTGGAAGAATGAGCAAGATTTGAGAAATGTGGGATCATTCAACATCCAATGGCCAAGCACCACTTGTCGAGATGTGAATGGGTGAAGGATGTGCAAGTTTTGTTGATTGTCCACAATAAATGATATTAGGTGGAATTTCAAATTTGTGAAATGACATGTAAGAGGGAAAAAAGAGTGAAATAAATGCCACTTGGCTCAATGCACAAGGAAATGTAAGAGGAATGGATATCTTGTTGGATGTACAAATCCGCTTGGAGGGATTTTCAAATTTGGAAGAATATTCCCCTCTTTATTCCATGTTGAGAGAAAATAGGAAATTTAATAAATCAAAGTAATTGATTTATTGTGCAAGTTACATTCTCTAGAGGATGTGACATGGTTTAAGATTAAATTAATCATCGATTAATTAATGTAATGAGAGATTTAGAGGATGTGACAATTTAGACTTAAATTTATGAATTGATTTAAATTAGAAATTGAGAGGAAAGGTTTAATTAATTAAATATTTTGATTTATTTAACTAAAGGGGATAATGTTAGATTAAATCAAATAAGGTTTAATTTATTTAATTTAATAAGAGGACTTGAGAGTTTTATTTTAAATAAAATGAATTATTTAAATAAAAAGAGACTTAGGGTTAATTAAATTAAATTGATTAATTTAATCAACAAAGGGGAATGACTTAATGAGATAAATAATGATTTATTTAATTAAGAGGTGAAAAGTGATGATATGTTGAGAAGGTGATTCAGGATATGAAACAATGTTAGTTATGATCAAGTGTGTCGGTCAATTTTCCATGTCTACACCCTGTACATATTTCAGGAAAATTTTAGAACATTACAGGGCTTCTCTTCTGCAAGCTTTAATTCCCAAGTGCAAACTCTCTGCATTTTCCAATTTCCCTTCAGATTGCATAAATTTACGTCATTTAGTTTAGTTTTCATATAGTTCACATTTTCTTTGTTTACATTCTATGGTTATTTTAGTTTCATTTCATTTCCAACATCTAGCCACACTGCTTACGCACAACATAACCTTATTCAGTCCATACCATTTGAATTCAATCACCAAAAAGCATATCATTAAGTAGAAAGAGAGTCATTTCACAATCAAGAGCTCCTAGGGGAGAAACCCTAGGGGCCTAATTGGGGAATCCTATATCCCTAATAGACATTATATCTTTTGGGTGGTTCAGTTGGTTTACAATATTCAAGATCTGATTTGCTATGGCCATGGCCCTAAGCTTGTACCATGAATTATAGACCTATTCGAGATCGTGGAGTTGGAATTTCATGTGGCTTATTGTCTAGCCTTTCCACCTATCCTATCATGCATCTATTTTTTCTTTCATGTATCTATTTTGATATATTATATTCATAATGATTTCATGTATTAGATTCAAGTTCTTTACAAGTGGATTTGAATGGGAGGCTAGCATTGGATACCATTCACATTTTTTCTTGATGGATATTATCCCTTCAAGGGTGAGAGTTGGACTAGGTCAAGGTCCAATGGGACCACTATGATGAGTTTTTTCTACTTGGGAGGATGACTTATGTTTGAGAGCAATTTATCTTTGGATCTTTGATGAATTCAACAAGGAAGCTCATTCCTAGAGAGGGGTGATGTGAGTGCCACACCTTGATGGATTAGACATTCATATTATTTTGAATATTATCATGTGACACCTTACATTATTTCTTAATACTATGATGACTTGGATATTATATTTATTATAAGAATATGTTTTATTAATTATTTACATGTGTAGGATAATTTTAATTTCTCTTTAATGATTTCGATGTTTGAAGGATAACTAGAAATCATGTTTCTTACATGGATTAAAATGAACTAGTTAGTAAATTGCTTGGATTTCTAAAATGAGATAATATATAATATCCACTTAATAATTTTCATGTGTGATTTTAATGAATAATTCCATACACATGTCATAATCCTAAATTTTTAAGATTATGTGTAATTGAAATAGATAAATGATTATATATTATTGTGATGTTTTATTGATATCTTGAGTGACATTGGTCATTGAAATTATTGTATGAACATATATGCTTATAAACTATGTTTATTTGGTTATGGTAATACTTATATAAATTAAAATTTTAATTTGAGTTCATGGGTATTTTCATGAACATTTGAATTTGGAGGCCTTTCAAAAACCCTATTCTGATTAAACTTGTGATGTCAGATAATAGTCCATTTGGAGGGACTAAAGTTCCTTTTTGATGTTTATTGTTGTAATGTGACATGCTAATATTAAAATGTGATGTTTTATATTTCCAAAGTTTAATAGGGTTAGGATGTGAGTTGTGTTGGCATCCTAGTTGTCAACTTTTGGATTTTCTCTTTATTAAGATTTTAAAAGGTCTTAAAACATCATTTTTCAACTTTTTTTTTCTTTTTCAAGGCCTTACATTGGGTACCTATGGATAAGGTACCTATTTCATCTCATCTTGGACTATGGACAAGATATGACCCATATTAAACATTAAGTTAAAGTGATGAGTTTAGATTTTAGGGATGTGGGATGGATGACTTTTCACCACCCATCCCCATCCTATAAAACTCATTTATCAGCTTGGGAATCTCACAAGGTATCACATATGTGTTAGAAAACCTTGTGCAAGAATTTTGATGGGTTGAGTGTCCAAATATATCTCCCCTCCTTAATGTATCATACATGTGGGAGATTTTGTGGGGATATGTGTTTTGAGAGTGAATGGGAGGGTTACAAATGTCACCTCCCCATTAAAGGAATTCAAAGCTTTAAATTATATTTACCACACCTTTTTTGTGTTTCTTATGTAAGTAGATTATTTTACTAAAGCTCTCAAATTTATTTTTTTGGATATGGATAGGATCCAACCCTTGTGAAAGTATATTTGGAGATTCATTGTATAGTAACCTATGTTGATGGAATTGTTAATACTATTATAATGTATGAGATATTTATTTAGAAACACCTTGTAAGAAATAAACATTAGTATTTAATAACATGTATTTTTGAAGTAAAATTATATATATATGCATTCAAGTTTTTCTAATATTGTATGTTAGAGTCCTCAGAACTTATATCTATGTGTATAGTTTATAAAACCATTTTTTGAAATAAATGATTATTGAGAAATAAATGAATTACAACATTTGATTCCTTAGTGTTTGCAAGTAATTATCTCACCTTTTTACACATAAAAACACACATCTTTATGAAAGGTAGCTTCAATAAATTATAGATGTATCTTGAAAAAACAATTATTTACTATTGAAACCTAAAGAAAAAGTGCCCTATCTTTTTGAGAGATAGAATTAGGGTTTAAGACCTTTCCACCTATTTCCTTCAAGTTTCACTCAAGGAAACCATAGAGATCTCAATCAAAGGATGATATTAAGGAAAATAGATCTCCAATACGATCTTGTAGGGTGTGATTAAACACTAAAAGGGGGTTCACCACCAAGAAAAACTTGGAAAGAAAATAAATTCAAATTGTATGAACTTAAAATAAAAATAACAAACTAGAGGTAAATAGAGGTGCACCTGGAAAGTTGAAGAGGCTTGAATGAGGATTTGAAATCCTAGAAATACTAACCTTTAACACACAATGGGACTCATATGCCAATAGGGGCCATTTAGTCCTAGTTTAGGGTTTTGGGCTGGAACTAGAAACTGGAATTGCTAAACCAAGATCTATAGAAAAAGCCTAAAAATTGGTATACTGGGACTCATACACCAGAAGTGGTGATTTATTCCCAACACTAGGGTTGATTTGAAAATCTAGTATCCTCTAGTGCTTTCTTGTACTTCTCTCCTATCAAATCTTTGAGTTTGAAACACTGAATTGGAACCTGTAGGTTAGTTTTTGTGATCTTGCAATGTAGATGAAAACTTTGACAACTTTTCTCCTATGTTTTTCTTCAATGGGTCTTAAACCTAAACCACCTAGATATGCAATCACACATCAAAGAGAGGGAAATTTTTTTTGTTTTTAATGGATAGGCATTTTCCTTGGTCAAACCCAATTTTGGTAATCAAACCTTGAAATGAAATCAAATAGAATGAAGGAATAATGAATGAACAAGTATATAATGTTGCAACTCACCAAACCCTTGAATAAAAGGCTAAAATATTTTAAGTAATGGCTAGCATTAATTTGGATCTTGACTTGAATGCTTGCTTGAATCCTAAGATACCTACATCACAAATGTTAGCTCTAAAAAAACTATGGTGCATGATAATTTTGACATGATGCTTGATTCTTAAATAATGCTCCAAAATCCTTGATAATTACTTTTGAATGCTCTTGAATGATTTATAATTCTCTCATTTAAATTCTCATAAGATTACTTAAGTCGCTAGGAGAGAATATGTGAAATAACCTTGTATTTATACTTATTTATGCTAAATTTCCCAAAATTACAACACTACAAGCCGACATCAAATCTAGGAGAATAAAATCTCACCAATAATTTGAATTCAAAATTAGCTCTAAGCTAAATGAAACTCATATGCTAGTTGGGACATATGAGTCCCAGTAGGCTAACCTCATGACACAAATTTCAAGAAAGGTTTAGTTCTATGCCAAATTCAAGCTTAGGCCCTAAAACTTAGGTGGGACCCATACACCCAAGGTGGTGTATGAGTCCAAAATCACTAAATCCAAGCCATAAAAACCAAAACCATGAATTATGATTGGTCATTACATATGTGTTGGGATTATCCTCAAAAAGATGCATTAATTAAGGCTTACAGATGCAAAATAGACCAAATAAGGCATGAAGAGGCCCAATTTTAGATTGATCATTCTAGAATTCATGTGCATATTTGGAGCTTTCTATATATTAAGGTATATCTAAATACCACCAAATAGACAAAAATATCAATCAACCTACCTTTTAGATGATCCATAGGGAAAATTTAGATAAAATCACTAGTTGATTTTTGGATACAAACTATCTTTAGAACTATGTAAGAAATAGTATAAAATAGAAAAATGTGAAATATTATAATCCTTAGTTATACACATGTAATATTTTGGTACGTAAAAAATCTCTAAAAACTACATATTTTCACTACATCCATATTCTTAAGGGATTAAATATTGTCTGATCATGTAAAAATTATAGAACTTGAAGTTGAGATATTAATGGTTCATATTCAAAGTGTACAGTGTGAAGAGATTCAACCCTTTATGATGAATAATTTCCCATAGATAGGAGGCATATTATCTTTAATTCAAAATAGTGTATCACTAATCAATGCAACATAGTAAATGGGAAAAAAGAAGTTTGAAACATGTAAAGATTTTTAGTGGTATCTAAACCTAAGAAATTGTTAGCATATTCATTTTTTCTCTTATAGGAATTATCTTATATGTTTATTGTGTATTTAAAATTTGAAAAAATAACACAAAAAATTAATATCCCTAATATTTATGGTGTGAAATGTTTCAATAGTTTATATTAGCTTTATTAGATTGAATTAGTATATTTCTACGTAAGTGTTATACCTTTTAAGTATGTTGTAGAATTCTTAATTTTTGTGGTTTTAATAGTTTTTTTTTCTTTTATTTATTTATTTATCCTTAGTTATATTCTAAATCTCTTCTCCTTCTATATATACATCCATTTATTTATCCACTCCCTCTCTCTCTCCCTCTTTCTCCCCTTCCCTCTCTCTAGCTCTTTAACCCTCTATATATATATATCTATTTCTTCCTTTTATCTATATCAAACATTCATCTCTCTTTCTCCCCCAACTTTATCCTCCAAATATTTCCTTTCTTCTCCTTCTATATCTATATCTTCATCTCTATGTTTATGAACTAATGATCATCTATCCATCTCTATTTATTTCCCTCTTTATTATAATATCTCTCTCTATTTATATCTCTATATATCTCTTTCTCCTTCTTTTATCTCTTTCTCAACTCTCTCCATTTATTTCTTGTCTCCCTCCCCTTCTATCTATCTCTATTTCATTATCTATCACTCTTCATATGTCTATCTTGATCTCCCTCACTCTCAATCACTTTTTCTATCTATATATTCTCCCATCCTTCTCTCTCCATATTTCTGCCTCTATCACTCTCTTTCTCTATATCTCCCTTTTTGCCACCTCTATCTTTCTCCCCTTTTCTTTTTATCTCTTTCTCCCTCCATCTCGCATTCTTTGCCTCTTTATTTCTCTTCCTGCATGGTCTTATTTTTGTGTATAATTTGACATGAATTAAAATTTGTATGCTTATTTCTAATATTTATGCTTATGTCCATTCAAACCAAATCCAATTGTCTTATTAAAATTTATCTCATTAATCAAATCATTATCCATAATCTAGTCCTATCATACATATATCCATACTACTTTTTTTTATCTAATTCATGTCCATAGGTTGAAGGGAATCCTCAAAAAGATGTTCTTTATCCACTTATATGTGAAAATAAAATTCAGAGATCATGAAAACCAGCCCCATATTGCAATTTTTCCTAGGCTAATTCATACTAATCTTTGTACTTTTATTTTATTTTTCATTTATAAATTATTTTTTTACATTCAATTATAATAATTATTGATTTCTTTTCATTAGCTCAACATTTAACAAAATTCCTTTATATTCATACTCATATATTATAAAAGCATTTAGGATTTTACCACATGTAATCACTCTCATCCTAGCCTATGTGAATCACCTTACAATAATTCTATAATCTATGTACTTTTATCAATCTTCTTATCTATCAAAGTATTTTTAAATATTGTTAAGTCAATATAAAAACCTTATAGTTTATATTTTAGAGAATTAAAATACTAAAATTTAGAGAATATCACAAGTCAAGTTTGTAATGACAAACTATATCTAAAATTATGAAAGCAACCTAAAATAAAACTAAGAAGAATATTATGATTCTTATTCATACATGGTGTTTTGGTAAACCTCAATAATATCTAAAACATTAATATTTTACAAGCATACATGTACACCTAAGGAATTAAGCAAGTGGATCATATCAAAAGAAGAGTTCCAAAAATCAATACATTAATGGGTCATATTATATGTATGCAATCAAAAGATCAAAAACTTTGTGATTTATAAGTTTTTATAAATAAAAATCATATATTCTATAAATAAAAGTGTGGAAATCTCAATCAAGAAAACTTAGTATTTATATTAAATAAAATATTTGAATCAAGTTAAGGTTATCAATTTACGAAAACTTGAATAATGATTATTGTATTATTTTTTATAGTGAAATTTATTAAAAATTTATCTTATAGAATTATTAGCATAAAAATATTCAAAGGAATAGCTATCATGTATGTTTACTATTCTTATATTTATGATTGGAAGGATCTCAATAATTTATATTAAATAGAGGTTTTTCATCATTAGAAAATATGTATTATGATTTTCAAAGGTGTATGTCAATATATATTATTTTATTTATCTAAAAACAAAAATAAAAAATACATTTAAATATTATAATACTATTGAAAGATTAATTCAAATGAATTAATTTTAATTATTTTGTTAACTTTTTTGAATTCAACATACTATTTGAAAAAAAGTATAATAAAATAAATTAGACATATTTTAAAAAACAAAAATCTAGAACCTTGAATCATGAGGAATCATTAGTTCATCATAGAAAAATAATCATTTGAATTTGCATTCAAATTCTAATTGCCAAATTCTAAAAAATATAATCACTCTCATTCTAGAACTATTAATCACCTAGTAGTCAATTTATAATTCATGGACATGTTTAGATATGTCTATTTATGAAGGTGTTTTTGATACTACAAAGTTGATAGAAAATTTCGTCAATAACTTTTTACAAATCCATTTAAAATAAATAAATTACATCATAAATCAATTTTCTAATTACAAACTAGATTTATAACTATCGAAGTGGCTTAAAATAGAACAAGGAAATATATTATAATTTTCATTCACTTACACAGTATTTTTTGTAGAATTGAACAATCTATAATGCATTAATATTTCCTTTAGCTACATGTTGTTATGGGATTAAATATTAGTGGATCATATCAAGATAATAGTTTCAAAAGTTGAAACATTAATGGGTCATATTAAAAGTATAATGTCAGAAGATCAGCCCCTTTATAAGTTATTATATTTTAAACAAAAATGTAACACTCTCAATTAAGACAGTTTAATAAATATAAAGCAAAAAAGATTAATATAAATAATGTAGGCCTTTGATATTTTACACACACATATCAAAAAGTTTGAACCAAGAAAATTTTATTAGTTTAGGAAAACTTCAAAAATGATTATTATATTATTCTATAAAAGAAACTTCATCAAAATTTATCTTATATGTTTATTAATATAAAAAAATTAAAGGAATAATTATCATATAGATTTATTTTCTACAATTTATATTTTGTTATCTTTAAGAAATATACATTATGACTTTTAAATGTATTTGTAAATATAAACTATTTAATTTATTCAAAAATATGAAATTTTTATATTTAAGTATTATATCAATATTAAAAGATTCATTCAAATTAATTAATATTAATTATTCTATTAACTTTATAAATTCAAGACATACAATACTATTTTTAAAAAATAGAATAAATATAAATTATACACATTTTAAGAAATAAAAACCCACTCAAAATTTTATTACATCAAGAGGCATCTACAGTGACATCCAAAAATCTGTGTAAAGTTTTTGAAGCTGTATTGACAGTGGCATCCAAAAATCTATATATAGTTTCTGAAGCTGCATTTAAAATGATAGGGAGATGGAAGTCATGTGAAGCTTTACCTCTTTCCGAACGGAAGATGTCACTTTCTTTCATAGATTTTTAAGTGAAAGCAACACAAAAATAATAGACGGCTGAAATGAAAAGATCATTGACATGTGGTATTTCATTTAATGTTTTCAATCTCAAAATATTTCCAACTCGTTTTACATTGTTTAGTCTGATATGTAGATGTTTGTGATCTTTTCTTCCTTTTTTAACATTATGTTTTTGGTATGTAAATCTCTTTTGTTTTAGTCTAGAACTTGATTATTGTTGTTGCTCCCACTCTATCTGTTGGGATGCGTTTAGACTGTGTCTATCGTTTGAAAAAAATAGTCAAAGACCTCGTGATAAATCGTGAACGACGTGTTAAGGCGATCCTTTACCTGGAAAAGTTACCATTTTTCCATAGACTCAGCACATGTGGTTCTTTAGTGATTTTTACCCAAAAAGGGAATCACTATTAGTCGCAAGGTTAAGTGATAAATCTTGGAGTTTGAATATTTTTAATGTTTTCAGGAAATTTTTTGAACATTAAAACATGTGTCTTTGTTTCCGTTCGTATTTGCATGAAACAGAGATTGTCGAGCAGGGTTTGCAGGGGATTGTGTAGATTTTCAGAGATTTTTATTCAATTTATCTCTTTCAGGTTTCAGATAAATTCCTTCTATTTTATTTAATTTTATATTTTTACTATCATGAAGTTAACTATTAAATTTATTTTTGAATTATTCAAAAAAAATTATTTGTAGATACAATTGAGAAATCTTTGAATTTTTTATTTTATTTTAAAATTCCTGTCTATGTTAAATTGGGAATTCTTAATTTTAGTTAGGGTAAAATTTGACTAATTATTTATTATTTGAAATAGGGATGAATTACAAAATTGATATTGATTATTTCATTGTTGAAGAGTGATATGGAAGTCATGTGCAACTAGAATAGATTTGATGAAACAAAAAGAAAAAATAATTCAAATATTTACATAAACTAAAAGAAAATAAAAATAAATAAATAATATATTTTATCACAAAGAGAAATCAAAGATTTGATCATAAAGATGAATCAATTAAAAAAGAAAATTAGTGAATGATAACTCTAGGTATATTTTATATATATGTTGATCACAAAGAGAAATCAAAGATTTGATCACAAAGATAAATCAAACAGAAAAAAAAATTAGAAAATGATAACTCTCAACATATTTTATATATATTAATATTTAATATATGTATGCTAGTTTACACTAGCAATTGCATCTAAAGGAGGTTCAAGGGTTACATTGATAGAAAACAATATGTATGCTAATATGTTAGAGAATATGTGTTTATGCATGTAAATTCTATTTGCATGTGATCCGATTAAACAACAATTAATAATAAATGTTAAATAATGGAATTAAAATAAACTAAGACAAATCTAATAATATTTAATTATGAAATATTCACATACAGATTTAAAACATAAAGCAATGCAAATAAAATAAGAAAGTTGTCATCGAATTGACAAAAAACACTGCAAATAGAAATAGAATGTTCTCATCCAATTATCAAATCAATATTTATCTGACTTTTATGTGATTAATGAATTTTTAAGACTTTTACCTGATATTTTAAAAGCTTTTTACCCAATTTATCATTAACTACCATCTCATTCTCATCGTCTTGTTTTCATCGGCGGCTCCGCCTGCAATTGAACTTTTTCGTTCGGTGTAAAAAGAGAAGGAATGTGCAGAAGCCGACCTAGTCGCCTATCAAATAGAATACTAATTTGATTAGGACAAACTGTCCACCGGCAAACAAGTGGTTCTGCAACAGAAGAAACACATCAAAATACCATCAAATTCTTATCATATATGAAACAAAAATCTGCTTCTTGCAACCAAGAGGAAATTTAATGTCTCTTGAAGGCCGGCCTCTGCACATTAGATGATAAAATTTGTGATTTAAGCGTTTTGGTCGTTTTCTATATCGTTTTGGTTTGAGCGAATTGCCCATAGCACAAATATTTTGGCATGCCAGCCATCTTTTGTATTGGATTCTTTTCTTTTTAATTGTCTTTTAAGAATTGTTCTCCACGTTGAAGAAGTGCCATTAAAACCTGCTTTAATTACACATACATTAATTTACATGTAGAATGGTGAAAAATGGATATCTCATTTTGTTTCCTATTTAATTTAGGATAATGTTTTAATATATTTATATAATAATAATGGCATATCGTAGTGTATGGTCTAAGTTTATATGTTTAATCTTTAATTATATTCAATCATATATTTATTACTTATCTTCACATTCTCTATAGCTTAATTTTATTGTATATAATTTCAATTTGGTTATCTAGTCCTAGTCATCTCTGTGGATAATAGGTCAATCTTGTAAGCACGATCTTAACCTACTTAAATACAAACATTAAAATCACTTGTTTTGCTAACCTCATCTTACACTTTGTTTCTAAGTTGACTTAGAATAAATCTTTACACTTGGTGCTACCCTTGTAACAATGATCTTGATCTTCTTTGAATTCACAACTTAAAATCAAGTGTTTCATTGGCTAACCCCATCTTACACTTCGTTTCTAAATTGTCCTAGCATAAATCTTCACAATTTGTGTTATGATTGTGTATTAAATGGAATTCATTTCAATTATTTATAATTATCTTTCATAAATTAACATCAATTGATTATACAAGAACACTCATTTTGTATTTGAATTCAAAATTTGAAATCAAGAAAGGAATATAAATTGTGCAATGGCATTCATCCTAGTACATCTAAGGAAATTAGCTACCAATCATTCTAAAATTCATGTGCATTCTTGAGGGTTATCATCAATACAAGGTAGTTTTAAATATGAGCTTGATAGAAAAGCCTTAAAACTATTCAAAGATGTCACCATCTATTAGTTATTTTTTAGAAAATTCATAGAATAAAGTCAACCAAACATCACCATCATAGATACAAAGTGAATTTACAATTCTAAATAGTATCTTGAACATGAAAGCAGCCCAAATAGATTATGAAAAAAACTAGATTCACATCCATACACATGTGCTTTTCTACTACATTTTCAATTTTCAATTTCCAATGTATGCCAATTTAGTTTTCTTTATTATTTGGAATACAATCTTTTCTCATGGAATCAACTAATTGAGCTCTGTTCCTTAATTATTATTTATTGAATGATCATGCTTATTGTCAAATATTATATGATCTAATCTAATGTATTCCACTCTATACTCAAAATTATATCCTTAGGTTCATTTGAGCTTAATTGTGGTGTGTAGCCTTATTTTCCTTTTTTTTTGGTCAATTTGACTAACATACTCTACCTTAAAACCACCAATACATTTTTTACATCTAACATTTATTTCAATTTGTTATTTTAGATCCAACTTGTCCTTACTCTTAAGTGTTATTATTTATCCTTTATTTCTATGGTTTGGTGATTAAATATTTTTCCTATCTTTCTACTAATATATTTAAATGGCCACAAAATAAAAATAGGGACACAAAAAAATACACAATTCCATCTATTAGAACTAGGAGATCATGGAGATAAGAAACAAGCACAACTAAACAATAAAAGCTATTGTAGTTCGTCTACCCAAATTGCAATGAGTACAAAGCCTTGCCTATATAGGCAAGGAAGATGTAATCCACTTATGATGTGGATTGACAAGTGCCCCATGAAGTGGCACAATTGAGTAGACAAGTATCCTATAGGTGTAAACCTTAGAATTACTAGGAATGTGCAAACCAACAACTTATTTGACCAACTCATCAACCTTGATGCCAAGTGTTGAGTGACCTTTGAGGTGAAATGGAAAGTATTCCAACCTAAAAAAGGTAGCATATGAGGTTTATCAAATAACTTGGTAACCTCTAGAGGTTTAAAAGGTTGTGCATTTAGTTAGAAAAGATGTTTTATAACCACATCAACCTAAGTACAATTAAGTATAGTGAATAGATAAATTATTCACTCTAACATCCTCAATTAATTGATACTTGGGGAGATCATAAAAGAAAAAATAGATAGAAATTAATCCCAACTACAAGGCCATGTTAAGTACCTATGTACAATGCATTCACTCACACATGGAGAAAAAAGAGAAAACACAATGGGAATAAAACTCCTCTCCATAAAAGAGAAAGAGAAGGATTTAAGAGCTTCTAAAATAGATGTCCCATGATGATAGGAGTATCATGATGAAGAATTCCTTAAGCATGCAGAAGCTATAAAATTTATTGAAGATGAACTGGTGTCTACTAGAATGAATGAATCTCCAAGAAATGTGGATCAAGATAAGAGATATAAAATACTGCATAAGTGAACATTGGAACACTACTCAACTATGTGCACAAAGAAAATCAAACTCTATGCTTCAATTGAAAATATAGATAGTATTGTGATTAGGGGTATTAGAATATCAAAAAATATGATCCATTGAAATAATAAACCATAGAGTACATCAAGATAGAAGGCTCGTGAGACCTTCAAAAGAAAATATTCCTCCACTACTTCATTGAAGGAAGCATTAGTATAAGACATCATTGTCATAATCCCCCTTAATGCTAAGAGAATAAGTAGACCAGTTGAAATCAGACACAAGAGTGTACAAGAAATGTAGATATGTACAAAAAGCTAAAAAAGGGTGTGCATCAAGGCACACATGAATGAGGCAAAAATCCCAAGGATCCATTGTTGTGATGGAAAAGCAAGAAAACACACACCATGAGACGAGAAACATGAGGATCCACAACTGTCATGTCAAATCAAGGCTTTACATAACCTCCCATTACACTTTATAATTCAATGTAAGTACATGTATAGGAGCGAATTTGCACCCCTTATGAAAATTCCCTTTTCAAACATCCTCACCTTAGAAAACCAAATCCAAAGGCAAAATTCCACATCACCAACTACCTTCTTTCAGCTTGGCATCTTTATGTTGTGTCGGTGGGAGAATATTTGTTGAGGATGCGCATGTGGCACACAAACATTCGCACATCATGCTACCATCCCTGACGGATTCCTACGTCTCAAGTCGGCAGAGGAATTAAACTCCCAATTGGGGATGAATTGTAATGTCCCTCTTTGACCAACCAACTCAAAAATGCCTTATTATTTCTCATTCTTCCTTTAAATTAATCCATTCTTCATGCAACTCATCTTCATTTCAATCAGAGTAATTAAATATCACTTTCTAGCACCTCATTCACTCCCAAGCAGCACTTCAAGACTCCATTATAGCAGAAACACTCAATCAGCTCCACGTAGCAAGTGTGAAACAATTCATAGCAGTGTGGGCTTGGAGACTTACAAGACCTCCTTTCATCACAGTCGAGGCTATGGTGACCTTGCCAAGTTTACATTCTCCACCATTTTCTAGTGAGATTTTGGGTGGAGGTGGTAATATTTCACTCCTCTCCTTTGTGATTTGGTTGAGTAGCACTTTACTATTTTGTAGTGTTTATTGCAAATTCTACTTTCTTTACTTCTTTCTCGAATATTTCTACTTCATTGCTATCTGGTTGTCCATGGAGGTGGAAACACCAAATAGGGTCTGACTAAGGTAGACCCGTATATAGCCCCAACCATTTTCCCCTCTTTCTTGTGTGTAGGTGAACATTCATTTGGAGCTAGTTGGCAAACTGGTACCTTGGTGAGATCATTTTCGTTACTCTTGTTTTCATCTATCTAATTTATCATCTTTGTTTGTACTTTTGGTACTGTATTCTTCTATTTTATTCATTTAAGAATAACTAGCTAGGCTATTAGTTTAGTTTTTAGCAGTTTATATTGTACTTTTTTCCTCTAAACGTATGGATGCTAGTGTGCCCAAGACACACCAACATGTCACACTTTCATCCCAAAACTACATTGTCATCCTCAGAAAAAGAGTTTTCTAAGGTGTAGTATCGACTTTGAAAACTAGCTCACTAGCCTAAACTTGGATTTCAAATCTGAGGAGTGAGTTAAGTACTTTATAGTCCTCATCATTCTCAACCTCAATCTGAAACACCCCTTTAGAGTGAGGTAATTTTGGGCAGCCCTCCCCTCTCGGATCTCTATGACCGAAAGCCTTGACATGGTTGGTCCCCCTCTTTTACATTTTTGGTGAGCCTGACATTAAGCAATGTTTGCCCATTCATCAGTTTTGAGGCTTTTCCCTTGTAATTTGTGATCATTGTGCTCCTGAGTGTTGTGAATATTTATAAGCATCACAACCCAGTACACAACCTCCAAGTATATTGTTAGGAGAAGTGTACAACATCTTTCGATGGAGAAGATGAGGGTCACTTCTAGTTTCTCTATAGGTCTCTTTACCAGATTTGTTGTTGGTCTCTCTACCCAAGACCAGTTGTTGAGGGGTGAGGTTGGATTCTATTATGAGATTGACCATATCCCCACTCCTACTACGTCTCCTACACCATCATCAGTAGATGAGAAAGAAGTTGTTCACATTCCTTCAGAATATATTGTTTCCCTTAGCAAATGGTTGGGCTACCTAGAGAATTACTTAGAGAAGGACTTGAAGATGGCTAGGGCCACTAAGGTTATTAGAAAGATAAATTATATGGTGGAAAAAGACCAAACAAGCATACAACTCCTAGCTTGCCTCTTTAGTCTGTCTAAGGCATGTGCCCCTTCAAACAACGCTAACATTGTCCAAGGAGAAAATTTCAAGGAACATGAGAGACAATTAGGATTATTGATGCCTCCCACATCCGTGTACATGGCTGGCATGGTCCCTTTGGTCAACGTCCCTCTGCCTCTGAGAAATTTGAAAATATCAAAGTAAATAAAATGCACCTAGGTTTTAGTTACACCTCTCTTGTCACCTCTAGTAGTGGAGGTTTTCGCCAATTGAGTAGTAGGGGATTTGGTAGTGATGGTAGCTTTGGCAGTGGAGGTGGTGCTAGTAGAGGTGGTTTCAGTGGAGGCCGTGGTGGTGGATTTAGAAGTGGAGGTGGCTCCGGTGGAGGCCTTGTTGGTGGCAATGGCTCCGATAGTGGTTTCGATGGCGATCACATTGGAAGTTTTAGATGTGCTTTTAGTGGTGGTTTAGAAGGAGGTTCCACTAGTCTTATGTCATCCAATGAACCTATTCTAAATAAAATTCTTCAAAATATTGGAAAAATGCAAAACCAACCAGCTAGCGAGCCTCTCTCAAGGCTCTACCCAGCCTATCTTTTAGCCCTTCTTTCGACATAGCCCATTTTCGGTAGCAATCTTGAGTACTCATTTCCCATAAGGAATGGAGATTCCCAAATTCAAAAATTATGGTGAAAAAAGGGACCCATAGACACATGTGTCCACCTTTAATATTGTATGCGCAAACTTCTTCCATCACGGTGCATTAATGGAAAAGTTATTCCCTCAATCTCTTAAGGATACAACACTTGAATGGTATCGTTCCTTACCATATAACTATATTTCTCACTTTACCAACTTGTAAACAAGTTTCTATGAGAATTCCAAGCCAACATCAGATCAAAGATGACCTTTTCAGATATTTTTTGGTGCAAATAGGGGGATAGCGAGAAGATTACTGATTTCGTAGCGTGGTATCAAGTGTTGTTCTCATAGATATTGTATATGATGCTCGACTCTGATGTGTAGAAGTTATTCATAGGGAACATGCAAAGGCCTTGGCAGTTAAAGTTCATGCTCATGAAGTAACCTTCTTTCATGCATTTGTGTGTGACGCTATGAGAATATCAATAGATGGTAGTTCAGTTTAGTGGATCCTCCTCATGCTCCCATTCACAAGGAAAATCCATAGTATCAATCTCTAAAAAGGGTAAGGCAGTTTCAAATGTAGAGTAGCCTCTATGAATGATAATAGCCTCAAATGCAACAATGTTTTTACAAAGTTAGCATATTCTTATTCTTCCATCCTACAAAGGTTGCTGAGGGATAAGATCATAACCTTGGAGAACCCTAAGCCTCTTAAGGAACCTTATCCTAGTTGTTATGATTTGAATAGATTAGATCAATACCATCGAGTTAATGGACATGATTTCAAACATTGTATGCACCTATTTCACGGGATATAGGATCGCATCAAGGATGGTACTATTGGTCTTGATGGAAATAAACAAAATGCAAACAAATCGATGTTGAAAGTAAATAGTGAATTGCAGATATACTCAACCTAAGGAATATGTTAAGATGGTTATGATTACTCCTTTTGCACAAACTGTGACCGATTCACTAAATGTAACATTCACATCGTATGATATGCCCTTGAATAATAAGCCCTCTCCCCTTTACATTCTCGCTCGTCTCAATGGTAACATTATGATAGGGGTCCTAGTTGACTATGCGAGCTAAGTGAATGTCATTAAAGAGGAGAATTTGTTGTTAAATTCATTACAAAAGGAGGAGTACAAAGAAATGAATTCCATCATCCGTACATATTATGGCCTTTCTCTTAAACCTTATAGTTCAATAACTCTACTCATCCTAGTTGGACCTAGGGCCATAGACATAGTCTTCAAAGTTATTCTAGAATTAGATTTATTTAGAGTGAAGTTAGGTATACCCTAGCTAGCTTCCATGAATGGAATTTCCTCTATTATTCAAAAAAAATTTAAGTTCTCCAATGAAGGGGTTGTGCATGTAGTGCATGAGACTAGGTACTAGCCTCTGGTATCCCATGGGGGATATTCATTGGATCACTTTTGGCCCGTCCCGATTGGTCTGCTTCCTCCAACTATGGACCTACTTTATAAGAGTTATCTGAAGTGTAAGACCAGGGGAAAGGGAAAGTTGAACTTGAACGTTTCGCTTATGGAGTAGCAAGTTGCCTCCTCTTCTCGAAAGGGAAGAGAGAAGCTAGCCCATCCTCAAGATGGCTCTCCCACTCCTCTTTCTAATGAATTTTTTTCATGAATATGCCTGGTTTTTACCCTTGGTGATATTTGATCTTTCTACCAAACCACTTGGACCTTGGTACTACCTATATGGAAAAATAAAGGGTCCCCATAGGTAATCCTCTATCTCTCAACCTCTACAGTATCCTACTGCTCCTACTCCAAAAGTAGTAAATGGGAAGAGGCCCACTGCTGAGGTAGTAGAGCTGACTCCCCCATTTTTTTCTCAAACTGTTCCTCTTGCTCCCGTTCAAGAGTCTATCCCTCTACTAGAAATGGCTATAGTGGACACTCCTATGGCTGAGTATGAGACTTTTTTATCTTCACATCTCTTGACCTCTAGCTCAAAGAGTCACAAAAAACACCTTGCGCATGAGTGCGAGTGTTGGTGAAAGGCTCTGGCAGCTGAGCAGGCCTCTTTGTAGAGAAAGGATGAGGAGTTGACCCGCCCTATATAAGGACCTCCTACTAAATCTTCCTCTTTCCTCGCCTCTTCTTTCATTCAACCAAGCTTTGTATCGAGTATGAATGCACCTGACCCCAAAAAATTGTAGGTGTTCATCGCTCCTTTGCTTGAGCTGCCCTTGCTAATGTCCATTCCAAACATCTTGCCTTTCCCAAAACTCATAGACATTTCGAATACTTAGATGGTGTCTATCATGATTTTCTCCTCCTCTTACTCTATGCCTCTCACCTCATTTGTTGGGAGTTCCCATCCCCTAATAAATTTGAAGGTACAGATTAGTTCTTCCAGCAATGGACGACATAAGAGGAGCCCACCTTCTTCAAAGGGTGGTTCCATGCTAGCTTGTTTTGTCTTATGTCATTCATAGGACATAGGTTTAAAGGGCGGTCCCATGTAATTCATAGAAGAGATTTAGGTTTAAAGTGTTGTAAAACCTTTGGTGCATCACCATTTGTATGTTTCATATTTCATTTTTATTTATCCTTTTCTCTAAATTGAAAGAAGATTCA
Source organism: Sequoiadendron giganteum (assembly GCA_007115665.2). Classification (NCBI taxonomy): domain Eukaryota; kingdom Viridiplantae; phylum Streptophyta; class Pinopsida; order Cupressales; family Cupressaceae; genus Sequoiadendron; species Sequoiadendron giganteum. The sequence goes on along the minus strand of CM021105.1, from coordinate 247,659,826 downwards.
ACTTTCTATAAAAGTCCTAGAGGTATTTAGTGAGGCGCAAATTGGTCCCCCTCTTGCTAAATTTCCCATAAGGCTATCAGAGAGGCACAAGATTTAATGATAAAAAATTACCATATCTTGCATTGAGCCACCCAACATTTTATTCTATTACATATAATTTTCCTTCATTCATTCTTTGTCAAACCTTAGAATCAGATATGCATACAATGCATTCTCTTGTTCATTTGATCTGATTTGATCTACAAATATTTTGTTCACTATGCTGCCATTTAATAGATCAAATCTTCAATCAAATTGGTTGTTGGTGTAGTTTGACCAATTAATTATTTCCTCTATGTTAGTTACCAATCAGAACCCTCATTCACATTGTTGAGCCATTGTAGATCTCTTCTTTTGAATTCTCATCGTCAATCTTTTTTTTCGCACCTTGATCCTACGATCCTCCATTCATCTTAGCATGTTTAAAACATCATGGTCAAATTAGTCACCTTTAATCGTGCATCATTGATCTCCTTCATACACCACTTGCCATATTTGGGGTCCACCAAGATATGTATCCAAAGCCCACTATCCCATGTGATTTGACAATGGGCCCACACAAACTTTGTGGGGCTTGCAGGTAAGCTTCTATTTGTCATCTAAATCATTGGCATGCAACACACAACAATGATGTGAGTTGGTCTATTAAGCAATCATTATTCACCATTTGGACATGCTGACACATACACTATCAGATCCTATCAAGTGGGTGGTCCCCATTATCTATATGTCATCCTTGTCAGCATTGTGCAACAACCATTATCTTTGTGACTTGACATATTGATCAATAGCATGTTCTGACTTTTCCTCATACATTACCATTCACTTTGTTTGGTCCCACCAAACTCTGCAACAAGCACCATCTAATATTCAAGGATCAATCTTCACCATTCCCTACTTGCCCTGCGGGCCTTGATCAGGCCCCACTAACTTCTCAATGGGGTATATGTGCAACTATCACATATAAATCTCTAACGTTACCTGTCAACATGACATCACCTTCCACTAACTTCATATACCACCTCCGTAGGTCCCACTCGACATCAACATTCATCATTTATCAATCATGGATTAACCTCTGTCATTCCTCATTGACCATGTAGGTCTTGATCAGATCCCACTAAAATCTCAATAAGGTATGCAAGCACCATCTGATCTACATGGTTTGACCTCCACAATTGATCAAGTGAATACAAATATTTGCATGAGTGACTTAGGAAATTTTATAGCTATTGAATATTTATCAGGCCGATAAACATAAGGTGGAGGGGCCAGTCATACCTATGACTTCAAAGACATAAGTTGTAACTTATGTGACTTGCAACTAATGATACGCAATCACCATCAAAAATCTCTTGTCATATGCGAGGTCTACTACACAAGTCATTTCCACGTGTCATCCTTTCATTCACTCCCTGACTATTTCATCAATGCATGTCACTCCGATGAAAACAACAACCCCCAATATATCATTTCAATGTGGAGTGCACAAATTTTCATCACATGTCCATGCCATCATGGCTAGGTCCCACTCAAAGTGCTTCCTTCCTCCTTATCACTCTATCACTAAGTCACTAAAAACCTGAACCATAGAACCTCTTGTCAGAGGTTATGAAGTTTTAAAAACCCATGACTCATTGATAAAAAAGAGAATCTCAAAGTCGCTAATTTGGGAGGTTATGAAACTCTAGAACCTCGCGACATAAGTAATTAGTTATCCTTCTGGGTGTATCCTTCACTTTTTGGACCTACAAAGCACATACTAGAATTCTCTCAAAACACACAAATCGAATTTGGTACCTAGTTTGTCATTATATACTTGGAAGCAACTATTGCAGAGAGATGGCAAAATTTATTCAACTATGCAACATACTGAGCAACTTGCTCTTCTCCACCAACAACCAATCCACATGCTTCCAGAACCAAACTCACTGCAACCCTTATCTCTCCTTGAAATCAATGGCACTTTCTATTAATTCCATCATCCTCACTTGCATGAGCAACTTCATTTTATCTTTGATCTTCTTTTATCATGCTAGTAATCTGCCTTGCATGATTTTACCTTTTGAAATCAAGGATAACTATATGCCAACACAAATTTGTAGAAACCAAAGAGTCATGCAAACAAGTTTAAAATGAGTTCTAAAAAGCTTGATGAAATGATTGCAAACCAGAAAGAATCTAAAGAAAAAGGTGGATTAGGGTTTGAGATAGGAGAAAGTTCAAAGATAGATTAAACTCCAAATTAGGCTTAAAAATTTAAAATAAGAATAATGAACATAATAATATTTAAGAAAAGAAGAGGAATGGAAAGAAAATATGGAATCAAAGGAGAGACTTTATAAGACTACCTATAAAATAGATAAATGCACAAAGGTACCTATGTTTTAATGGTTCATGTTATTCTTGCAATAAATTTGGACATAAGGCTATGGGATGTAGAAACAAAATGAATGAGAAAGTTCAATCTTTTCCTTGTTAGTGTTTTACATGCAAGAGGTTTGGTCAAAAGGCTAATTAATGCAAAATTCAAATGATGAATGGCTATAACAATGGTATGAGGGTTCAATCTTTTAATGGCTACTATTATGCATGTAATGGATTTGGGAATAAAGATAATTAATGTATACCTCTAATGAATGGAAGAAAGACCGTTCAAAAGAATGTCATATGTTACAATTACAATATACCTTGACATATCTCTAAGTTTTGCAAAAGAAAGAATGAGAAGAAGAAAAATTTGTTAAAGAAGAATGATCCAATGGAAAATATTGATTCAAAAGAGATGAAGAAAAAGATGGAAATATTTGGATAAATAAGGAACAAACAAAGATTAAGGTTGAGTTTGTACCAACATGTAGTGAAGATGTTTCCTCTGGAAACTAAGAAGAGAGATTTGGCTTAGGGGGAGCATTCGTAGAAGATTATTTGTCCCTTGCTAAAGAAATGGCGTTGATGCTTCAACACATGGATATGAGGTGTGGGTCAATATGCTTGACTTATTGGAGAAAGAACTAGTGGAAAATATTAAGTTGTAGAAGTTTGTGGAGAATTAGATTTTGATTGTGCATATAGTTAGAATTTGACAAATTTATCAACTAAACCATTCAATGAGAAATTAGGTCAATTTAAAAAAGGTTATATGTTATTTCACTTGATCAAAAATCATTTGTAAATGAGCATTTGAGACTAGTAGAGAAACTGAAGAGTGAAGTAGAGTGATGAAAGTGGTTGATATTTGGTGCAAGGAAAACCATACCTCGAAAGTTGTTTAAAAAGTTATTTGGAGTTTCCATTTTCCCTAGTTTTTGAAAGAACTTTCAATTTTCTACAAATATGTATACACCACAAGTGGTAGAGGTTACAGAGTTTCTACACCCTAAATTCAAATGACATCCCAAAAAAATATTTGGTGGATGATCTAGTTGTTGCACAAATGGTTTCCGTTGGAACAAAATATCAAAATGTTAATGCCTTATACAACCTCAAAATTTAATGATCCACGGGAGCTAGTTAATCCATGTCACAAACCTGAGCACTATATTGCATAGAACAAGGAGACCAAGGGCACACACCTTACAATAATCCCCCTAGTGCAAGTGAGGCATTCAAAACTATGACCTAGTCTCTGATAACAATTATTGCACAGATAGTTATCAGTGCACCAAAAGATCAACCTATAATGCTTGATACAACCTCTAGAGTTAATAAAAACATGGGAGGAAATTAAGCCATTCCATGAACCCGAGCACTACACTGCACAACACAAGGAGACAAAGGGAACACACCTTGCAACACAGATGGTGTGTTTTCACACATCTTGATGGTGTTTTTCATATGAAGATGTTAAGGCATATATTCATGTGAAGATGGAAGAATACAATCATACAAAGTTGAGTTATGTATGATACAATAATACAAATTTGAGTAGATGTATGATGCAATCATACAAAGCTAAGAAGAAACTTGATGTCTAGAAAAAAATCCCCATCTTTTTCTATGTAGATGAGTGAGTGACATACATCTTGAACCACATTCATGATAAGTTACTTTGGTTGGATATATCATATTTTATGAACAAAGAGGCAATTGGGTTGTCACTGGATTGTGCTCAACCAGAATAGCTTTGTTACTTAATTCTATGAAGAATTAGGTTGTCATGGAGAGACTGGGTGCAAAGTATGATAGAAGGGCACTGACAATAAAGGACATAAGAAACCTGATAGTGAAGTATGCTTCAATGATGATACCATACAAACTATACTTATCTAATAGAGATAATTCTATATCCACAATCGCCATCAATACAACATATGAGATGGTTGAGATGGGAGCTTATTATTATCTATGTGAACTGTTGAGATTGCAACTTATAGAAAACTTGTTGAAGAAAAAATATTCTAAGTATGCTTTCAAGTTTAGCACTGTAACCATTTATTTAATCTTACTTTTTAAATGAGGTTCAAGACATAGCTAACATAGTGTGGCTAAAGGATAGACCAATGGCCCATCATATCAGATATCATTTGATGAGGTTGAGAGATTTAGATGTACAAAAGATGCCCTCTAGGGATTCTTTAAAAAAATTCATGAGAAGATGTGAGATAGAGAAAGAATACTAAAAAGCATGGTAGAAAAGTACAAGAATGACATCACATTCTTGGTAACAAAATATTGTTGCATCATACAAGTTGTTGAGCCTAGGACCATATGGATCTCAGAAATGGGATATGAAATCTCAAAGGATGAAATCACTAACATAGTGTCCACTTCATGTTGAGTAAGCCAAGGGACACCTCTGAAGAGAGGTATGGTACATATGAAGAGAAATCCATGGAAGTGCACATGGATCAAAGGAAATCATGGATAAAGGATAATATTGATAAGATGATTGCAATAGCTATGGAGGCAATGGGCCTCACTAAGGAGTAGGTTCAGAAGGAAAAATTCATGTCTGGTTCACTGAGAGGATCATCAAGCATTAGCAGATCCAATAAAATAGCTACCACTCCTTCAGTTGCCTCAAATTCCTCTAGGACTAAGTATTTTGTAAGAGAGAAAAGCAAAGAGTTTTCAAGTACTCCGACGAATGAGAAGACCCCTCTAATAAAACGACAAAAAGTGACTGAAAAGGAAAGCGGTGCTCTGACACCACAACAAAATAGCCTTGCAAGGAGAAGGGTGAAAAAAAGCCACAAGGGAGAATGCAACTAATATAAACTTAACTCATATCATTTCAAATTCTTTATCTAATACTCATTGGGTTTCACTATCTATCTTACTTTTATCCTAATATGCAACTAACTCAAAACACCATTAGAATTTACTTCTTGAAAGACATATTACAATAAATTATTGGGTGTTTCCACAATAATGGGTTACAATTTTTGAGACATCCTATTTTTTGCTGAAATCAATTTTTTTGTAAATATAATTATTTAAGCCTTCAAAGGTTCCATTTAAAGGATTTTAATTGAGCAGGGTTTGATCAAACCTCCTTAGATCAAACCCCCTTAGATAGAACCCCACTAGTTTTAAACCATACCTATAATGGAGTATCCTATATAGCTATCAAAATGTTGATCAACACACACTTTTTATTTACATTTTGTGGGATCAAATGAATTCATTTGGGTATGTATAGGATCATGATGGGCCAAAAAGTGGCGATATGTAAGCCATATAATGCTCCATGTGGCTAACGAATTTATTTTTACCCAAAATTGATAAAACGAAAAGGGTTTTTAGAGGAGATTTTCACCTTTCCACAAATATAAATTATGTTTTACTTTGAATTTAATAAATAATTATTATTCATTTTTTATTAGAATTATGAATAAAGTCCTAATTGATCGAGTCATTGAAAAACATCTATAAATTTCAAATGGTATCACATTTTTTTACTCTGAAACATGTGTCACATTCTATGCTTCATATACTATAGGATTAAAAAATAAAAAAATGAATTTAATGAATTTTTGACCAAGTTAAGGTGGTTAGACAGATGAACTTTTATATTTTTTAAAAGTTGTAATAAAAAAATCATAATTAATTATTTACTTGGAAAAAAATTATAAAAAAATATGTATCACATGGGGAAATGAGTCCTCTACTTATATATAAAAGATTATAAAAAAATATTATCATTTTATTGTGGTTAGGGTGGTCAGACAAACACCTACTTCTTATTTTTACCCTGAAATTTAAATACTACTGCATTGAAATTTCAAATTTTGACCCAATAGATTTTTGTTTTTAAAATAAAGGTCTAGTATTTTAGAAACTACATTCAATTTTCTACAGATTCTATTTTTTACATTTTTTTGAAATAATATAGATAACTTATTCAAATTTTTATGTCAAGTTGTCTAACTTTGATTTTTTGTCTTTTTATTGCCACTTAAGGGCCTGTTTTTTCCATGATGATCCTGCACATACCCATTTAAAATTTATGTTTTTTTAACTGTGTAGTCCTTATTATAAGCTTTCTAAAAAGTATAATTTCAAATATATTTAATTTTATTATTATTATTATTATTTTATTTTTTTGTAGTAAAGCTGGTAGAGCCATGAAATTTTATTAAATATAAAAGTTAGATTACATTTTGGAAGAGAAGTAATTATATATAAAATTTACTACTTGGAACAATCACTTACACTGTTTATAATATCAAGCCTTAGCTACAACAAAAAATGCTCTTAACACCAATAACAAGGGAAGCTCAAAAGCTTTGAAATGAGCCAAAGTAAACCATGAAGGATTTGGAGAGGAAAAAATGTCAAAGCCAAAATTTGCTGAAGAGTGTGAACCAAGAGGCAAGAAAAAGTGAAGACGGACCATGAAGAAAGGAATATAACCAAAGACACTAAAGGGAAAAATTCATCAAGACATACAAAAAGGAAATGAAGCTCGGGGGCATCCAACCACAAATTCACTCATAACCATCACAATGTTAGCTGAAAACCAACTAGGAAAGAGGAAGCCAAGAGACAAAATAAGAGGACATTGTGCGAACAAAATTTAAACCTAGTGGAGAAAAGAGTAACTTGCTCAAGATGAGCTTTCTTTGGAGGATGCAATATCCATAGGTAGTAGAAAGTGGGGTTTTTGTGTGGTTCAACCATAGCATGTCTAATAAGAAGGAAAAATGCATCATATAATTCTTGAATGGGGTGACATATAGAGTTTCCATAGCAATTCCTAAAACCCAATAGTCTTGCATTAAATTTGTAAGGTCTATCATCAATTAAACCATGTACCATAGCACATATAAGCTTTGAAAGTCAACTACTAGATAAAACATGTTGTTTGCAAACTATACCACCCACTGGATTTGAACCTTGAAGGATATCGTAGCCTTCTAGGGCTGACTGAAGAGTGGAAAGAGGATAGACATGACTAAGAAAATAAGTATCTGCCAAAAATTTCAGCATTTTAATAGAACATTGAACATGCATGAGATTAGATACAAATTGTGAAGCCATCTCATATGGAAGTGCCATAACATTAAGGTCCACCTAGTGGAATCCTAGAACCACGTGAATAGCATCCATCACTTGCTTGCATTCAAAGGAGAATTCCCTTCTTAATTTTTCTTTTGTGAATGGAGAATTAAGAATTATCACATATTACATGGTAACTAGGTAGGACAAGCACTATAAAGAGCCTATCTAGAGCCATCATTGAAACTAGGAAATAGAGAACCACCAGAATAGTAAGTATGAAGCCATCACATAATTTTTTTTATGTAGGTTTTTTTTTTTAAAAAGTGAAAAGTGGAAAGCCACTTATAGTATTATATTAAATAATTAGATATCTACAAAAACTGGTTCAAGGGGCATACTAGTAGGAAGAACTAGTAAGAAACCTCCAGTTGTAGCCCGAGTTTAATTACAATGTGTACTAAAACTATAACCTCAAAAAAGGTGGAATAATGCCACATATTACAAACAAAAAGAAAAAAAACCCCAAGAGAAATGTCATCCTAGACCGCATATTACATTTTAAACCCCACAAAATTTAATAACATCTTTGGAAATTTCACCTTTTCCTGTACCCCCCATTGACCGAATTTTCATCTTGCCCTTCTAGATGCTCGGCCAATTGGAAACCTCCTTCAGAATACCTTTTGTTTTGGGCAAGGGTTCAACTTTGGTTAGATAGGAAAGGTGGTCGAGGATCATCTACCCCATGTGCATTAGTAAATATCTAGCTCGAAGCCACTCGAGCACCTTAACAATGAGCAGATAAGCTTACCCCAAGTTGTAGGTCCATGTAGGTTTTTATTTGTAGTGAATGTAGGTTTTTCACTAAAAAGAAAGCTAGATTTGTTCTTCACATGTGGAAAAATAGTAGATTACCAAAAAAAATTCTGAAAATTATCTATGTTTTTGGTATTGATGTCATTTATCCAAAAAAAAAAGAATTTTGATACATATAAAAGAAAATGTGTTATATAGTAAATTTATATCTAAATTGTAATTGGTTTGAATTCAACACTTAACTAGAAAAATATATTCAATGAAACACTATGAAACCAAATGAAGGAGCTAGATATCATATTTATTAAACTAATTTTGAAAAAAATAGAATTGTATGCTTTATAGAAAAAAGGTTATGTGTTATACAATAAACATCACTCTTTAAAAATGGTGTTTACTCTTCAAAAATAGTTATTGAAGGAGATGGGAAAAAAATACAATTTAGTTCCAATTTTTTAAAAATATATATATTTAGAATCTATAGACAAAATGTCACAAATCACTAGTTTTCATCATCTTCAAATTCCTCATGGTTTAGTAGTTATAAGTGTTTGAAAGTGAAGATTTAATTAAAAAAGTTTAGTTCAATGTGAAGTTTGGCCAAAAAGTGTAACCCACTATTGTGGGATCACCCTATTCTTGAACATTATGTATATTGAGTAATAAATCATTATTATCATTTTCCAAGTATTTTTTTTTTCATTTCTAGTGAATCTAGTTTTTTCACTGAAAATCAAGATAGATATGTTATGTGCATGTGGAAAAATAGTATATTACAAAAAAAAATCTAAAAATTATCTATGCTCTTAGTATTGATGTACTTTATCCAATAAAAAAATTAAAAATAGATACATACAAAATAATTGTGTTATATAGTAAATTTATATGTAAATTGTAATTGGTTTGACTTCAAAACTTAACTAGGAAAAAATATTCAATAAAACACTATGAAACCAAATGAAGAAGTTAGATATCATAGCTATTAGTCTAAATTTTTTTAAAAATAGAATTTTATGCATCATAGAAAAAAAGTTATGTGCTATATAGTAAATGTATCACTCTTTAAAAATGGTGCTTACTCTTAAAAACTAGTATTCGAAGGAGATGGAAAAAGAAATGCAATTTGGTTCCAATTTTTTTTAAATATATATATTTAGAATCTATAGACAAAATGTCACAAATCACTGGTTTGCATCATCATCAATTTCCTCATAGTTTAGTAGCTATAAGTGTTCAAAAGTAAAGATTTAGTTAAAATAGTTTAGTTCAATGTCAAGTTTGGCCAAAAAGTGTAACCGACTATTGTGGGATCATCCTATTCTTGAACATCATGTATATTGAGTAATAAATAATTTTTATCATTTTTCAAGTTAATTGATTCATTAATAAATTCTATAACGAGTTACCAAGATATGAATTTATAAGAAATTAAATTTAAAAGTATTATAAGTAATAATGCATATAGATCATATTTTAAAATAGATCTTAAATTCATTTAACCTGGATGGAAATCAATGCACTATTAATTTAAAATAAATAAAAAAAATTTCTCGACCAATAATACCAATTATACTCTGAAAATAAGATATGGGTATGTGCAGGATCATGATGGGCCAAAAAGTGGCGATATGTAAGTGATATGATGGCCCATGTGGCTGACAACTTTATTTTTACCCAAAATTGATGAAACAAAAAGGGTTTTTAAAGGATATTCATAGCTTTCCACCAATATAAATTATGTTTTACTTTGAATTTAATAAATAATTATTATTCATTTTCTATTTGAATTATGACTAAAGTCTTGATTGATAGGTTGATTGAAAAATGTATAGCTTTCAAATGGTATCAAGTGTTTTGAATCCAAAACATGCATCACATTCTATGCTTCACATACTATAGGATTGACAAAAGAAGAATTTAATTTCATGAAGTTTTGACCAAGTTAAGGTGGTCAGATATACAAGTTTCTATATTTTGTAAACGTTGTAATAAAAAAATCATAATTAATTATTTACTTGGAAAAAAATTACAAAAAAATATGCATCACATCGGGACATGAGTCCCCTACTTATATCTAAAATCTTATAAAAAAATATTATCATTTTATTGTGGTTAGGGTGGTCAGATAGACACCTACTTCTTATTTTTTCCCTGAAATTTAAGAACTACTGCATTGAAATTTTAAATTTTCACCAAATAGATTTTTGTTTTTTTAAAATAAACCTAGTAGTTTAGAAACTACATTCAATTTTTTACAGATTCTATTGTTTCATATTTTTGAAATAACATAGATAACTTATTCAAATTTTTACGTCAAGTTGCCTAATTTTGATTTTTTGAATTTTATTGCCACTTAAGGGCCTGTTTTTTCCATGATGATCTTGCACATATCCATATTGATTATTCAATTTTCCCCTTAATTTCTAACTAATTAAAGAGAGATGTAATTATCATAAATGTGATAATTGAAGTATTTCAATAACATACAAGTATTTAGATTTCAATTTACATATGTAGATGGTATAAAGCAATTTTCCAAAAAACAATTGTTGGACAGCACCCTTAGGGCGAGTCAATAAAGTTTTGAGTTTGTATATATGCATATATCAATAATGGGGAGAAAATATGCAAGTATGCACCCTTTTCACTTGATGTCAAAGGGTGAGAGTAGTTTTGGGAAAATAGTCTTGGCATGTTGCCATCGATGAAATATGGGGAGGTAGTTGAAAGATTAAGGAGTTTTTCATTGATTTATTTTTGGGAAACATGAGCATGGAGTATTAGTATAACATGTATAGTATGCAGTTCAATGTTGTCATTCATGTGGAAATTGTACACGGGTATGAAGATCACATTGTAGACTAGTTTTTATAGCTTGAACATATTTTGAGATGTTTATCCAATGGATATTTGCAAGAAGGTTTGATTTAGTGAAGATAGATGAAGAGAAAATTGGCTAATTATCAAAACAAGTATTTCGATGTACATGACATCTAGTAGTTTGGTACACATTGGTGTGTTGTGTGAAATCTTGCTTTGAATATTTGGGGCTATTTTGTTGGATGTTAGAGGAGTTTATATCTAAAATTTCATAGTGTTCCAATTTTTTGTGTTGAAGTTATGAATGATAGAAGTTCTAGTCTAGCAATTATAGTGTTACAATGCCAATTTTTGGTTGTACAATTGTTGAATTTCTATGTTAGGTCTTTTCTGATGCTGACTTAATAATTTTTGGGTATTGGAAAGTTTTGATAAGTATTGAACTAATATTTGGAAGCTATTATACGTCCATGTTGACCTATTTGGATGTGTTATAAGTTTTGAATTGTGGTGTGAACCGTATAAGTGTGTGTTGAGCTAACAAGATATATTTTATATCCAATATCTAATTAGGTTGGGCTAATTGATGTTATAGGTTTTTTTGGATGAAGTAGATATATATGTAAGATACTTTTTGATATTTGTGAGAGATATATGTGGTGTAATTTTTAGTTGATGTGAATTGTGCAAGTATGATACAAATACCTAGGAGAATGGATTATTAGTGTAGATCAATATGAAGTGTGTTAAGATTGTATTTTGAGATTTAATTGAACTATAATTCATGCATATATTATATACAACTTTAATAGTTCAAATATTGGTTGTGTTCCACAATCTCTTCTATCTTTTCTTATTCTAGTGGGCAATGAGTCCACTTGTACAGTGAGTTCCCCTACAGTAAGCACTTTTGTAATATACTATAACTAATTATAATATATTGTGAGCTAATCCTCACCATGGTTTTACCCATTTTGGGTTTCCCACATAGAAATTTGGCATTCATGTGTTATGTGATATTGATGGTTGTTTTCATGTTTTCCTTCCCTACTGTAAATTGAATATGCTATGTGGAATGAATTTTTAAATGTTTAAGTGGTTTCAATGAATACTGACTCACCCCCCTATCAGTATTTTTAGTCATCAAAAATAGTATGTGGATTTTCTAATCAACGGGTAATATACAAGACAAAACACATTAGAATAAATAAGATCCAATACACCCAAATATTTATGATATTTTAAATAATACTAAATGTGGTTTAGTTTTCCATAAATAAAATTCTCACATAAACCAAATTCAAGATTATAATCTGAAAAATCCTCACCAAGGTTTTTATTTTTCAAGTTCCTTAGACCCTTTTATCTAATGTGGCCAAGTCTCTTGTGCCATAACATACTCTTCTCTATAGGTAACTTTGATTCCAAATTAAGAGCACCCATGGGTACCTAGAATCCATAAACATCCACTAAAGGTGAAACCCTCACCTCTTACAAAGAAGAAGAAACAAACCCATTTCCATAGAAGTGTTATTAGACTAAATAGTGCATGCATTAATCTTATAGAATGTGTCATATCTAAAACCTCTAGAAATAACCGCAACATATCTAACCATCTTGCATCCTTTATCAAAAAAGACTACCTAAACACATACATCTATTAGTTCACTCACAAATAAAATAATTGATGCTAATTCAACCATATGAAACATTCCATTAATCCTTTTATTTTACCATCACAAAAATTGATTATAAATTTACCATAGATAAAAATATTTAGATGAGAATCATCATTAGAGTAATCATGAATTAGCTAATGATTAATTTAACACCCCTCTTTTTTTCTCTTATGTTTAGATTATGATGCTTTGATATTTTGATCACTATTTATAGAGCGATGTGGACTATTTGTGGTGGTGTGATGTACCTTCTTTTATGTTTCATTTGACATGCTTTGATTAGTGTAATAATATTATTTTTCTATAACATGATTATTACACATGAGTAATTTATGTATGATGGAACTTTCAGTTCATGATAAGTGTATTGGTGAAGGGGATGTAATCGCATCACTCGCTTGCAAGTGCCCTGTGATTCTGTGATTTCCTCTTCACGGTGTGTATGGTAAAGTTGATTGGTAGATAGTAACTAGGTTAATTGCGTCAGTTCTACACCCTAGTCATAGTGTGTCATCAGTCCGTGTACGGTAGGTTTGATTGTCAAGTCCACATTTTCCTTGTCAATTGTTATTTATTTATACAAGGTTTATTTTATGGAAATTAATGTTAAATAAATGCTTTTAATTATTTTAGTATTTATTTAACTAATTTTAAATAATATTGTTGGAAGATTTTTATTTAATTTAATTAATTAAATTTAATTTATTTGGTAAAGTAATTTAATCCTTGTGATTAAATTTATTTTATTAAGTAAATAAATTAATTGATTAAATTTATTTAGAGATTAAAATGTGGTTTGAATTATTAAAATGCAAAAAGACTTGTAAATGCTTTAGAGGAAATATCTGTGTGTTATTGAAAAGATATTTTTAATTTGACACATCTGTGAGAAGAATTTATTAATAACTCTATTGAGAAATTATTCTCAAAGATAATATTTTCCATAACTAAGTGAGGTAAGAGGTTACTTCACAGAAATGGAAGGAGGGATATTTTTACAAAATTGTTTGGTTGAAAAGAAAAAAAAGAGGTTCTTAGAAAATATTTTGGGTTATATATTTTTGCAACTTTCTGGAAGTGTTGATTTTGGAAAAGGCTTTGGAAATTGAATTCTGAAGGTGAGGCTCTGCTCCAACCTTCATTTCTTCAAGCTTCAAGGAAATAGGTTCTTTTATGGTTTTAATTTATTTAGTTGATCTAGAAAGATTGTTTGTATAAAATTCAATTCTATAGAAGCTTTTCTTAAATTGATTAAAAAGAAATTAGAAGATTGCATGTGAAAGAATATTTTGTATTTTTTAGTAGAAGCCTTTCATTGTTTTGAAAATTTGTAAAAATTTTGTATTTGAAGAATTTTCATGATTAATTTAATGCTTCTGTAGAAAAATTTATAGTGAAATTAGAGAGCCTCTATGAAATTGATATTTTAAACAATGGAAAAACTTAGAAGGAAACATTAGATCTGGAAAGAAAACCTTTTTGAGGAAATTGTAATTTTCCTCTAGCTTGTCTTTTCTCGAGAAAATTTCTCTATGTTTTAAACTGTAGGAATTTCTTTTATTTATTCTTCAAAGATTGTTCCTTTGTGTTTGGAATTGAGAAAGCCAGAAAGAATCCTCTATTATTTTATTTGTAAAAAAATTATTGTAAAAATCTTCTGTGAAATTTGAGGCTTTTATGGAAATTGCATAATTTTGCTGAAGAGATACTTTTTGAGAAAAAAATTCCCAATTTCAATATTTTAAGTTCATGTCCATGTTTACACACACACACACACACACACACACACACACACACACAGATATATAGTTATATATATTTATATGTATATATATATATACATATATATACATATTTGTATATATTATATATATTGTGTATTGTTTGTGAAATAATTTTTATTTTTATTAACACTGTTGATCACCATTCATACGGAGGAATAAAATCATTGATGAAAATGTCAAATGGTTCGAATGAATTTTTTTGCATAGTCTTTTTTTGGGGGGCTGTGTTGGGGGGAGCACATGGCTGCCTCCATCACTGCCACCCCAATGGGAGGCAGGTGTGGAGGCAACCATGGCTGCCTCCCCACTCCCATATAAGCTTGGGGGAGTGGCGAGTGTATAGATGACCCCCGTCCCCTCCTCTCCCCTCCCCCCCCCCCCTTTTCTTAAAGCTTTGTAACTTTAAATAAAAACCATGGAAATTACCTATTGCGTGAACAATAATATGAATGATTCCAATTTTTAAATATACTTATATATATATATAATATAATATCATTTATTTATTGGGTTTTATTTTTGTTTAAAATATATATATTTTTTAATATATATAATGTATATATTTATATTGTTTTATATAATATTTAATTATATATATATTTAAATATATATATATGATTAAGAATATATTTAATGTGAATATACATTTATATATATATATATATATATATATATATATATATAATTAGTTACATTGGATAATTGTACAAATAATTTAGTGGTACATGCATTTAACTAGTAGGATATTTATTTTTAAAAAGATATGATTTAATTTGTATCTGTGTGCAAAGACACTTTGAAGATTATTGTACACGTGATAGAGATGAATAGGAAATTGGTATTATTTAGTTAAAATAATAGAGAAACTGGTTCTCTTCTCCATCTGTTTAAGGGCTTTTAATTTAATTAGTGAAATTGGGAAAATTATTTTAATGTTTTCTTTTGATTGAGAATGGATTTAGTAAATCCAAACATTAGATCTATTTATCATGTTGATTGCCTTGTGGTAACTATTTCTTCTAGTTGCATGTTGGGGAAATGGGTTAAGTGAGTCGATTAATTTGTAAGTCTTCCAGAGGTTCTTTATATGATGGGGGTTGTCAAATTGTGATGTCAACCATTTTTAATTCCCTTGGGTAGTGCATGGTGTCATCATCAATGGGTCACTTGGTTTTCATGAACGGAGATGTTTTGTTCCTCCTTTATATGGAGTGGTTTGGTTATTTGTTTCCTCCTAAGTTTGGAGTGATTATGTTTCAAGTGTTAACAATAGGAGAGTGATTCTGGATGGGGGTTAGGATCTTGGAAGATCTATTGAGTAACTCATGCACCTTTGTGGTGACATTTCTTCTAGGTTAGCAATATGTTTGGTTTGTTCCAGTGTGTCTATATATGTAACTCTAGAAGCATTGTACTTTGTGAGTTAGTAGTGATGAACTGGTATTTGTAAAGTTCAGTTGCTTGTGTCAGCCTATGTCTAGTGGTAGATAGTCTTGCTTAGGTGTCCCTGTTATTGTCTCCTAGTATGGGGGGTGGGCCTTCGGGTACCACTTGGTTGGGAGGAACATGCACCCTACGCCGTTGGGCCCCCCTTGATCATCAGTTCATGATGGAGAGATTTCCAATTGGAGAGCTCATGGTATCCAGTATTTATTTCATGCTTTATATTTATTACAGCTAGTTCTTGTAATTAATACCCCTGAATTGTATTTGACATGGATAATTTGTATTACGTATTCACATTTATATGATTTACCTCATTCAGGGAATGAGAGATGTAACCTTATTATTAAGTTAATACATTATTGGAACTTTATTGTATCTCTTGTGTTATGTTGTAATTTATTATGTATGGAATGTATGAGTACTTAATTCCTTAAGTAATTAAAATTCTATGGATGTATAATGATGTATGTATGGGTTTAATAGTAATCTAGGTCTTGTAGCCTTAGAGGTTGTTGGCACTAGGAAGAGAACTTGTATGTAAATACAAAAAAATAGTGCGCTTAAGTAGTTAATTGCAAATTCCTCTAGGGTTACGTGGCGCAACATTATAATTAATTAACCTTTAAAATTATTTATTAGTCTAATTTATTCTCATGCACTTAAGCTAAAATTAGGAGTTCTTTATTCAGTTAATTAAGTGTTTTTCTATTAACTAAAGTGAGAAAATATTAGGGTTTGTCCTATATAGGACTCAACCCTCATTGTATTATCACTTTAGTGATTTAATTTTTCTCTCAAACTCTCAACCTTTCAGGATTTTTTTTTTCCTTGAAGATTCTTGAGGTTCATTTTGTAGCTTTTTCTTGTTGAGGAATATTCCACATATTATTTGTAGATCTCTTGTGTGGAAGATGTATTTGTTTGTTTTTTGATCTTGTGACTAATGTTTTTTTTTTTTACACAATTCTAATACGATATCAAAGCATGGATTCAATGAATGCTTTCTCAATTTATGAGATTTTTCTCTTCAAAAAGGGTTATAGGCTTCAAATCTAAATCCAATTTGCTTTTTTTTAATAAATTTTGGAGGTAGACTAATTTTGGTACATCTAGGATCAAAACAGAGTCTTGCATTGGATTTACAACTACCGAGAAATTCAAAATTTCCTTTTATTTGGCTTGATTTAGATTCTTAAGGTCAAATCTACAAGGATTTGAAGTGGTTGCCATTTTTTGGATCTGGAGGGTTGTTGCAATTTTAGAGAATTTTGGTGCAAAAAAGACCTTGTTGTTGGATTCAAGAGGCCGATTCCATGAATTTTGATTTTAAATTTGTCCAATTTTTCCATCTGGTATTTTTGAGGCAATATTTTTTGTCCTAGGGGTCATACGGCCTCCATACGACCCCTAGAGCATGAAAATTAAAAACTATGAAATAAAAATTAGGGTGGTTATTTATATTTTGGGTTTTTCTAAAAAAAAATGAAAAATAAAAATTTATTGATTAAAGAGCAGGTTGAAAGATTTTTTGGGCGACATATTTTATTTGTACCAAGTGGATTAAATTTTGGGTAACATGCAGGCATACCCTATGGATATTTCAAAGACTGATGATGTAATGCCCGCCAAGTAACCTTAAAGGAAATTGCAATTAACATCATAAGCGAACCAATTTTTTTTTTATAAAGTGCATTTAACATACACATTCACTTACTAATTAACAACAACCTCTAATGCTACAAGGTTAGGAATACTTAAACCCACACATACATATTACATACAACCATATAACCATCATACATCATAAGAATACCATATAACCTAATAAGATAATCAACCAAGATACAATCTCATAAACATTATCTTAATCCAATAGTTACATCACTCATTCCCAAAATGAGGCAATAGTACATAAGGTTACAATTACAAACTTCCACCTCATAAATGTAAGAGGGATAAAATAACTTATACAAGTTAAAATATTACAATGCAAGTAATTACAACAAGAATTGCAAGCTATCCATCTGGATGTCTCACCACCAAGTACTGAAGATAGATGGGGACCCAACGGTTTTGGTGCATGTTCCACCCTACCAATGTGGTACCCGAAGGCCCACCCCCCATGCTAAGAGATAGTAACAAAGTAACATGGACAAAGATTCTACTACCTCTAACCAAAGGTAGACTCAAACTTACTCATACTATTATAACCAACCAAATGAATTAACAAGTACAACTCATTCACCATACAAGTACGAATCAAGTACAACTCAAGTAAAATACAAGTACAAATCAAGTACAATACAAGTACAAATCAAGTACAACTCCAACATCACTGACATAGGTCGCATTGCTTCCAGACATAAAATAGATCAAGTATGTTCAAATAACCATACACATAAAACAATTAACAATAGCTGTCCTAGATAAAGTGTCATCACAAGGTTTCTCATGAGATCTCCTCTGGGCATTCTTCATAGGCTCCAGCACAAGTAATCTTGGTGGCCTAAACCAAATCCCGGCACTCATACTCATTCAAGCGGAATCAACTACCTCTCGTAAGGACAAGATAGTTGATCTTGCCATTCTAGGCCTTCTCACTCATCCCAAGTCTAAACGAGCCCTTGTGTCTATGAGTGAGGATTAAATTATCTTGATTAGTGTGAACTGCATCCTAATCATCTAAGTATATTAATTTAATTATCACTTGATTAACTCACTTCTGAAGGTTACCCGATTTACCACTTTGGGCTCCGACCCCTATCAAAAGCCACTCCTCTAATGGACAACGCACTCACAACCAATCACCAAGGGGAACACAAGTGCATACAAACTAGGCATCATAACCACTCCAACACAAGGAGGATACAAATAATAGAAACTCACTCCAAACATCTTGGAGGCAACAATCACATAGTCCACTCCTTTCACAGGAGGTACAAAACATCCCCGTTCATGGAAACCGAGTAAACTGAAAAGACGCCATGCACTACCCAAGGTAAAACAATTGGATGACATAAAATTCAACAACTCTTATCTTCTAGGTTCTTCTGGAAGACTTATAATTTAGGACTAACACTAAATCCCAAAACCAACAATGCAACTTGACGACATAGCAACAAAAGCATTCAAGTTATTAATCAAATCTAATATTTGGATTTCCTAAATCTATACTCATTCAATAGGTAGTGTTGACAAAGTCAAAGACACGATAACTAGATCATCTAAAATAATCATAACCCCTATTTCCCCTTTCATTATTGAAAATCTAAAACAATTAAACTTACTTCCCTTTACTGAACATGGAGAATTAAATCCTTTAAGATAATCATAAGGAAGATACTACTTTTGGATATACTAAATCCATATCTCTTTCATAATCCAATCACAATGATTCAATTAATCTAAATAGAAATTAATTAGATAACATAATTAATTGCCTCATCAATAAAACAACTTCTTAATTTACTTTTAAATCGACACAAATCCATGCAAGTAAACTCTTTTCATTTCCTAACCAAATCTTACCTCTCATTCAATTTTCTATTTAAAACATTTAATCACTTTAATACAATAACATATTGTTTCTCTATCCATTTTCCATATACACTAATCAATTCATTTTAAAATATCTATTCAATAATATATTGCATGCATCTCATTAAAATAAAATACGATAATGAATTTTACACTTAATATATATATATATATGCTCCATATTATATAGACACCAAATATATATATTAATAAATTTAATTACATATATTCTTTAATACTCCAGTCACAATGACTAGATTACTCTATGGAACTAAATAAAACATAATAACTATTTGCCTTTTCCAATATAGTTAGTTCCTAAATTTACTTCTAATGCAACCTAACACTATTGCAAACAATCTTTTCAATTTTCTATCCAGAGTCTATGTCTCTTCAACTATCCATTTAAAAACATGCAATTTCATCAATATATAAAAATATCTTTTGGCTTATCTATTTGACCACACATTCATATTGTTTCTAATTAAATCTCATTAATTAAAACAAACATTTAAATATAAATATTTCTATAATTCTTCAATATATTTAAATATCTTTTTCCTTATCAATTTTGACCATACATTCAAAACTTATCTTTTAAATTCTTCATGCAAAGCTAAATTACATGCACTTAAATAAAACAAGTTAAATACTGATTGAAAATACTCATGGATATATATATACATTTCAATATATTTTCTTCAATCATATTAACAAAATAAATATTTCCTTTTAAATCAACTAATTACTTCTATTAAAAAATATCTTTCTCTATACATTTTCTACACATACTAATCATTTCTTTTAGAACACTAATAATACCCAATTTGGAAACAATAGAATAAAATAAGATAAAATATTATTTATTCTCTCAAATGGATATATACCTTCAATATATATATATACTAAATATAAATTAATATATTTAAATATATTTAATCATTAACATATCTTCTATTCTTTACAGAATATCAAATTGTTTAATTCAAAATAAAATATCCCTTATCATCAATTTTCCAAAATATAAATATATTTTTCCAATTAAATCAAATTAATAATTGGACCTTTTACACATGAATTTAAATTCCACAATTAAATTTTAAATTATGCATTCTTTAAATCAAATATATACCTCCTTCAATTAAACTTTAACATGTCATTTTAAAATAAACAATAATTTCTCCATATGTTTATAATTTTAATTCCACTAATCTAATATACAAATTTTATTTAAAATAATATAAATAAATATAATACTTTAATATTATAATAACAATACATAAAATATTAATATTTATAAATATCAATTTATTATTATTTTATTTTCAGAGCAGCCATGGGAAAATAACTTAACAGCAATCTCATGTTTCAAGCATAACTCAAAACTACGATTTGGGTATTTGCGATTTTTTGATAGAGATAAGAAAAATTCTAAATGCAAAAACCCTTTAAATTTCCTGGCAACCCAGTTTGTGTAAGTGAAGTTATAGGCGACACAACTAGACCATTTTACCATGAAAAATATAACTATCCTGTAGATTTTAAAATCCATTTTTTTTAATAATAAACAGAAGGTTTCATTTTCTAAAAACATTCTAAATGCATTGTTCAATCTCTATGTTTGATTTCAATAACAACAAAACCGATTTCCCCAAATAATTTAAATTCAACTGAGGTTTTCACAATTTTCACTCAAGAATTTTCACAAGCAAGGGCTGTAAATTTATTTAATTATTTTCTTCTAATATCAAATTTGTTTTCTAAAACAGATTTAACAAACAAATTTTTAATCAGTACTATTTAAAAAAAAAAACAATCAAGAACAATAAAACACACAGAGGAAAACCTAGTACAAGAAGCTACAGGAAGAGATGAATTTCTGATGCAAGCCTCCTCCAATGAATTCAATCCAAAACCCAACAAATGCAAACAATCTTTCCTTCAATCAATTCTACAATCAAACTTTCTTCAAACCCTTGTGCAAATTTTCCAAAATTTCTTCCCTGTTGTAAAAATGAATTTTCTTAAAGACTTTTTTGCCCTAAAATTAAAACATGTATTCTTTATAAATTAAAAATACCTAATACAACCCTAATTCACATTACATGCAAATTAGATATTTTAATTTCAATTTCAATTTTAATTTCAATTTCAATATTTACAACCCTAATTCACATTACATGAAATTAGATATTTCAATTTCAATTTCAAATTTCAATTTCAATTTCACTTTTCGAAAACCCACTTTCAATTTAAAATGCAATTTGAAATAATAAATTAATTTCCAAAGTTGCAACTAATTTCCCAAATAAACATTTAATTACAATTTCTAATTTAATTCTCATACGTTTAAATTAAATTCCAAATTTAATTTTAATTCTTTTATTTCCTTTCATTCTCTTGCATCACGTTTAATTAATTAATTTAATTATTTAATAACTAAATTCAACCTCTATGGATTAAATTTAATTAATTCAATAAATTAAATATAATTAATTAATTTAAATATAAACTTTTATCCACATTGCATTATTTAAATTAAATAACCATCAACATGATTTAAATGCAATTATTCTAAATATCTATTTCCAAATCAAGAATTCTTCAGAATTAAATAACATCAAAACAAGACAGACAATGACTCAACACACACAACTGACGACACACTAAGGCTAGGGTGTAAACTTGACACATGTTACCTAGCTACTATCTCTCGTTCAACTTAACCGTTGGATCAACATGCTCAAACCTATGAAACCAGGTGGAGTCGGTGTCATGTACCTGCAATCTTGTAACCAAGTAAACAACATCATATAATATATCCAGCATATAATACACACCATGAAGGAGAAATCACGGATTTGCAAGGCACTCGCAAACGAGTGATGCGAACCCATCCTTTTCACCCATACACTCATCAGAACTGTCACTTCCATCATTATTTCAATAATCTCATAATAACATCTCATGTTAACTCTACAACATCATTAATCCATAATGCATGTGAAACAATAATCAGATAACTACATCCCACAATAATAGGGATCAAAACATCATAACAAAATGTATCCAGTATCAAAGTAACTGCAACCAAACATAGCATAAAGCAACTTGAACAAGAAACAAAACGGAGGGGTATTATAGGTGAGCACCTTTACTCTTAGTAGCAACTACCATAAAACTATCGTTGACTTTTTTAAAATTCCCACATACACTCAACAATTTCCGCAAAAAAAATTCAGCCTTCTTGATAATCAAAAAATAGTTTTCCATCAACACTTTTTTGTTTGGGCGAAATTTTCCAATTATCATGACTTTTCTCAACCATATGGGATATTCTTCAAATATTATTGTTGATGTCATCATGACATCATCCATACAGATATTGATGTCAGCATGATGCCATCTATATGGCAGGACTTTGGCCCCCTTTGACCCCTTCTATGACCATTAGAAGCATTTTTTTTATTTTGGCCATAACTTGGTCGTACAATGTTAAATTTTGACAAACAAGATGTAGTCAAAAATCTAGTTCCCTTAAATTTTTAGTGGTGTGGATCTCATCACTTGGTTTTTCTTCTGGTGTATTCTACAACCTGTTGAAGTCAAATATTCTAGTTTTAGTCCCGAGCTCATAAATTTTGGTCAATTTCTCTATTTTTCATGATTCTAGCAATATTGGAATTGTATTTTAGAGCTTTTTAGTTCCATCCATGAGATTTTTCCATATTTCTCTCTAGGTATATTTTATTCAGGTTTTTTGTTTTCACACTTTGGTGAATTACTTGGATGTCTTAGCTCCTAAAAAATTTTCGTTTGCGTGGGATGACTCATTTTTTTGTTCTTTAAATCTATTTCATGTATTTTTTCTTATTTGGAAATTATAGACATCTTATTACATGCACTTTCATTTTTGTAGATGCACTAAGCTATAGTGTCATTCTAGTGTATATTTTTTGGGGATTTGGCACATCCTATTTTTCCTTTTTTTATTTACACTATGATATAAAGTGCCATGGGGGTTGATGTTTTCATTTTTTTTTCCATCACACCTTTATCAAGTGAGTGTCCCTTCCATGACAATAATGAAATCTAGTGTACCTATCTTGGCTTTTTTGGAAGTGTGTCATATATTTTCATTGATGTCACAATGTTGGTCTGGTACCGTGCATCGGTGTGAAGATCACACTTATCCAATCCGATATTTGATCTGGTATCTTTGGTATATTGGTCTGCATATATCCTCAAGTAAATAATATGATCTATGGTTTTGGGAGAAATCTTATAATGGTTGAAAGCATGTATACATGTATTCTTATATATTTATATGATCGGGTAATGCATTGGCATCGGTTCTTGAGATTGTATTTCGGTATTAAGCTAATCATGGCTAACATGATGTTGCATGACATGGGTGAATTACTCTTGATATGAATTCGACAAGTTATCATCTTGAAATATGATTTGCATCAATCAAGCTGACCTAATCAATACATGTCAATATATCATGTAGTGACCATCTTGATGACACTTTTATTTTAGTTATTTTGTGACACAGTTAGCAGATAGACCTTTGATATTATGTTATTTCCATGTTTTATGTCATTATTTACATGACTGGTTGTGAAACTCATTTGATGATACACTATATTATTTGATGTGATGTTGACCTTCATGAGATGACATTTTATGATGATTATCTATGTTGTTATGTTTTATTCATGATGATGTTATATTAGTTAGATGTTTACGTTAGTCGGTGAAGAAGATGATTTAGCAGTACTCATTAGTGAGTGCCCTGCTATGTCGCGACTCTTCTTCACGGTGTGCTTTCATATTTTACATGTTGGATTAATCATGTAATGTTACACAACTTTCAGGTATAGGCATCAACTCCACCTGCTTGACAGGTCTGAGCGTGCCATGACCCAATGGAATCATCGATGGGAGATAGACTTGTCCTCTATCCTTAGCCTTTTTTTTGAAAAGAATGAGTATCTATCATCACCCTTTTTGTCTTGTTACATGTTCATCGCATGCTTGTAGTCGTTTGTTAATGATTGAGTCTATAATGCTTATATTATGTTAATTTGGATTATTATAATGATTAAATTAATATGAATGTTTCTTTATATGATTTAATGATATAATTAAATTAAAGAACTTATTTTTAGTTTATTATGTAATTAAATTAAAATATTAAAATATCTTGTTTCAAAAAGAGAATTTAATTGTAAATTGATTTCATTATTCAATTTTATGTTTTGAAAATAGAACTTTGAGTTGTGATCTTAAGTTGAAATATCTTGTTAATTTATTATGTCTATTGACTTTAATGCATGCGTTGCATGCTGAAACAAAAGTTGATGTTGAGATATAAAAATAATGATAAAAGGATATAATCTGGGAAAAGATCATTCTAAAAAAAATAGTTTTTGATATTTGAACAATAGGAAGTAGAAAGATTGTTTTCAAAAGATATTTTCTGAAAATTTTGGTTTTGAGGAATTGATCATAGAAGCTACAAATTGTGTTGAAGACTGTGTTCTAATTGTTGAAAGTAGAAAGTTTGAATCTGCAAGTTTTTTTTTTGTGTTCATCCTCCGTTTTCAAGAAAACGCTTTTAGGTTCTTATCTTGTTAAATTCCAAAGTATATTTATTATGAACAAGTAAATTTTTCTATGAAGATTTTGTCTTCAAACTCTGCTACACCATAGAAAAATGAAAACATGTTAGAATCTAAATAAATGCAATGATATATTGAATGAATGTAGAAAATGAAAATAGTATTATTGATGGAGGTTACAAATTATCGAAGATGAAACATGGTCGATCTTTTTAAATGTCTGATGCATGCACTGAATCTATAGTTACAATATCTTCCTCTATAATCTTTTGTTGATCCCCGAATGATGTTCACCTACTGATTGTGTATAGGGTGTGTAGATCTCTCATTATTTCCATTTTTTTCTGAGAAGTATTGGTCTCTATTGTTTCCACGGTCTGGTGAAATATCTAAGTCTTTCTTTGGAGTTGCATGCTTGACCTAGCCGTGCCTTATTCTTTCATTGTTCCGTGTAACCTGTGTATTGTATGAGCCTTAGCTTATAAGATTTCAGAAAGAAGTCACTAGTATAGATTCTTCTGATCTATAGTATACCGAACCTTAGAATGACCATCAATTTCTTAAGGGCTTGGGATTTGAAGTTTGCAAACACTGGGTTTTGTTTTGAAATGTATAACGAACTGGTTTGGGGGATTATTGTATGGTACACTCGATGCAGCAAGTTGTCTTTTTGAAAGGAGTCTTTCATTAAGCATGTGCATTGTATGATCTGTTTGATGTGGAAAATCATCTACCAGAGATATTTTTAACACATATGGGAATCGATATTTCTTGAATGATATGTTTGAAGTAGAAAATTATTTGTTGTAGGGAATTATTTAATAGTATGGTAATGAAATGGTATATTTAATCTGTTACCATTTATGAAGGTTTCATTCAAGAAATAAATAAGCCTTCATCGACTTCATCACTAGGCCTCTTGCTTCATTAAACCACCTGTATAAGGAACCTGTATGGCAATGAGTATATGTATCCGCACCCATGGAATTTACTATGTTCTCTTTGTTGCTTTATGTTAATCTACTGTCAACATTAAACTTTGTGCGAACGTCGAGTTCCTTCTCCACTCCCTGGTGGTGGTTGCATATTTGTTGCGACCCAAAACTATGATTTCAGGCCTAGTCACCTCATTGGTATCACTTAAATTTGAGTCATCCGGTTCTAGGACAGTGAAAAGATGGAAGTCAATTTAGATTTAATTCTTTTAATCAACACGTAGATATATGTGTTAGGTTCTAAGAAAATATCTTCCCTTGTATATTTTTTTTTAGAAGTTTAGTCTTTTTAAGTAATGGTTTTTAAATATAAACTTTTATTAAGTTTAGCTTATGTACAAATTTAGATATGAAATAGTTGCATAAATTAGATTATTATAACTACTTTTAATTAAGTTTTGTATAGAGAAATTTGAACATAAATTTTACTCTCGAATTGGATACAATAAATAAATAAGTGTTTTATATGTTTATGCTTGAAAATTGTAAATTCAGATTGTCAATTGAATTAATAACATTTTGATTTATAATATAGATTATTATAAATAATAATAATCTATATTAGAATCACTAATATAGATGCATTAATACATTTATTTGTGATCTCTATTTAATTTGTATTATGGTTGATATTCTTGATTTGTTAATATCTTATATGAATGGTTAAAATTGTATTAATTAAGTTGGTTGCAATCTTTATAATGTGTTTTATAAAAAGATATTAAAATCATGGATTGTATCAATTAGATTTAAAAGTTAGAATAAATGTTATTGTTGGTGAAATAATCTTTAATAGATTTTGGATAATACAATGTAGATATGAGAATATTTATGTTTGTTAGTTCAATGTTCTAAAAGCTTTGAGATTGTCTTGTATGAATTAAAATCTTATTTTAAAATTTGTTAAAATCTAATTTAAATGCTTTCCCTATGTTGTGTTATTTTCTTGATTATGGATGGGTCTTGGTTTATGGTATCTCAGAGGTTTTGTTTATTGTTACTAAGTTATGGCATGCTTGTTGATTATCTATTGGTAATGTGATCTTTGATCAATTTCACATTGTTTAGATCTTTGTAGGAAATGTGGATCTCTCACATTATGTCTAGGTATTACTGTTTGGTAAAATATTGTATTTTATTATATGAGTACGTGCTAGCGGAATTTTCGCAATGCTTTATTACTTTGTTTATATATTGGATCAATTGATTATAGGTCCTTGGTTAAGAAGTTCATGTTGAATGCATGTTGTTTCCTTGTTTTATATTTATGATGACATGTACCTAGGAAGGCTGCCCAGGGTAACCTATCCCATATATGTGATGATACTCTGATCCTAGTAATCTTTATGTTGTGAATTGCCTCTAGGAGTTTCAATATGTAGTTTATAATTGTGGATTATTGTTGTCTTTGACTAGATCTTGAGCTGTCATGTGAGTCAACCTTGTAATTGTATTTGATTCTTTGTGAGGGTTTGATTTGAGGAATTGTTCTATCTCTTAGCATGGGGGGTGGGCTTTTTAGCTCCACACGGTTGGGAGGAATGTGGCACAACTCCATTGGGTCACCTACAGGTATCCTTGGCTGGATCTAGATTGCACAGTGGTTGTAGAGTTTAGTTCCTTTTGCGAGTTTGTGGCATGGACGTATTCTTTTCCTTATCTTATTCTTTATTGAATTACACTAATGATTTGCATGAGATTCCTTGTATCTATTTATATTAATCTAAGTTTTGATATAATCTCGATTGTTGTATGTAAAATCTTATTCATATATTTATTTGGACATGACTTCTCATGAGTAAGTTAATTATATGGCTATTGTATTGTATTGTTGTTATTCATAGTAGCATAGTTGTAGAACCTTGAAATGTTTATGGTTGTTGTTTTCACATGTAATCTGTTTCAAAAAAAAAAAATTGTAGTTTATGTGAATGTCATAACATTCTTTCTGGGTTCCACTGCGGGGTGTTACAGCTTGCTATTAGAGCCCCAGGTTCATACACTAGTACTTAGGGTATGTTGAATTCACTATGTTATCCTTGTGAATCTATTAGTGGAATGGTTAAGTGATCACGTGTTCATGGCTTTTACCTTAGCATGATGTACTCTGTAGAAAAGAGTAGCATGAAGGAACCTGATATATGGTTATGGTTGGAAATTTATGGTACGTATTCCATGGTTATGGAAAGTTGATGTTCCTATAGATTTATGTATGTAGTTGTACCCCTGTAAATGTAAGAAACTAGTAACTGTATCTTTTTTGAGTGTTGTGAAAACCCGTACTTGCTTTGTGTGTCCATGTGATGGTGATATTTGGTACCCATGCATGGGGAAAAGTTACACTTTGGTGTGGAATTTACCATACCATTGTGTATGTTTGCATGTGTGTTACCTGTTTGAGGGCCAATCCATGTGTGGTTGAAACTTATATATATAAGACTAAGCAAAAGTAGTTATTTTTCTTTTGGTTCTCTATCCCCTCAATCCGTGAAGGGATAGTAGAAGCCAGAAGTTCCTTGGGTGTAGTGTGTAGCGTAAACATATTGCAGCACAAAGAATCTTATCTCAACCAATCCCAAGGAAATGTACCCACTATTTTCCCTTATGATGGATCACGATACTTGACCCATAAGTGTTAACCTAATCCCCACATATTTGAGCACAATAGCATTGGAATGTTAGTTATGCTTGGACGTCTAGAGAGGTGTTGATCTGGCATTGTTGAGTTAACCTCATCTAAATGAGAGGTGAAGCTCGGTAGCCCCATAGTGATATTACTGTATTATATTATATATTTTGTGTATCTGCACATGCTCCGACATGATGTGATAGATACGATGCCATACCAAACTGATGTTTTGACATAGTGTTGGTGATGATGCTTTGATATAATGTAATTGCAAATATTTCGATATGATGTAGTATGATACTACACCCCACTCATGTTCTGACATAGTGATGGTGATGATGCCATGTTACACGATGCCACATGCCTAGACACGTGAAGGCACATTATGAGATTTTCTTTGTTAGCCTACTTGTGCGTTGAGCATATGGGGCCTCGAACACTTGTATAGGGATCCTCATGGTTGCCTTGATCATGTTGATCGAGTAGCATATGAGTAGATCCTAGCCACGTATACCTTTGGCTACAACGAGTTCCTGTGTGTGTCTTCTCTGCGAGGTATGGCAATGTGGGATGTGTTATGTGCATGCCTACCTCCGCAGACCCATACACATTGCCACGTGGAATATGACTAATACATGCCTTCTTCGACTAGCGTATGACCAGGTAGAATGATGAAATTTTGATAAGTCATGGAAACACTTTGGGTCATGTGGATGGCATGCTAATTCTGCACCACTTCAAGGAAATTATCATTCTAGCCAGATGTTGTTTCCTCTTTCCTCATTTGGTAGCTAAATTTAGTCACATAGTGTTGTGTAGTGCAATTTAAAGATTGTGAATTTTCTTTTGGTTATTGATGATTTTTCAGTTGATTGTGGGGGTCGATACTTTGTTTATACTTGATTATGAAGGTTTACCTATGACTTGTGATCTTATTTTCTTATAACCCTAGAGGTTATATATTTGAGTTAGTGTTGAAATTGAACTTTAATTTTCTCTTCTTTATGAACTTGGTGGCTAAGCTTGTTACCTTTGTTGTTTTAAATGTTGGCTATGTGTCGTAATGTGATTCCTCTTCAAGCACGTATGAGGCAGACTTGGTGAGTGTGTATGAGGAAGTAGATGCTGGAAATGAAGAGGATGGGGGTATGTGAGGCTGTTATGTAGCTAGGATCCACTACTCACCTTTGTGTGATGACTATCTCTTAGAGGCTAATCACCTTATACAACAAGGTGTAGGTCATAGTGGTCTTGTTTGGATGGTCTCACTTTAAGTATGACCTAACACCATCAAGCCACTATTTTGATGTTTGATCTTTATAAGATGTTTATTTGCTCTTGGTTCATGGATAGTTCTATCATGGATGGTATGGTGCTTTCTGATGTTTAGATGGACCCTTGTGTGGCCTTATGTTTTGATCTCCATTATTATTCGTTGGTATGTATATGTACTATACATTGTATAATTATAGGTATGGTGTTTCATTTTTGAATATCTGTAAGTTAATTCTCGCCTTTTAGGCTGTGACTCCTTTCTTGGTTGGTGTGTATAGGATGCCTAGAATAGGTAGTCCTAGTGTTGATCATCAGAACCCTACTTTGTTGAGTTCCCATGAGAATGATCATGAGAATCACCTGGGTCCACTGTTACGTTCTATGCTTGGGGAGATTCCTACCCGAATTGGCTCTAGACAAGATGGTGGACGTTAGGTATTTTGGGAAAGGGAAAGGATCCCTAGGAGAAATATTTCTGCATTGGGTGTTGCCATAATAATGGGTTACACTTTTTGGGACATCTTGATTTTTGCTGAAATCACATATTTTTAGAAAATATAGTGATTTAGGCCTTAAAAAGGTTCCATTTTAAGGGTTTTAATTTAAGAGGGTTTGATCAAACCCACTTATATCAAACCCCCTTGGATAGAAAGCTGCTAGTTTTAAACCATACGTATAATGGAGTCTCCTCTACACCTATCAAAATGTTGATAAAAAACCACTTTTGATTTACCTTTTAGGGGATCAAGTTAATTTATTTAAAATTATTTTTTTGTAAACATGTATTCCTTATTATAAGCTTCCCAAAAAGTATAATTTTAAATATATTTAACTTTATTATTATATTTATTTTTTATTTCTTGTGAATGTAGGTTTTTCAATGAACATCGAGGTCTTTATTTCACACATACAAAAAAATAGGAAAAGAAAGGAAGAAAATTCTTAAAAATACATGTACACTAGCTATTGATGTCCTAATTTCAACAAAAAAAAATAAGTTAATTCAAATGAATACAAAAAAAGTTATGCAGCTGAAAGTATAATATATCAAAATTATAATTACTCTAAATTAGAAAATTAATTGAAAAATATATATGCAACAAAAAATTATTAAAAAATATCCATCCCCTAGATAATGGTGTGAAAACACTATATTTAAAAAATTAGAATTGTATGCTTTCTATAAAAAAAGTTATGCAGTTGAAAGTAAGCATCAGTTTTTGAAAATGATGTTTAGTAAAAAAAATAAGTTAATAAAAACTACATAAAATAATTCACAATTTATTTTTTAATTTAAAAAAAATATATAATTAGATTCTCAACAAAAAATATCACAAATCACTAGTTTGCTTCATCTTCAAATTCTTAATGGTTTAGCTTCTATAGGCGTACGGAAGTGAAGATTTGGTGAAAAACGTTGATTTCAATGTCAAGTTTTCCCAAAAAGTGTAACCCATTATTGTGGGATCACCCCATTAGAAGGATGTATGTTGGAAATTTTGAGAGCACATTCTCTGCCCACCTATCATTCTTATGGAGGTTTCGGGTCTAAGAATTGGATGATTGGTGTTCCATTTTCTAGTGAGTACCCAATAGTCTTCAGGTTCTGAGGTGATCATCTTACACATAGGAGGATTCAAAGTTGGATACGAGCATCCATTATCCCAACCAGTTAGCTCAGAGCACATAGATTGCATCAGGGAGAAGTACAAGATTTTACAATTACGGCCACTAGGGGCCACTTGGCGAGACAATGTTCTTAGAGGAACACACCTAGAACCAGTCGAAGATCAGCAGTTACAGAGCCAACAGGTAATGATGTAGAGAGGACTCATGGAATGAGTGGAACAGTTGATCATCATCGAACAGAGCATCAAGTTACAAATGTGGAAATTGTTGGAAGTAGATAGGCAGCTGATTTTGGAGCTCATGAAAATATGGTGGTATAGGAGGCTGTGGAGGTGCCTTTAGTGTTGTTTCCTCTGCTTTGATTCTTGTTATGCTAGATATGTGTTTGGAAACTTCCACTGTGGTTGCTTCACCATGTTGCTTTGTTTGGATTGACAATGTACTTGGTTGGGTGGTTATTGTTTTTTTTGTTAATGTATGGAGTGGTTCAGTTTTGGAACCCTTGATTATGTGTGTTTGTATGGTGTTTTTACTAGGGGTACTTCCAGGCTTCTAGGAGTAAGACTCACACTAGGGGGGAAGGATGTAGTGACCCTCCTGATGACACTTCTATTTTAGCCATTTTATGTCATAGTTAGCAGATAGACCTTTGATATTATGTTCTTTCCATGTTTTATGTCATGATTTACATGATTGGCTATGAAACTCATTTGATGATACACTATATTGTTTGATGTGATGTTGACCTTCATGAGATGACATTTTATGATGATTATCTATGTTGTTATGTTTTACTCATGATGATGTTATATTAGTTAGATGTTTACGTTAGCCCATGAAGAAGATGATTTAGCAGTACACATCAGTGAGTGCCCTGCTATGTGGCGACTCTAATTCACATTTTTCTTTCATATTTTACATGTTGGATTAAACATGCAGTGTTATGCAATTTTCAGGAACATGCATCGACTCCACCTGCTTGATAGGTCTAAGTGTGCCATGATCCAATGGAATCATCAATGGGAGATAGTCTTGTCCTCTTTCCTTAGCCTTTGTTCTGAAAAGAATGAGTATCTATCATCACCCTTTTTGTCTTGTTACCTGTTTGTCGTGTGCTTGCAGTTGTGTGTTAATGATTGAGTCTATACTACTTATATTATGTTAATTTGGTTTGTTATAATGATTAAATTAATATATTTATTTCTTTATATGATTTAATGATATAATTAAATTAAAGAAGCTATTTTTAGTTTATTAGTAATTAAATTAAAATATTAAAATATTGAAATATCTTGTTTCGAAAAGAGCATTTAATTGTAAATTGATTTCATTATTCAATTTTACGTTTCGAAAATAGAACTTTGAGTTGTGATCTTAAGTTGAAATATCTTGTTAATCTATTGTGTCTATTGAGTTTAATGCATGCGTTGCATGCTGAAAAAAAAGTTGAAGTTGAGATGTAAGAATAATGAAAAAGGATATAATCTGGGAAAAGATCATTCTAAAAAAGATAGTTTTTGATATTCGAATAGTAGGAAGCAGAAAGATTGTTTTCAAAAGATATTTTTTGAAAATTTTGGTTTTGAGGAATTGATCATAGAAGTTGCAAGTTGTGTTAAAGACTGTGTTTTGATTGTGGAAAGTAGAAATTTTGAATCTACAGAGTTTTTCTTGTGTTCATCCTCCATTTTCAGGGAAACGCTTTCAACTTCTTATCTTGTTCAATTCCAAAATATATTTATTATGAACATGTAAATTTTTCTATGAGGATTTCATCTTCAAGCTCTACTACACCATAGAAAAATGAAAACATGTTAGA
The DNA here is from genome assembly GCA_007115665.2 of Sequoiadendron giganteum. Lineage (NCBI taxonomy): Eukaryota > Viridiplantae > Streptophyta > Pinopsida > Cupressales > Cupressaceae > Sequoiadendron > Sequoiadendron giganteum. The sequence goes on along the minus strand of CM021105.1, from coordinate 247,626,285 downwards.
ATCTAAATAAATGCAATGATATCTCGACTGAATGTAGAAAACGAAAATAGTATTATTGATGGAGGTTAAAAATTATAGAAGTTGAAACATGGTCGATCTCTTTAAATGTCTGATGCATGCACTAGATTTGTAGTTACAGTATCTTCCTCTGTAATCTTTTATTGATCCCTGAACATTGTTCACCTGTTGACTATGTATAGGGTGTGTAGATCTCTGGTTATTGGTGTTTTTTTTTTAGAAGTAATGATCTTTGTGGTTGCTGTGGTTTAGAGAAATATCTAAGTCTTTCTTTGGAGTTGCATGCTCGACCCAGCCACGCCTTGCTCTTTCCTTGTTCCATGTAACCTATGTATTGTATGAGCCTTAGAGTATAACCTTTCAGAAAGAACTCACTGGTATAGATTCTTCTAATCTATAGTATACCGAACCTTAGAATGAGCATCGATTTCTTAAGGGATTCGGCTTTGAAGTTTTCAAACACTGGGTTTTCTTTTGAAATGTATAGCGAATTGGTTTGGGGCATTCTTGTATGGTACACTCGATGCAGCAGGTCATCTTTTTGAAAGGAGTCTTTCATTAATCACACATATTTTATGATCTATTTGATGTGGTAAATCATCTACCTATGATAATTTTAATAGATATGGGAATCGGTATTTCTTGAATGATATGTTTGAAGTCGCAGATTATCCATTGTAGGGAATTATTTAACAGTATGGCAATGAACTGGTATATTTAATATGTTACTGTTTACAAAGGTTTTATTCAAGAAACAAATAAGCCTTCATCCACTTGGTCACTAGTCCTCCTGCTTCATTAAGCCACCTGTGGAAGGAACCTGTATGGGGATGAGTATTTGTATCCATACCCATGTAATTTATTGTTGTTTCTTCGTTGATTGATGTTAACCTGTTGTTGACGTTAAACTTTCTGCAAACATCGAGTTCCTTCTCCACTCCTTAGCGGTGTTTGCATGTTCGTTGCAACCCATAACTATTAGTGAAGGCCTAGTCACCTCATTGGTATCAGTTATATTTGAGTCATCCGGTTCTAGGATAGTGAAAAGATGAAAGTTAGTTTACGTTTAATTCTTTTAATCGACACGTAGATATATGTGTTAGGTTCTAAGAACATATCTCCCCTTGTATATTTTTGTTTAGAAGTTTAGTCTTTTTAAGTAATGGTTTTTAAATAGAAACTTTTATTAAGTTTAGCTTATGTACAAATTTAGATATGAAATAGTTGCATAAATTAGATTATTATAACTACTTTTAATTAAGTTTTGTATAGAGAAATTTTAAACTAAATTTTACTCTCGAATTGGATACAATAAATAAATAAGTGTTTTATATGTTTATGCTTGAAAATTGTAAATTCAGATTGTCAATTGAATTAATAACATTTTGATCTATAATATAGATTATTATAAATAATAATAATCTATATTAGAATCACTAATATAGATGCATTCATACATTTATTTGTAATCTCTATTTAATTTTTATTATGGTTAATATTCTTGATTTGTTAATATCTTATATGAATGGTTAAAATTGTATTAATTAAGTTGGTTGCAATCTTTATAATGTATGTTATGAAAAGATATTAAAATCATGGATTGTATCAATTAGATTTAAAAGTTAGAATAACTATTATTATTGGTGAAATAATCTTTAATAGATTTTGGATAATACAATGTCGATATGAGAATATTTATGTTTGGTAGTTCAATGTTCTAAAAGCTTTGAGATTGTCTTGTATGAATTAAAATCTTATTTTAACATTCGTTAAAATCTAATTAAAATTATTTCCCTATGTTGTGTTATTTTCTTGATTATGGATGGGTCTTGGTTTATGGTGTCCCAGAGGTTTTGTTTATTGTTACCAAGTTATGGCATGCTTGTTGATTATCTATTGGTAATGTGATCTTTGATCAATTTCACCTTGTTCAGATCTTTGTGGAAAACGTGGATCTCTCACATTATGTCTAGGTATTACTATTTGATAAAATGTTGTATCTTATTATGTGAGTAAGTGCCTGTGGAATTTTTGCAATGCTTTGTTACTTTGGTTATATAGTGCATCAATTGATTATAGGTCCTTGGTTAAGAAGTTCATGTTGATGATTTGTACCTAGGAAGGTTGCCTAGGGTAACCTATCCCATATATGTGATGAAACTCTGATCCTAGTACACTTTGTGATCTTTCTGTTGTGATTCGCCTCTGGGAGATTCAGTATGGAGTTTATAGTTTCAGTTTATTGTTGTCTTTGACTGGTTCTTGAGTTGTCATGTGAGTCAGCCTTGTAATTTAATTTGATTCTTTGTGAGGTCAATTTGATTTGAGGAATTTTTCTATCTCCTAGCATGGGGGGTGGGCTTTTGAGATCCACACGGTTGGGAGGAATGTGCCACAACTCCATTTGTTCCCCTATAGGTATTTGGTTCATGATAGGTTTCCTTGGATGGATCCAGACTGCACAGTGGTTATGGAGTTTAGTTCCTTTGGCGAGTTTGTGGTTTGGACCTATTCCTTTCCTTATCTTATTATTTATTGAATTACACTCATAATGTGCATGAGATACCTTGTATCTATTTTTATTAATCTGAGATTTGATATAATCTCGATTGTTGTATGTAAATTCTTATTGATATATTTATCTGGACATGAATTCTCATGAGTAAGTTATTTATATGGCTATTGTATTTTATTGTTGTTATTCATAGTAGCGTAGTTGTGGAAACTTGAAACATTTATGGTTATTGTTGTCACATGTAATTTGTTTCAAGTAAAAATCATTTTGTAGTTTATGTGAATGTCATAATGTTTTTTTTGGCTTCCATGGCAGGGTGTTACAACTTGGTATCAGAGCCCCAGGTTCATACACTGGTACTTAGGGTATGTTGAGTTCACTATGTTATCCTTGTGAATCTGTTAGTTGAATTTTTAAGTGATCACATGTTCATGGCTTTTACCTTAGCATGATGTACTCTATGTAAAAGAGTAGCATGAAGGAACTTGATATATGGTTATGGTTGGAAAGTTATGGTACATATTCGATGGTTATGTAAAGTTGATGTTCCTATGGATTTACGTATGTAGTTGTACCCCTATAAATGTAAGAAACCAGTAATTGTATATTGTTTGAGTGTTGTGAAAACCCATACTTGCTTTGTGTGTCCATGTGCTAGTGATATTTGGTACCCATCCATGGGGAAAAGTGACACTTTGGTGTGGGATTTACCATACCATTGTGTGTGTTTGTATGTGTGTTACTTGTTTGAGGGCCAATCCATATGTGGTTGAAACTTATATATATGATTAACCAGAATTAGTTATTTTTCTTTTGGTTCTCTAGCCCCTCAATTCATGAAGGGATAGTAGAAGCCACAAGTTCCTTGGATGGAGTGTGTAGCATATGCATATTGCGGCATAGACCATCTCAGCTCAACCAATCCCGAGGAAATGTACCCACTATTTTCCCTTATGATGGATCAGAATACTTGATCCATAAGTGTTAATCTAATCCCCATAGTTTTGAGCACAATAACACTGGAATTTTAGTTATCCTTGGACATTCGTATAGGCATTGTTGAGTTAAGTGTGTCTATATGAGAGGTGAAGCTCGGTAGCCCCATAGTGATATTATTGTATTATATTATATATTTTGTGTATCTGCACATGCTTTGACATGATGTGATAGATACGATGCCATACCACACTGATGTTCTGACATAGTGTTGGTGATAATGCTTTGATATACTATAATTGCACATATTTTGATATGATGCATTACGATACCACACCCCACTCATGTTCTAACATAGTGATGGTGATGATGTCATGTTACATGATGCCATGTGCCTAGACACATGAAGGTGCATTATGAGATTATCTTTGTTAGCCTACTTGTGCGTTGAGCATATGGGGCCTTGAACACTTGTAGAGGGATCCTCATGGTTGCATTGATCATGGTTGTCAAGTAGCATATGAGTAGATCCTAGCCACGTATACCTCTATCTATAGCGATTTCCTGCATGTGTCTTCTCCATGAGGTATCGTGATGTGGGATGTGTTATGTGCGTGCCTACGTCCGTGGACCCATAGACACATTGTCAAGTGGCATATGACCAGTACGTGCCTTCTTCGACTAGCGTATGACCAAGTAGAGTGACGATGTTTTGATAAGTCATGGATACACTTTGGGTCATGTGGATGGTGTGCTCATTCTACACCACTTAAGGGAAATTATCATTTTAGCCAGACGTTGTTTCCTCTTTCCTCGTTTGGTAGCTAGTATTTAGTCACATAGTGTTGTGCAGTGCAATTTAAAGATTGTGAATTTTCTTTTGGTTATTGATGATTATTCAGTTGATTGTGAGGGTCGACACTTTGTTTATACTTGATTGTGAAGGTTTAGTCAAACTTGCGATCTTATTTTCTTATAACCCTAGAGGTTATATATTTGAGTTAGTGTTGAAATTGTGCATATTTATTGCCTTACTGTTGAAATTGAACTTTAATTTTCTCTTCTTTATGAACTTGGTGGCTAAGCTTGTTATCTTTGTTGTTTTAAATGTTGGCTATGTCTCGTAATGTGATTCCTCTTCAAGGACGTATGAGGCAGACTTGGTGAGTGTGTACGAGGAAGTAGACACGAGAAACAAAGAGGATGGGGGTATGTGAGGCTGTTATGCAACTAGAATCCACTACTCACCTTTGTGTGATGACTATCTCTTGGAGGCTAATCACCTTATACAACAAGGGGTGGGTGATAGTGGTCTTGTTTGGATGGTCTCACTTTAAGTATGACCTAACACCATCAAGCCACTATTTTGATGTTTGATCTTTATAAGATGTTTATTTTCTCTTGGTTCATGGATGGTATGCTACTTTCTGATGTCCAGATGGACCCTTTTGTGGCCTTATGTTTTGATTTCCAGTATTATTCATTGGTATGTATATGTACTATGCATGTATAATTATGGGTATGGTGTTTTATTTGTGAATATCTATAAGTTAATTCTCGCCTTTTAGGTTGTGAATCCTTTCTTGGTTGGTGTGTATAGGATTCCTAGAAGAGGTAATCGTGGTGTCAATCGTCAGAACCCTACTTTGCTGAGTTCCCATGAGAATGATCATGAGGATCACCTGGGTCCACTATTACATTCTATGCTTGGGGAGATTCTTACTCGACTTGGCTCTAGACAAGATGGTGGATGTCAGGTATTTTGGGAAAGGGAAAAGATCCCTAGGAGAAATAATTTTGCATTAGAAGGATGTATGTTGGACATTATTAGAGCACATTCTTCACCCACCTATCATTCTTATGGAGGTTTGGGGTCTAAGAATTGGATGATTGGTGTTCCATTTGCTAGTGAATACCTAATAGTCTTCAAGTTATGAGGTAATCATCTTATGCATAGGAAGATTCAGAGTTGGATACGCGCACAACTCCATCATCCCAGCCAGTTATCTCAAAGCACATAGATTGCATCAGGTAGAAGTACAAGATGTTACAATTGCGGCTAGTGGGTCCACTTGGCGAGACAGTGTTCTAAGAGGAACACACCTAGAACCAGTCGAAGATTAGTATTTACAAAGCCAATAGGTAATGATGTAGAGAGGACTCATGGAATGAGTGCAACAGTTGATCATCGTCGAAGAGAGCATCAAGTTACAAATGTGGAAATTGCTAGAAGTAGACAGGCAACTAATTTCGGAGCTCATGAAAATCTTGTGGTACAGGAGGCTGTGGAGGTGCCTTCAGTGTTGTTTTCTCTGCTTTGATTATTGTTATTCTAGATATGTGTTTGGAGACTTGGATCATGGTTGCTTCACCATGTTGCTTTGTTTGGATAGACAGTGTACTTGGTTGGGTTGTTATTATTTTTTGTTAAGGTATGGAGTGGTTTAGTTTTGGAACCCTTGATTATGTGTGTTTGTATGGTGTTTGTACTAGGGGTAATTCTAGGCTTCAAAGAGTAAGCCTCACCCTAGGGGGGAAGGATGTAGTGACCCTCTTGATGACACTTTTATTTTAGTTGTTTTGTGAAACAGTTAGCAGATAGACCTTTGATATTATGTTATTTCCATGTTTTATGTCATGATTTAGATGACTAGCTGTGAAACTCATTTGATGATACACTATATTATTTGATGTGATGTTGACCTTAATGAGATGACATTCTATGATGATTATCTTTATTCTTATGTTTTATTCATGATGATGTTATATTAGTTAGATGTTTACATTAGTCGGTGAAGAAGACTACTCATCAGTGAGTGCCCTGCTATGTCGCGACTCTAATTCACAGTTTTCTTTCATATTTTACATGTTGGATTAATCGTGCAGTGTTGTGCAGCTTCAGGTACATGCATTGACTCCACCTACTTGATAGGTATAAGTATGCCATGACCCAATGGAATCATTGATGGGTGATAGAATTGTCCTCTTTCCATAGCCTTCATTTTGAAAAGAACGAGTATATGTCTTCACCCTTTTTGTCTTGTTACCTATTCCTCGCATGCTTGCATTCATGTGTTAATGATTGTGTCTGTAATGCTTATATTATGTTAATTTATTTTGTTATAATGATTAAATTAACATTAATGTTGCTTTATATGATTTAATGATATAATTGAATTAAAGAAGCTAGTTTTAGTTTATTATGTAATTAAATTAAAATATTAAAATATCTTGTTTCGAAAAGAGCATTTAATTGTAAATTGATTTCATTATTCAATTTTACGATTCAAAAATAGAACTTTGAGTTGTGATCTTAAGTTGAAATATCTTGTTAATCTATTGTGTCTATTGAGTTTAATGCATGCCTTGCATGTTGAAAAAAAGGGTTGAAGTTGAGATGTATTAATAATGAAAAAAGGATATAATATGGAAAAATATCATTATAAAAAAGAGTGTTTTTGATTTTTGAATAGTAGGAAGCAGAAAGATTGATCTCAAAAGATATTTTCTGAAAATTTTGGTTTTGAGGAATTGATCATAGAAGCTGCAAGTTGTGTTAAAGACTACGTTCTGATTGTGAAAAGTAGAAAGTTTGAATCTACGGGGTTTTTGCTGTGTTAATCCTCTACTTTCAGGGAAAAGCTTTCAGGTTATTATCTTGTTAAATTCCAAAATATATTTATTATGAACATGTAAATTTTTCTGTGAAGATTTCATCTTCAAACTCTGCTACACCATAGAAAAATGAAAACATGTTAGAATCTGAATAAATGCAATGATATCTCGACTGAATGTAGAAAACGAAAATAGCATTATTGATGGAGGTTAAAAATTATAGAAGTTGAAACATGGTCGATCTATTTAAATGTATGATGCATGCAATGGATCTGTAGCTATAGTATCTTCCTCTATAATATTTTATCGATCCCTAAACATTGTTCTCCTGTTGACTATGTATAGGGTGTGTAGATCTCTTTTTATTTGTGTTTTTTGTTCAGAAGTAATGGTTTTTTTGTTGCCGCAGTCTGGTGAAATATCTAAGTCTTTCTTTGGAGTTGCATGCTCAACCCAGCCACACCTTGTTCTTTCCATGTTCCGTGTAACTTGTGTATTGTATGAGCCTTAGCCTATAACCTTTTAGAAAGAACTCACTGGTATAGATTATTCTGATCTATAGTATACCGAACCTTAGAATGAGCATTGATTTCTTAAGGGCTTGGGCTTTAAAGTTTTCAAACACTAGGTTTTGTTTTGAAATGTATAGCAAATTGGTTTGGGGCATTCTTGTAAGGTACACTCGATGTAGCAAGTCATCTTTTTGAAAGGATTCTTTCATTAAGCACGTACATTGTATGATCTATTTTATGTGGCAAATCATCTACCTGAGATAATTTTAATAGATATGGAAATCAGTATTTTCTTGAATGATATGTTTGAAGTAGCAGATTATTCGTTTTAGGGAATTATTCAACAGTATGGCAATGAACTGGTGTATTTAATTTGTTATCATTTACGAAGGTTTTATTCAAGAAACAAATAAGCCTTCGTCAACTTGGTCACCGGTCCTCTTGCTTCATTAACCCACCTGTGGAAGGAACCTGTATGGCAATGAGTATCTGTATCCGCAACCATGGAATTTACTGTTGTTTCTTCGTTGCTTTATGTTAACCTACTATCGAAGTTAAACTTTGTGCGAACGTCGAGTTCCTTCTCCACTCCCTGGCGGTGGTTGCATGTTCGTTGTGACCCATAACTATTAGTGAAGGCCTAGTCACCTCATTTGTAACACTTAGACTTGAGTCATCCGGTTCTAGGACAATGAAAAGATGGAAGTCAATTTAGGTTTAATTATTTTAATCGACACGTAGATATATGTGTTAGGTTCTAAGAAAATATCTACCCTTGTATATTTTTGTTTAGAAGTTTAGTCTTTTTAAGTAATGGTTTTTAAATATAAACTTTTATTAAGTTTAGATTATGTACAAATTTAGATATGAAATAGTTGCATAAATTAGATTATTATAACTACTTTTAATTAAGTTTTGTATAGAGAAATTTTAACATAAATTTTACTCTCGAATTGGATACAATAAATAAATAAGTGTTTTATATGTTTATGGTTGAAAATTGTAAACTCAAATTGTCAATTGAATTAATAACACTTTGATTTATAATATAGATTATTATAAATAATAATAATCTATATTAGAATCACCAATATAGATTCATTAATACATTTATTTGTAATCTCTATTCAATTTTTATTATGGTTGATATTCTTGATTTTTTAATATCTTATATGAATGGTTAAAATTGTATTAATTAAGCTGGTTGAAATCTTTATAATGTATGTTTTGAAAAGATATTAAAATAATGGATTGTATCAATTAGATTTAAAAGTTAGAATAACTATTATTACTGGTGAAATAATCTTTAATAGATTTTGGATAATACAATGTCGATATGAGAATATTTATGTTTGTTAGTTCAATGTTCTAAAAGCTTTGAGATTATCTTGTATGAATTAAAATCTTATTTTAACATCCATTAAAATCTAATTAAAATGCTTTTCCTATGTTGTGTTATTTTCTTGATTATGGATGGGTCTTGGTTTATGGTGTCCCAAAGGTTTTGTTTAGTGTTACTAAGTTATGGCATGCTTGTTGATTATCTATTGGTAATGTGATCTTTGATCAATTCCACCTTGTTCAGATCTTTGTGGGAAACGTGGATCTCTCACATTATGTCTAGGTAATACTGTTTGGGAAAATGTTGTATCTTATTATATGAGTACGTGCTTGCGGAATTTTTGCAATGCTTTGTTACTTTGGTTATATATTGCATCAATTGACTATAGGTCCTTGGCTAAGAAGTTCATGTTGCATGCATGTTGTTTCCTTGTTTTATTTTTATGATGATTTTTACCTAAGAATTCTTCCTAGGGTAACCTATCCCATATATGTGATGAAACTCTGATCCTAGTACACTTTGTGATCTTTCTGTTGTGAGTCGTCTCTAGGAGTTTCAGTAAGCAGTTTATAGTTGCAGTTTATTGTTGTCTTTGACTAGTTCTTGAGTTTTCATGTGAGTCAACCTTGTAATTTAATTTGATTCATTGTGAGGTCAGTTTGATTTGAGGTATTGTTCTATCTGCTAGCACGGGGGGTGGGCTTTTGAGATCCACACGGTTGGGAGGAATGTGCCACAACTCCATTGGTTCCCTTATAGGTATTTGGTTCATGATAGGTTTCCTTGGCTAGATCCAAACTACACAATGGTTGCGAAGTTTAGTTCCTTTGGCAAGTTCTTGGCGTGGACATCTTCTTTTCCTTATATCATTTTTTATTGAATTACACTCATGATGTGCATGAGATTCCTTGTATCTATTTGTATTAATATGAGATTTGATATAGTCTCGATTGTTGGATGTAAACTCTTATTGATATTTTTATCTGGACATGACTTCTCATGAGTAAGTTAATTAGATGGCTATTGTATTGTATTGTTGTTATTCATAGTAGAATAGTTGTGGAACCTTGAAACATTTATGGTTGTTGTTGTCACATGTAATTTGTTTCAAAAAAAATTATTTTGTAGTTTATGTGAATGTCATAACATTTTTTCTGGGTTCAACGGTGTGGCGTTACATATCAGATATATATGTAAAAGATGGTTAGAAGATGAAAATGAAGTGAAGCGATGAAGGATAAGTAATATATATATGTATAGTGAATGTAAATTTGAAGAGAAGAAGTGTTTGTGAATGAAGTGTGCAAACATTGGTTGAGGATTATGCGAGCGAATACTCTAAGTATCAAAGGAATTGAACTTGCACATGTGGTGTAACTTCTCAGTTCATAGACATTTTTATTTACTTATTTCTATAGGCAATAAGCCTCCATTTTGGACAATAAGTCCTTGTAAGTAGTGAGATTTTGTATGTGGCAGTGATCCTCTTATTACTGGTATTGATATAACTTTATATACTATGATTTATTCCTCACCGTGGTTTTTCCCTCATTGGGTTTTCCATGTAAAATATGGTTTTCATGTGTTGTGGAACTTAATGTTAGACTATAACTTTAATCTGTTTTATGTTGCAATGAAGTTTTAAGTATTTGTTCAATGAGTTTGTGTGGATAATGATTCACCCCCCTCTCAGTATCCAATTTATTCAACAATTGGTATCAGAGCTTGGTTCCTCTAGAGAAGTTTAACAACTTGAGGGAGATCTTGCAAATTGAATAAATGGATAAAGAAGAGCTCCAGAATGCCCTTCAAGATCTTGACAAGGCTGAAATTGAAAATAAAGACTTGAAAGAAAATCTTGATGAAGCAAATGAATCTATCTAAAAATTAAAAGAGTAGTTAAATAAATTCAAGGAAAGATACAGAAAAGTGATTGAGGAATTGAAACAAGAAAATCATGAGAATATCGAACTGAAATTGAAGATAGATGAAAAGAAGAAAGTTGAATAATTTTTGAAAATGGTGATACAAAGCAAAGCTGATGTTTGATGTAGGCTTGAATAGGAAGTGATGAATCTAAAGGCAGAAATTGAGAAAGAAAAACTTTTTGAAGAGGATTTAAAGAAAAGCTCCACCAAGCTTGACGAATTGATAGTAGGACAAAAACCTTCTAAACACAAAAGTGGTTTAGGTAATGAAGCTAATGAAAAAATGAAGAATTAAAATATAGTAAATAATCAGAAGACTCGTGACAAAGGGAAGCAAAAAAGATACTCTGGAAGGAAACCACCTATCAGACAACCAAATGCACAAAAGATACTTTTCATTAAATGGTGTTTGTTTTTCATGCAATAAATCTAGCCATAAGGCAACATAATGTAGGAGTAGGTTGAGTAAGTTTTTGAGTCCCTTCTCTGGACAATGTTATACATGCAAGAAGATAGGAGACAAAGGTACTGAGTATAGATCTTCGATAAAAATGATGATGAATAGGTTCAATGGAAAATGAATCAATCAATCATTCAATGGTTATTGTTATACCTGTAACATGTTTGGACATAAAGCGATTCAATTGAGAATAGGGATGAATGGAAATCAAAGAAGTCAAATAAATATAGTCTACTACTATTGTAAGAAACTAGGACATATCTCAAAGGTGTGCATAAATAGAAAAGGGGAGCAGTCTGCTCTAGTGGAAGATTATAAACCAGTTGAAAAGATTGATAAGGAAGAAGTTAAGCAAGAAATGAGAAAAATATGGGAAAATAAAGAAGGATCAAAGTCTACTAATGTGTCTATACCCTCATTCGGCGCAGATGAATCCTTTGGGAATTAGACCTAGCTTGGTCTTAGGTGGAGCTTTATCAGAAAATTAATTAAACCCCTAAAAATATAGTGTGTCAGGTGCTAGAACATAGATATGTTGTAAAGAATGGCAGGACAATAGTGATGCAAAAGAAACCAGAAGAAAAGGTGCAAGCATGTTCTTTTGTGGAGTAAATTAGGGTTTCTTAGTATAGATGGAAGAGAATTTTGACAACTTTTTGTAAATAATACAAATTGGGGGAAAATGATGAAGTATAAAATAAATTTTGCAAATCATTTTGATCATCAAATGCATTCAAAAAAATTCTAGAGCGCTTGAAAATTTATTGAAGCATCTCTGAAGCGATTTGTAGACCCTTGAGGAAATCATTGTGGCTATTTGATATAGGTAATGAAAAATTTCCCATCTCACGGTAGCAAAAGAAGGTAATTGAATAATTTTCTTATTAAATTTTAAGAGCTATGATGGAAATTTCTAAAAGAGGATCGAGTGGGAATACCCCTCTGAAGTTGAAAGGAGTTGATATGGATGAGTTTGATCGTCAGAAAATAAATAGGTTGGAATTAGGGTTGAAATGGAATGATTTTCAAAACATACAAACCCTAGGTTTGGATGTATGGGGAGAATTCCCTTGGTTTTCTAAAAAATAATTTATCATGTTCCTTCTAAGAAAATTCAAGGATGGCAGCATTGTACTAGACAAAACTTATCTCATTTCAAAGGAAGCAATCGAAGCAGTTACTGGACTATGCAGTATTGGAGAACTTCCTAGATGAAAACAATAAAATACAAGGAAGTGGAGGAAATGATAGGAGTTGATAAGAACCCCTGAGCATTGTTGATCGATACTATTGGTGATTCCTCGGTTAGGTATGTTGCATTTGGAATTTCTTATAGAATATTTTTTAGAAATCGTGAAGGCTCCACCTCAACCATTGCAGTTTATCTAGCATATAAAATGGTAAAAGGGAATATACAACTTGATCTATATAAGCTAATCCTTGAAAATCCTACCAAGAATATACAAATTACACTAGGAGGAGGATACCCATTCTATTTTGGGTCCTTTCTTACATGTTTGGTATTTTATTTTCTAAAATCACTAGCGGGAAAGAGAGATATTGAGTAAGAATCTAGGATTCCTGTTGCAATACAAATATTCAAGCACTTGGAAAGCTTGGAGGATAAAGCAAGTGCATGCAAAAACTTTTTATTATCATTGTAGAATGTAATGAGCTCTGGTGAAGTCATGGTGAGTCTATTTGAGGAAGGTTCTTCCTCTAGAATGAAGGAATTGGAAGTAGTCACTAGTGATTCCCCTCAACAATCGAAGAAAATAAAAGTTGTAGATCTGAAAATATCATTGCTATCTCTAAAGAAAAGAAAGAAGAAGAAGAATCTTTCGCTGGATCAGAATCTTCCAATCCACAAGGCATTCGATCCATGTTAATAAAAGGAAAAATGAAGAAATTTGGTGATGTATAGAGTACGGCCTCACCCATTGATAGACTTAAATTGATGATGCTCTAGTTGAATAACTACCTCATAAAGGTATTGATGTATCTATTGTTTCTGATTCTTTACCTAAAAATTTAGTTGAAATAGTTGAAGAGAGAATGTTGCTTGGAGGTTTGGGAGGATGTAAGTTAGAAGATTTAGTTGAAAAGAGGTGTTTGAAAGAAAAACAAAGGTTATCTGAACTAATAGTAGAGACAAATAAATGCATAAAAGAAATTTCAGACATATAGAAGTATTGTCTTCACTGGCATGTTGCAGTTGCTAACTTTTGAAGTAGAATTGAAGCAATAGAATCTGAAGTGAAGAACATTGAGAAGAAATTTGATATTTTTGAGGGAAAAGAAGGGAAACAAAGGCTGAGAATTTGTGAACTACTTGTTGAAATGATCATTGTACAGAGGAAAAGGGATGATGTAGAGAAGACCTTCTGGTTTCTTAAGGAAGTGGTTGAGGTCCGGTTAGACCATCTTTCCAAAATACTCTTTGATGCAGAAGACTATGAGAAACAATGCTCATTCGCAGATTGGTCATCCTCCTTCACACTTTTGGTTGTATTGGATAGTGTGTGTGCAAGAATGGACTCCAAAATCCTTGAATGAAAGAAATTATATCCTTTTAACAAAAAGAGGTACAAAAAGGTATTTCAAGTGATAAATGTCATTCTGATTTGAAGAAGTGGTTGCTTAAAAAGTTTTGAATTTTTTGAATGAATTAGGACTTTTTGAATACTAGATGTCACCACGTTTACATCCTTTTGGTGCAGTTTTCCATTGATGTCAAAGGGGGAGACATTTGGAGAAGACTTTTTGGGAGTTTTTGGAAAGGGGGAAAAAAAATTGTTTCAAAAAATTTTGAATCAAACTTTTTGCACATGTCGCCATCAATGACAAAGGGGGAGATTGTTGGAAGTGTCATATATTTTCATTGATGCCACCATGTTTGTCTGGTACTATGTACCGATGTGCAAATCTTGCTTACCCTATCTGGTATTTGATCTAGTATCTCTGGTATATTGGTTCGCATATTTCCTTTGGTAATTAATATGATCTACGGTTTTGGGAAAAAATTTATAATTGTTAAAAGCATGTATACATGTATTCTTATATATTCATATGATCGAGTAATGCATTGGAATTGGTTATTAAGATTACATTTTGGTATTAAGCTAATCCTAGCCGACATGATGTTGCATGACACAGGTGAATTACTCTTGATATGAAGCCGACAAGTTATCATCTTGAAAATATGATTTGCATCAATTAGGTTGACCTAATCAATACATGCAAATATATCAGATATATATATACAAGATGGTTAAAAGATGAAATGGTAGTGAAGCGATGAAGGATAAGTAATATATATGTACAATGAATGTGAATGCTAAGAGAAGAAGAAGTGTGTGTGAGCGAAGTGTGTGAATAGTGGTTGAAGGTCACGCAAGTGAATACTCTAAGTATCAAAGGAACTGAACCTGCACATGTGGTGTAACTTCTTAGTTCAAATCTAGTGGTTAGCCATTTTTATTTACTTATTTTTGTAGGCAGTGTGCCTCCATTTTGGATAGTAAGTCCTTGTAACCAGTGAACTTTCGTATGTGGTAGTAAGCCTCTTATTACTAGTATTGATATGACTTTATATATTGTGAGTTAATCCTCACCGTGGTTTTTCCCTCATTGAGTTTTCTACATAAAATATGGTGTTCATATGTTGTGGAACTTAATGTTGGACTATTACTTTAATCTATTCTTTATTGCAATAATGTTTTATGTATTTGTTCAATGAGTTTGTGTGGATATTGATTCACCCCCCCTCTCAGTATCTATTTTATTCAACAGGCTCTCCCTTTTTAGCATTATGGGGGGTTTCTACTATTTGTGTTATTGCTTCCTTGGTTTTACATGTTGGAGTGATCTATGTATCTATCTCTTATTCCTTTGTAATTTTAGATGCACTATACATTAGTATTTGGTTACATGCATTTTAGTCAGATGGATAATTTACCATATGGACACTCTTTCATTCCTATTTCTAGAGGTTATTCACTTGAGCACCATATCATTCATCATTCGACAATAGTCAGCATCTTCTTTGTGCTTTTGTGATTTTCTACATGTTCCTCTTTTTCAAGACATTGTTTCAATTGAAGACTTCTCAAGTCCTTCACACCTTTATTTAGAGGCACTTTCAGTCCTTCATTTTCTTGTCTCTTTTGGAGAATATTTTTCTCCCACAGTGGTTTTCTCCTTTTCTCTAGTTTTGAGAGATCTTTTATTTATACATGGGTACCTCACTGGGCCTTATTTGCTAAGAGCCATCATGCATTATTTTTATGGTTTTTAGCTACTCCCTAAGTTCATCTTAAGGGGGGTGTTAATGTAATTATGCATTGGCTAATAATTAACTAATCTTTAATTTATTATTAGTCTAATGTATTCTCATGCACTTAAGCTAACGTTAGGAGTTTTTTATTCAGTTAAACATAACATTTCTTGTTAATTGAAGTGAGAAATTATTAGGTTTTCTCATATATAGAAACCAACCCTCATTGTATTATCACTCTCGATATTTACTTTTTCTCTTGAACTCTCAAACTTTGAGGACTTTTCTTTTCCTTAAAGATTATTGAGGTTCATTATGTAGATTTTTCTTGTTGATGAATATTGCACATATTATTTGTAGATATTTTTGTGGAAGGTGTATTTGTTTGTTGTTTGATCCTATGGCTCATTGTTTTGTGGTTTCTCATAATTATAACACTGTACACCATACCTCTATCAAATTAATGATATTCAAGAAATAATCTCTATTAGAGGTCATATGGAAATATATACATGGTTCAATTAACCATGCATCATGACTAAGCACAAGGAAATAGCGTTCTCCACATTTTAGGAGATGGGACACATAATGAGGGAAAGGTTATCCTTTTCCTATTTTTCTCTTAGTTCATTCAAGGAAACCCTAGAGATCTCAATATAATGATTAAATTGAGAGAAGGGGTTGTTATAAGGTCTTCTTAGGTGTGATTAAACAAAAAGGGGGGGTTCACCAATAAGAAAAGTCTTAGAAAGAAGGAAATGCAAATGGGATGCAAATCTAGCTATGCAACCTAGGAAATGAAACTTAAAATTAAAATGATAAATTGAGAATGAATAGAGGGGCACCTAGAAAACTAGAGATTCATGAAACAAGGTCTACAATCCCAAAATTATTTATTTTATGCCAGACTAGGCAATTTAGTCCTAGTTTAGGTCTTTGGATAAGATCAAGAAATTATAACTAGTAAACTAGGATCTATAGGAAATGATTGAAAAGTGGATTACTATGACTCATACACCCAAGGTGGAGATTTTGTCCCAGTATTAGGGTTTGGCTAAAACTCCAGTATCCTCTAGTGATATTTTGTAGCTTCTCTCCCTTCCGATCTTTGAGCATGAAACATTGAATTTTGGCTTGTAGGTGACTTTGCATGAAGATGACAACATCTTGACAACTTTGACAACATTCTTAAATCTTGCAACTTAGTCTTCAAAGGATCTTCAAACCTCAAAACACCTAGATCTACAAGCACACATGTAAAGGGAGAAAAATAGTTAGTGGATAGGGGTTTGCCTTGGTCAAACCTCATTTTGGTATTTAAACCTTGAAATGAAATAAGAAAGCATGAAGGAATGATGAATGAACAATATGCTATATTGAAACTCACCAAACCCTTGATATGTAGGTTGCAAACTTATGTGGAATGGATAGCATTAATCTAGATCTTGACACTTGACTGAACTATATGGATCTTAACTTGAATGCTTTCTTGGATCATGAAAACCTACATCACAAAAATTAGCTCAAAAAGACATAAGATGCATGATGACTTTGATGTGAAGCTTGAATCATGAATATAGCTCCAAAATTATTGATAATTACCTCTTGAATGCTCTTGAATTCTCTCTTTATCACCAATTTTCTATAGGAATGCTTCATCAATTTGCTAGGAGAAAATATATAAAATAACCTTGTACTTATACTTGTTTATGCCTAGTTTCCTAAAATTACAACACTAAAAACTAACATCAGATCTAGGAGAATAAAATACCTTCAAGAATTGAGTTCAAAATATGTCCAAGCTAAAGTGGGACTCATATGCCAGTTGGGGCATATGAGTCGCAGTAGCCTAGTCTTGGGACACAAATTTCAAGAAATGTTAAGTTTTAAGCCAAATTTAAGATCAAGCCCCAAAACTTAGGTGGGACCATAACACCCAAAGTGGTGTATGATTCTCAAGTCACTAAATCTAGAACACAGGGTAAAAACACAAATGTGATTTACAATTCGAGTGAGGAAGGAAAACTTGAAAAAAATGACCCCATACAAAAAATTATCTTTTAGGGCATCAAACGAACTATTTGGTTTGAGCGAACCAAAATAGGGTTCACTAGAGCCTAGGTTCAAGTGAACCCATTAAATTTTGGCCCCAAATTTCTTGTTCAAAAAAAACAAAGAAAAGGCAAAAGGAAAGGGGGTTCACTCGAACCCCCCTTTTACCCCCTTCTCCCCTTCAAGCACCAAAAATGTCCAGAATTTTGCGCTTCGAAGCTCAGGTTGAGGATGAAAATGGAGGATAATTCACAAACCCAATTGGATGATGGTATTCCTTAGAACAAGCTATCCAACGAATATAATTTTAATATGTTTTAGTTTTATTATGTATTTTTTTTTCGTTTGATTAAACATAGGTTTTTCACTGAAAATCAAACTCTTCGTTTTGCACATGTGGAAAAATAGCAAATTATCAAAAAAAATTTTAAAATATGAGTGCACCAAATATTGAAGTCCTTGATCCAACAAAAAAAAATTGAATTTCGATACATACAAAAAAAGTTACCTTGTATGTTGTCCTCCTATGTCTGAATTGTAATTGGTTGGACTTTGAAACTTGATTATAGAAAAAATATTCAATAAAAAACTATGAGACCAATTGGAATAACTCGATATCATAGTTAAAAATCTAAATTCGAAATAATTAGAATTTTATCCTTCATGTCAAAAAATTTATGTTGTATACAATGAGCGTCACTCCTTAAAAATGTTGTTTGCTGAAAAAACTAGTTTTTGAAGGAGATGGAAAAATAAGTGCAATGTAATTCAAAAAAATTTAAAAATATATATTTAGAATCTATAGACAAAATTTCACAAATCACTAGTTTGCATCATCTTCAAATTCCTCTTAGTTTAGTTGCTATATGTGCTCGAAAGTGAAGATTTAGTTAGAAAAAATTATTTCAGTGTCCAGTTTGGCCAAAAATTGCAAACCAATATTGTATTATCACCCCACACAACCAAAAATCATAAATTATGATTGGTCTTTAGTTATGTGTCAGTATTATCCTCAAAAAGATTAATTAAATAAGGCTTGTGGATGCAAAATAGGACAAAATAAGGCATAAAGAAGCCCGATTTTAGCAAGGAGGGCTCAAAAAAGTGTGAAAATATAAAGAGATACATTTTTCTACACTAAATTTATGCCCCAGTTTAGTGAGAAGAGAGAATTGCTTCAAAATTACACTAAAGTAGACAAACTCACATCAAGAAGAGTCAATATGTACTAAAGTTGGTTTACAATTTTTGGGAGATTTTAATATTTGTTGAAATCACATATTCTTAGAAAATATAATGATTTAAGCCTTAAAAAGTTCTATTTTAAGGATTCCAATTGAAGAGGGTTTTATCAAACCACCTTAGATCAAACCCCTTGGATACAACCTCGCTAGTTTTAAACCATACTTATAATGGAGTCTCCTTTACACCTATCAAAATGTTGATAAAAAACCACTTTTGATTTACCTTTTGGGGGATCAAATGAATTCATTTAATTTTATTTTTTAAGTATGTAGTCCTTATTATAAGCTTCCCAAAAACTATAATTTAAAAAATATAAAAAATTATTATTATATTTTTATTTTTTTTCTTGTGAATGTAGGGTTTTCACCGAAAATCAAGCTCTTTGTTCTGCACATGTGGAAAAATAGAAGATTACCAATTTGTTTTTTTTTAAATATGAGTGCACCAGATATTGAATTCCTTGATCCAACAAAAAAAAATTGAACTTTGATACATCCAAAAAAAGTTGTGTTATAGGGTTCGCCTATGTCTGAATTGTAATTGGTTTGACTTCAAAACTTGATTAAGGAAAAAATATTCAATAAAACACTATGAAACCAATTAGAAGCACTAGATATCATAACTTTACAAATATAAATTCAAAAAAACTAGAATTTTATTCTTCATGAAAAAAAATTTGTGTTATACGGTAAGCGTCACTCCTTAAAAATGGTGTTTAATAAACAAACTAGTTTTTTAAGGAGATGGAAAGAGAAGTGCAATCTGATTCCAAATTTTAAAAAACATATATTAAGAATCTACAGACAAAATTTCACAAATCACTAGTTTGCACCATCTTCAAATTCCTCACGATTTAGCTGCTATAGGTGTCCGAAAGTGAAGATTTAGTTAGAAAAAATTAGTTCAATGTCCAATTTGGCCAAAAACTGTTAACAAGTATTGTGGGATCACCCGCTAGTGAGATAGGATAACAAAGATCAAGAGGGTTATGAAATCTCCCTAGATCAATATCCTATGGCAAACCTACCTAGGCACAAAAGAACACACATGTAAATGATGTATAAAGTAGTAAAAAGATACAAACATACACTGCCAAAGACATAAAGAAGAAAGACAAGGAAAAGAAAAGTGGTGGATCAAGCCTCAACCATTTGTCCAACATGATGTGGATCAGATCTAAGCTTTTTTTCCAAAATATTTACAAGTGGAATGCGATGTGCGCAATTCAAACCAAACACACGCTCACAAGGGCTAGTGGAACCTCAAGTCATCCAATAGGTGAGCCCCTAGAGACACATACACACATGGATGGTATGCACTCACACAAATAAGTACCTAGCTATGGGAAAGACATGCCTAAGTTTGGCTCCCATACACTAGCCATACCAATGCTATACCTCCTAATAACATTGATAAGCTGCCACACAAAATTAACAGTAGATTCCATGAAGCAAGCAAATATTTGTATGCTTGACACCAATGAACAAACAAGATGACTCCACAAGTAAGAAAAGTGTGTTATGCAAGGTGGCCATATAATCATTATTATAAATGTAGGGTATATGCAAAGGAGTTTTTCTTAGTTCATGTAAGGTATTAACAAAGAGAATATCGTGCCTAATTTCTCCAAGAGAGGACCAATCAATGAATAGAAGATTCACAACTTAGGTGATGTAGTATGTCACATGAAGCCACTAAGAGGAATACAATATGCTAAGAGACATCACACTCTTGAAGGAAACCACACCCAATGTCACAAAAAAGTGAAAGATGCAACACATGAAGTAAGAAGACTACACAATGAAACATGAGTTGTAAAATGCAAAATAATAATGCCAATGTATGGCCCCACTTTAAATAAATTGTTAAACACCATGTTGTGAGAAATTACTTTAAAGTAGCAAATGATAAATGCAAGGTAAAAGTACAAAGTTGTGTCACACTTTTGGCCAACTTATCAACATAAGTGAATTTTATTATTTATAACTAAAAATCAATTTTGGTCAAACATATGATCTAGTAAGATTCATTCTAGATAAGTTAAATACTTCTACAACTTTTCCAACTAAAATTGCTGGCTAAATGCATATGTACCACCACTTTTAGGCCAATTTACTAAAAAAATGACATTATTTGAAAAATTTAATGCTTCAACAACTCCTACTCATATAAATAATATTTTTTTAAAATGTAAAAATACCATTTTGTAGATCCATAAGTGTAGTTTTAAAATATATATTTATTTTAATATTTTAATTATTATTTATATTTTATTTTTATTTTTTTACTAAAAGTAGGTTATTGGCACAAAAATATTAGGTTGGTTATCATGCCAAGAAAAATACTAAAACTTATTTAAATTTATTTTAAAAAATATGATGCCCTAGATAAAAGAATCAAGATTAAGATAGCATAATTTGTTTTATATTTTAGATAAATATTTAATATAAAAGTTGACATTGACTAGAAACAGTCGTGTTTTATTTCACACAAATTTAAATATTTATTTAAAAATATCTATTTGTTAAAATTGCAAAAAAAAAAAAAAATCCATGCCCTAAAGTTTCCAAGTATAAAAATACACAAAAAATTTGAAGGAAAAAAAAGAAAATTTATTATATAAAGCTTCATGTCTCATGTAACATCTTTTTTTAGCATTTTATTAGCAACTAAATGATAGTGTTAATTTATAAAAAACTATATTCAAATAATTTTATAATTTTTTCAAAAAAAATGCAAACATAAAATATACTAAAAATTACACATGTTATTGGTTTACATCATTTCAAAATTCAAAACATATATGCCACTTTCTAGTGCTTGAAGTTCAAAAGTAAGATTCGTGTTGTTTGTTTCCTTTATAAAAGTGTGACCCCACTTTATACTTTTACCCTGCTAGCACTAACGATAAAAAGGACATGAGAGCTTACTATAAAAGCCCTATGCCAAGTCACTTATTTCCTATAGACATGGAAAATGTAAATTTTTTGATTCAGCACACTTGATCTTGATTATTAACATCATTTCTTCTGAAATCATACTCTCAGCATTTCATCATATTTTGTCTCTTAATTTAATGAATCATTATTCATTTAATTAAGTCTTCCACTTCTAGTGATTAAATTAATCAATTTAATTTAATTAATCTTACATCTCTGTTTAATTAAATAAATCATTTTATTTGATTAAAATCTCTAAAGACCTCTTATTAAATTAAATAAATTAAACCTTATTTGATTTAATCAGACATATTCCTCCTTAGTTAAATAAATCAAATCATTTATTTAATTAATCATCTCCTCTCAATTCTGATTTAAATTAATTCATCTATTTGAGTCGAAATTGTCAAATCATCAAATCTCCTATTAAAATTATTCAAAACCCTGATTAAGTTAATCCCTCTCACAAAAATCCTCCAGAAAATGCAAATTGCACAATAAATCAATTACTTTGATTTATTTAATTCTCTGTTTTCCCTCACATGGCATCAAAAGGGAATATTCCCTCAATTTGAATTCAAAAAGGCCAAGTGGACTTGGTCCTTCCAACAAGGAATTTAAGGCCTCTTACATGTCCTTTGCCTTGAACCAAGTGACATTAACTTCATTTCCCTTCCCTCTTCAACAAGTCATTTCACAAATTTAAATTCAAACTAATTGCATTTATTGGCACTTTGGCCAAAATGTGCACAACCATCAACCATTCACATGGTGACAAGTGGTATTCAACCATTGGATTGAAAGTTAGTCCCACATTGCTCAAAGCTTGCTCATTCTTCCAAATTCAAATATATAAATTGAAGGCTTCTCTCCTCATTCAACACCCACAATCTCATGCAAAGTTACTCTCTTCACATTGAGAGCTAATTTTGCCCATTTCCACTCAATCATTCACCATTTTCACAATTTATAGCAAGGTTATGCTCAAATCTCTTTTGGAGATTTGACCATTTCACAATCACTCAAATTGCAACTTAGGAGTTGGAAAAGGGCCAATTTAAACATTCAATTGGCACCAATTCCCCCATGGGATATTAATTCTATTTGTTGATTTATATGTTTTTCCATATTGTGTTCTTCATTTTCCTAGTTTGAGTTAAATAGATGGATTTCATGGGGAATCTCTCATGCTTGTATGCATTTGATCTAACAATCTAACCTTGTTTTTTGTTCTTGTGCATTTGTAGGTTTAGGGGTTCACATTTTGGTGCTAGAAGGAGGGAAAATTTTGAGTTATAATCACGTTTTTTCAAAAATTTCGTGCTTTTTTTTTTTTTTGTCTTTTTGCAGGACATAGGAAATTGCATCACACATAGTTTCATGGCCCTATATTGTGCCACTTCCAGAGGTGCGGTGTCTTACTGTACTACTTTCAGAGATGTGGTGCTACACTGAACCTCGTAAAATTTCCAAACTATGCCACTATACTTTCTCGCCTATTAAATTTTTAAAATCTCTAAACATGCCGCACATAGGTCTACGGCACTATATCACATTGATTTTATAAAAGCAGCTTTATATTACACCACTCAAATCCCAATGTACGTTGCCCTATTTCCCGCCTCAAAATTTTAAAATTTCAAACCTAGCTACTTCACAAATTGCATCGATTGACCATATTGCACCGCACCTACAGTCTATGTTCCTGCAGAGTGCCACTCACAGTCAAATGTGCGACACTATATAGCACTGCTTTTATTCCAAACTGCGCCGCTTCTACAAACTACACCGCAGAAAATAGTTAGGTTTAAAATTTGACATGTACTTTTTGATTATTTGATTTTATAATTCTTGACCTTGTTTGTTGTCTTTGTGGTCTATAGTTTTCTGTCATTTTGCATGTTGGATTAAGGAAATAAGCAAGGTAGAAGGTTCATCATGGCATCATGTTCATTATGCACAAAATGTTTTTAAACACTAAAGTGTTGTTCAACAATCTTTAAGGATTTTTAAAATTTTGTTTGAAAGAAATTTGTTAATTTCATTTGCCTTAGAAACAACTAAATTTATTTTGGGTTTTAAAATGAACAATCAAATTTCTTTTCCAAAGTTGCAAAAAAGGCTAAAAAGAACCTTAGGAATAGCATACTAGATTTTGTTTAAAGGTTTAAAAAATTGAACAAGGCAACTGCACATTTCTTTTGGTGCTTAAAAAGAACTCATTATTGCTTTGAGGGATTTAAAATGAACATGTGTTTTTTGTGCCTTGTAATCTTTTTTGCAAAGTAGTGTCATTTAAAAAGGTGTATGCACTTCTCTCGCACTTCACGGCGATCTTGAGAATCAAAAGTCTTTTTGGTGACACTAAGTTGCATAAAGGATTGCATCCACATTTTATTTTTGGAATTAAAATTGAACCAAACATGCCAGTGTGAGTAAACTAATTGTGAGTGTTCTCCCTTTGTTTTTAAATGAAGGTTGATTGAACTACGAATAAGTTTATTTGCTTTTGTTTATCTTAGCGGGCCTGCCTTCTGGGAAAAAGTACTCACCCAAGGGAATGACTCAACCGGTAACACACTAAAGCCACGTGTATTTCCAGTCGAGATATAAAAGTGGGTACTGGAACAAAAGCCAGTATCACATGGTTGGCTCTGATGAGAAGAGCAGCAATGGTCTCTTGCCACATTCGTCAGCCTCCATGACTAGAAATTCCAAACTAAAACCCTTGTTTAGAAAGGCCAAATCCTTATCTATTTTGTTGGTGCAAAAGGTCATGTCCTTTGAAGCCGCCCCACATTATACATGTGGTTTTGTTGTAGAGATGGAAAGTATGCCGTGGGAGATTCATGGGTACTGATGCTTGGCTGACCCGAGAAGTGTGTGTCATGGAGGGGAGCCAGTGTGGTCAAGCATCTAGCCTTCTGCACAAAATATGTGCAGCTGGATTCGTCCTAGTGGGAACCCAACAAAATATTGTCTCATCATCCTAGGGTTGTAAAATGTGCTATGAAGTGAAAAATACATTGTTTGGTCCTCAAAACATTTGAAAAAATGAACATTCACAAAGACCTCCAAATTTCAAACCCCTTTGAGGAAACAAATACCTTTGACCAATTTAAGTACTCTTGTTTTCCCTAGGGATCATATCCTTAGAGCTTTCTAAGTGCTTGGATTCTATCATCATTTGTTTTCAATAAGGTTAAACATAGGAAACTTTTTCCCTATTTTCCTTGATTTCCACATAATGGAGATTGTGGGATGAAAAGGGAAGTAGGACATTAGACATACAGTTTAAAACATAATCAAGCAAGTGTTTAGGGTAAAAGGAAATACACTAAGCCAAGATAAAGGACAAATTGGACCTCATATGTGTTGCTTCAAATGATTTCCCAAAAGGTCAAAATCCCAAAACCAAGATTCAAAAGGATAAGTCTAAAATCCCATGAACAATGCCTTGAAATTCTCCTTGAAGTCAAAGAAAGACTAGTGTACAACTTCTATAAAAAGGCTTCAAGAAATAATCCAACTTTGTATGCATTCTACTATCAACAAAATCCTAAGCTTTTTGAAAGGTTTGCTTTCCTCACATAGGAACTCCAGCATGTTCTTAAACACATAGGTTTTGTAAAGAGAGTTATGTCTAGGTTCAAGTCTAGGATAAAATCCATCATCCTCATCCATCTTTCCATCAATAAAATCGCATCCCATCAACAAAATTTTGAGAAATTTAGAAAAAAATCATTCATGCTAAACTTAAAAGGGCACAAATCAGCATCACCCTATCTTGGCTTAACACACCTAGCCAAATAGTCAAAATCTCTTAAACAAATTTTCCTCTAGGATAATGCAAATCTAGAGGTTTTACTAGTTCATGATCACTTTGGTTGGCTTAATACAGTTAGCCAATCCATTTCCCTTGTGCAAGTTTTCCCTAGGATAACACAACTTCCTAGGGTCTACAACTTTGCTACAATCTTGTTTGACTTAATACACCTAGTCAAACCATCACCATTCATCTAAGTCCTACAAGTTTAGCATAACCCTTCAAAAGTTCTTCAAAAGTTTCACTCATCCACTTCATCCATTTATTCCGTCATCACTACCACCGTCTTTGATGTTTTGACTTCCCTAATTCTTCTCTTTTGGGCTTGAAAGATTAAGATCAAAACGATCCCTATTTTTATGGATCAAAGAAGATCACAATACAAGAAGAACATGGAAAGCATCAATGACATATCAACTTCTGGTGACTTAGGTCCGATAACCACCAAAGCAAAGCTTGTGAAATCCAACAATCCCCCAAGTAGCTCTTCTCTACCATCACAAAATCCTCAAGGGGAAGGTTATGAAGAGGATATCATCAATAAAGACTTGGGAATGACACAAAGGGAAATAACTGAAATGATTTGAAATCCAGAGAATCATAGAATTATCAATGCCATGCTTAAACTTAACCCTTCTCTATACTTACGCATGTTAACGGAAGGAGGGGTCCAGTTCCCTTCCGACCTTGACGTAGGCACTAGTATAGAAAGGCCTCTTACGAGCATACCCCCAGTGTCAATTCCTAACATCATCCAAGAAACTCCCATAATCACATCAACTATCACACCAACCTCACCAATTGTGAGCAAAGGAAGTGGTGTGTTTCGTGAGTTACAACAGCATCACCTTATAAATAACAAAGAGGTGAGTATCAATACCATACTAGAAAACTCTGTTTCGGTGAATCCATCACACTCATACGTCCCACTCAATTTCCACAATCCTATCGATTCATCCATTTCAATGCTACACCCACCTATCCACTAAACATACAAACTTCTCTACCACAAGGAGAAGGTGTTTTGTTTGGAACCGCGAGATTCACTAACCTGCTATCCTCTCAAGGGAACTTACCACCCTTTCCCCCATTACCATGCACATCCACATCACCTATGAGGGTGGATCTTCCCCCCTTACCCATATCTAGTTTCTTAAATCTAGGAAATTTGAGCTGCACACCGAATTCTCTCTTTTTTCTTGCAACATCACAACAACAAGTGGCAACCATTCAAGCCACTATGGTAAACACATCAATTGGTCCTAAAATCTCCCAAGGCATACCTTCTCAAGGACCAAGCATCTTGACCACACCGCCAACAACCCAAACCCCAACCACCACCACAACCCTTTCACCTATCACAACAGTTGGCGTCATTCCCATTCCACCACCAATCCCGCCAAAAGATAATGGGGTGAATTCATTCATCACCATGATCCAAGCCATCCAAAAAGCTAACCATTAGATGGTACCAAAGAAAAACCAACAAGCCACACAAGTTGTACAAGTCGCACAAGTTGTGCAAGTCGCACAAGCAGCACAAGCCACCCAAGAAGCCCAACAAGTGCAAGCACAAGCACAAGCCCAAGCTCAAGCCCAACAATAGGCACAAGCTAAAATACCAAGCAAAATTGCAAGCAATCCATCGACAAGCATACCAAAAAGCCCTGCAAGACTTTCAGACACAACAAGACAAATAACAAGCTTTGTTGGCATAACAACAACTTGACCAACAATAAGCTTTTTTGGTGCAACAACAGCTAGACCAACAACAAGCTTTGTTAGCACAACAACAACTAGACCAATAGCAAGCTTTATGGGAACAACAACAGATGGACCAACAATAAGTGTTGTTGGAACAACAGCAACAAGAGCAAAAACAAGCATTGTTGACACAAATGTAGGCATACCAATAGGCCTTGAACGCATAGCAGAGCTTGTAGAAAACTCACACTAGTACTCCTCCCACCAATCAAACACCTCAAATGCCTCAAAACACATTCATTCCACCTCCCAACCCAAGCAACAATGTCACAACACAAATCAAACTGCTCTCATAGCAGGTGTTGGACCTACAAGAAGGAAAAACAACAAGAACGTCAGGCAACTTGTGCTCTTATCCTTTCTACAGAAGTCTCTCCATGGCACCATTCCTGAAGGGATTTGAGATACCCAAGTTTGACAAGTATAATGGAATGGTAACCCTGAAAACCACATTAGGGAATTTTAGGTACATTGCATGGAGGTTGCATATGATGACACATATCGAATGCGAATCTTCCCCCAAAGTTTGACTGGACCAGCCATGGAATGGTTTTCTCGCCTACCCACAGGCATTAAAACATTCGAGGAAATTGTGGGAGCATTCCTTAAAAATTATGATTTCAACATGGGTGCGGATGTTAGTTTGGAAGAACTATCAACATTCAAACAAAGAAAAGGAGAGCTATTCACATCCTTCTTACAAAGATGGTAATTCAAGGCCAATCAGAGCAAGTGGACCATGCCAAAAGAGCAACAAGTTTGCACCATCATATAAAATCTAGATGAAAACTTGGCGTTCTACTTGAAAATGCAATGCATCACATCATACAATCAACTCATACCAAAGGCACTCAACATTGAAAGGCCCTTACCACGTGAGGAGGTGCCTCAACATTCACTCCACCACAAGATAACTTCCCATCTAACAATTATAATGATAAACCTCGAACATGGTCGAGGAATAAAAATATGACAAATGACAGCGTGGTCGATGCTAAAGTGGTCATAAATGCTCCCAAGTGGAATATCCAAACTCATCATCAACCACAAAATCATAATCACAATAATGTGTAGACTAACACAGTAGTAGCACAACAACAACCATTTCCCACTAGCAAAATCAACAACTTGGGTAATCAAGGAGGATCACCTCCCCAAGGCAAATACCCTCCCAAGAGGAATTTCACGGCCCTTGGGGAATCCATCGAGTCCATAATGAAAAAATTGGTCAAAGATAATCTAATCAAAGTCTCCAACTCTGAGCAATACACGGAACCCATGACCAAACCGCCATGGTATAATGGAAATCTCCTTTGTGACTTTCACAAGATCAAAGGGCATACAACCGTTAATTGCATGAGACTAAAAAAAATCATCCAAGATCTCATCGAGGACAAGATTATCAATATTGAATAGCCAGCCATAAATCAAGATCTGAACATATACACAAATCTGATGTTGAACCATAATCAAAGAAACAATCAAGGGAACAAAAAAGGCAAGTAAAAATATGCTAGTGCTAATCTAGTATATGAAGAGATAGTCAGATGTGTTGATGAAATGGTCACGGTCATTAATGTCAAGGGTGCCAACACTGACTGTGGAGTCACCACACGTGGCGACAAGGTCACAATTGCAGGGGTACCGCCTAAGACCCCCACTTTAAATACAAAATTTGTCCCTTATGACTATAATGTCATCTACCAGCTGAAGAGAACCCCCACACAGATCTCTATCATGGAGCTATTAAAAATTTCTTTTGCCCATAGGAAAATTCTTGATGAAGCGTTAGAAGCATCCACTATCTCCACCACCCTTAACACATAGCAATTTCAGGCTATGGTTGGTAACATCATTACCCCAAATCTCCTTACATTCTCTGATCAAGACTTCCCCCCGCAACCATCTCATAATCGCGCACTTCACCTACAAGTGTTGGTCCATAAAAAGAAAGTTAAAAGAGTCCTAGTGGATGGAGGTGCAAGCCTAAATATATTCTCTCTCAAGCTTATAAATAACTTGGGATTTGTTGAGGATTTCATCAACAAAAATAAGAGCATCACAATAAGGGCATATGATTATCAAGAAAAAGTGTCTGAGGGCACTATTAAAATCCCCATTCAAGTGGGAGTGACAACCATGGAGACTACCTGTCAAGTCCTTGACCTTGAATTACCATATAACATCCTCCTTGGACATCCATGGATCCATGGAATGAAAGGAGTGGCCTCGACATATCACCAATGTATCAAATTCTTGCACCAAAATGAGGTCACTATACATGGGGATCCTGAACCATTTTCTTACTGCAAAAACTTGGAAGCCAAGTTTTATAAAATCCCCCAAGTACCAAAAAATGATGAAGGCCCATCCACTTCATACATTGACCCATCTAACCTCACCTCTACTTCTGCGACAAAGACACCCGCCATCCTTGACATATCTAACATCAAAAATATGATCCAGGACAATGGATGTGGTGACTACAAAATGAGAAGGAATGCATTTGTTGTAGGAGAGTTACCATAATCTCCTACGTCGCATGGGCAACCTCAACCAAACAAAACACCCATCCACACCCTTAGGACCAACCCCTCTAGATTCCACCATTGGGGAGACCTAAGTCAGGAAAGTATTGGTGATGAGGATATTTCAAGCATAATATACTGCGATGCAGAACCTGCACCCACATTACCCATGGATGAGGCCAACAAAGGGCTACAAATAATTCTTGGCATGAGCTACAATAGAAATGAAAGCCTTGGAAGGAATAATGATGGACACCTGGAGCCCATCATTGTAGAAAGAAGAATGTGGAACCTTGGCGTTAGATGTACTCTGAGTATAACCGTATGTGGTAGAGGTACTCCGAGTAGGTCAGTTAGGAACTCTCCTCAAGTATCAACAACAACCCTTAGACAACCTGTTTGCCTAGGTATCCCACTGGACAACTTCACCTTTGACGTCACTGATGTTTGTGCTAGTAGTGACGATGATGACACCATAACAAGCCTTCCCAAGCTCTTTGAGGATTCCACCCTACTAATTATTAGAGCCTGGCCAGCCGAGTCAAACCAACAAACCCACCAAATCACCTTAGTACACCCTCAACTCATCGATCATGACCAACGAGGATCGCCAATTCTAGACTCATTCAAAAAAGATGAGGCTCTCTCGAAATTCATGGGACTAAGGCATATAGTTCCATGTGGGGATCACAAAGTAGGTTTTGATATCACATTAGACACCCAAGAATATTACAGGGAGATGATTGAGTCCTTCAGTTGTAAAAGAAAAATATTGAGAAGAAGCTCGAAGTTATTGAGTGAAAACCACATTGTGGCACTCTCTAACCACATAAAAGTAAAAATAAAGGATGCATCTAATGGTGAAAACCTCTCTGAGGTTCCAGAGGATGAAGGATTCAATCTCCCACCTACTGCACTACATCAAGAAAAATCAGCAATCCTGGTAGAATAGTGTAATCTTGTTAACTTGGGAATGGAGTTGGAACCAAAAATCACATTCTATGCTCAATCACTTCTGACTGAAGAACAAGAATTATTGGCTACATTCTTGAGAGAAAGAAAGGTAAAATTTGCATGGGCCTACGCTGACATGCCAGGTCTGGATCCTGAAGTAATGGTTCATCATTTAGCCATTCACCCTAGAGCGAAGCCAGTTAGACAGACACAAGATGCTATCCCTAATGGATGGCTTCTCGGGGTACAATCAGATAATGATCACAAAAGAAGACCAACATAAGATGACATTTACATGTCCTTGGGGCACCTACTAGTGGAACGTGATGCCATTTGGGTTAAAGAATGTAGGGGCTACATACCAAAGAGCCATGAAATTGATATTCCATGACATGATCCACAAAATAATTGAAGATTATGTGGATGACATATTGGCTAAATCAAGGAAAAGGCAAGATCGCATAGAAAATTTAAGTACAATTTTTGACCGATTGGAAAAATTCAAGGTCAGGCTCAACCCAAAGAAATGTGTCTTTGGGGTACAATCTGGAAAACTTTTGGGGTACATAGTATCAATGTGAGGGATAGAAGTGGATCCTGCAAAAGTAAAAGCAATCCTTGATATGGAAGCACCCAGAACACTGAAGCAACTTAGAGGACTACAAGGAAGACTCGAGTCCATCCGGAGGTTCATAGCACAGCTAGCAAATAAACAGATTGCCTATTCACATCTGCTCCACTACGAAGTAGTGTATAGGTGGGACAAAAAATGTGAGCAAGCATTTAAAAATATCAAGGAATACCTACTTATGCCACCAGTGCTAATGCCACCGATCGTAGGGAAACCATTGATTCTATACATATCAGCAACGATGGCTACCCTTGGTGCCCTTTTAGCCTAGCATGATGAAAAGGGAACCAAGCCGGCCATTTACTATATCACTAGAACAATGGTAGGACAAGAGCTCAATTACACATCAATAGAAAAATCTTGCCTGACAGTGGTGTTTGCAGCCTGTAAATTTAGACACTACATGCTAGCTCATCAAATTAAGCTAATTGCCAAGATAGACCCCCTCAAGTATCTATTGTCAAAAGAAATGCTTATAGGCAGAATGGCTAAATGGGTTATGATACTATCTGAGCATGATATTGAGTATGTAGAGAGAAAAGCAATCAAGTGACAATTCATTATGGATTAGTTAGCAGAGGCTCCAATATATTTAGACAACCCGCTCATATCAGAGTTTCTAGATGAATCCATTTTCAATCTCAGTGCAGCCTATCATTGGAAACTATACTTTGACGGTTCCCACACACAACATGGATCAGGAGCCAGTGTATTCTTCATCACACCCCAAGGGGAACATATACTGAGATCCTACAAGTTAGCATTCCCCTATACCAAAAATATAGTAGAGTATGAGGCCTTAACCATAGGTCTCAAGATTGCAGCAGAGTGGCGAATTATGGCATTAAAGGTTTTTGGAGACTCACAACTTATCATCAACCAAGTCAATGGTGAATACCAAACTAAGGATGATAAGCTTACAGCATACAAGAAGTTGGTAGAAAGCCTCAAGGAATCATTTATCGACATCACCTTTGAGCAAATATCGATGGCAAACAATGGAGTAGCTGATGCAATGGCAAAAATTGGATCCATGCTAGATATCCCTCGCAATGTCTCAAAACACAAATTCCTGGTAGAGCAACTTCTCGTACCCATGTTTGAGGTACCAAAGTCAGAATACGCATGTGAACTCATTGTTCCTGATGATCATTGGTATCATGACATCTACACATATCTAAGATTAGGAATCCTCCCAGCCAACATTACCTCGAACCTCAAGCAAACCTTTGTCAAAAGGTCCTTATGATTTTCTATCCTAGGAAAAACCCTCTTCTGTAAAAGCATCAATGGAACCCTGTTAGGTTGCTTAAAACATGAGGAAGCCCTAACTGCTTTAATTGAGGTACACAATGGCACTTGCGGTTCACACTTGAGTGGTATGACCTTGGCTAAGAATTTGCTGAGAGCCGAGTACTACTGGCCTACAATGGAAAGAGAGGCACATGATTTTGTCAGAAGGTGTCTATAGTGCCAGCAGCATGGGGATCTCATTCATGTACCAACTCAAGAATTACATCCCATTGTTACACCTTGGCCCTTTTCCCAGTGGGGGCTTGATCTCATAGGTAAAATGTCACCCACCTCATCCAATGGCCACAACTTCATTATCAACGCCACTGAATATTTCACAAAGTGGTTCATAGCAATTCCCATGACCTACATCATTGGAAAGCAGATATCCAAGTTCACCCTGAACTACCTCATTTTTCGATACGGTGTTCCCCAATCCATTATCTCTAATAATGTGGCACCTTTCAAGAATCAGGATGTCCGTGACTTGTGTGAAAATTCAAAATCCAACACCGTTTTTCCACCCCATACTACCCACAAGGAAACGGGAAAGCAGAAGCCACCAACAAAACCATTCTGAAGATCCTTAAGAAAAAAGTCAATGACTAGTCATGACTGGCATTTGTAGTTAAACCCTACCTTATGGTCCTACCACACTAGCATCCACATGCCAATAGGCACCACCCCATTCTCCCTAGTCTATGGATCAGAAGTCATCCTCCCTATTGAGATCGAGCTCCTGTCACTAAGGATATCATTGCAAAACCTCATCATAGATGAAGAATATAGGGTTATAAGACTAAATGAGCTAGAGCTACTAGATGAACGGTGCATGGATGCCCTAAATCATCTATAGGTCTACCAAAATCACTTGAAAAGAAGCTACAACAAGAAGATCAAGAAATGTACCTTCCAAGTTGGCGAACTTGTGATGAAAGAGAACCAAAAGAATATGCCAAATCCAGAGAGAAAAGGAAAATTTTAGCCCAGTTGGCTGGGACCTTTCATCATCATAGCCAGCTATAAATTAGGAGCATATCAATTAGCAACACCAAAAGGCGAGCCTCTGCAAGAGCCTCTGAACAACTCACCTCAAAAATTTTTATGCCTAAAAATTTGCAAGGTATAGAACCAGAAAAAAACAAAAACAATAAGAAAAAGTCCTAAAAAAATGGTTACCTTGATGAAAACCTAGCAAACAGGCATCTTGGTGACAACTAAAAAATCAAAATAATACAAAAATCCTAAAAAATCTGAGAAAGGATTGAAAACAGTAAAGAAAAAAATTGTCCTCTAGTGAAAACCACTTCG
This sequence comes from Sequoiadendron giganteum, assembly GCA_007115665.2. Classification (NCBI taxonomy): domain Eukaryota; kingdom Viridiplantae; phylum Streptophyta; class Pinopsida; order Cupressales; family Cupressaceae; genus Sequoiadendron; species Sequoiadendron giganteum. The sequence continues at coordinate 247,592,140 of CM021105.1, read as the reverse complement.
GTGGCACTTTGGACAAGTACCTTGGTGAAAACCTAGCAAATAGGCACCAAGTGTAAATAAACCACTCCCCTTCCACCAGGATCTACATGACTCACTCATCCACTCCATCACATTTCATTAATCATCCATCCACCCATCCGCTAGCATCCATACCATAGCCTGAGTTGATGTCCATATCATATTCCACCATAGTACTACTTGACGTATTCCCAAGGTTAGTTTGTGCTATCTTTATCAAAGTAGTCTATTGCTTAAACGTTGGGGGAATGTCCTTGAAACTGGCAGTGGATCGGATTTGTGTATATCTTTTGTGCTCTTCCCAAAATCATCAAAAATCCAAAAACATCCAAAATCCATCAAAAAACCCAAAAACATGTCAAAATATCAGAAAATCTTCAAAAAGTTCATCATTGAGTCTTGTCAGTCTTTCACCTTGTCAGAACTACATTGTCTCTAAGCTTGAATGTAGGCAAGGTTGATTTTTGATCATCCCTCGAGATAGTTACGTCAGTCCTTTAGGCATCCACCACAATAAAATGGCAATCCATTTGCCCATCTATCTCATCATTGAGTCAAGTTTGTCATCAGTCAAACTACGTGGTCTCTGCATGTCTAATGTAGAAAAGCATAGTCTATGGATCAGCTCCTGAGGCCCCTAGGATAGGTCTTTAAGATTAGTCCTCTCATCACAAATCTAGAAAACACCAAAAACATTTGTAAAACATCTCAAAATTCCAAAAGCAGCCTCAAAATATTTGAAAAACCCAAAGTGGTGCATCCATCTCATTTCACTTTACCCACAATATTCATCATTCCATAATAAAATCAATCGTCTCCTTCACCCTTTGGTGATTCAGTCAAAAGCAAGTCTAGAAGGTTCAAAAGTGAACACCTAATCATCAAAGCCTTGAAAGTCTAAGTTAGTAAGAAAGCAAGTTGGTCAACTCAGAGTATCAATAGCCTATCATCCAAATCAGTCCCATCAAAACCCTGATCACAACATATCCTAGGATGAAGCTTTCTTGCGATGGAAATAAGCATCAGGTACCCCATAGTAGTTTAGTCTTAGCTAGCGGTATGAAGAAGATTAGCTTGTTTGGTTTGCTTTATTTAGTATTTTATTGACTTATCTTATTTTGTGCTCATTCCAAGGACCTCTCAATGATGTCTAAACAAATCAGGTTTAGAGAGAAAGGAACGGGGCAGTGATTATTATCTTTTTTATTTGTTGTACTTTTTGGATACTCTTGTAAAATAACTTAGTCATACATGCTTTGTTTGGTTTGTAGAGAGGGTGTTTTAGGTATCTTATTGACCACATAGGAAGGCTTGATTTTCTATGTTTCGGTCCGATATGTTTAGAATATCTAAACTACATCATGAATAAGGTTAAGTATGCTAAGTGTGAACAGGCATACTCCTATCTGATTGTTGAGTCAAAGTCCATCATACTAGGTACAATGCCATCATGGTCCTTTATACCTTGATGCATTGTACCTATGTGCATTATCAAACATAATGAAATTGGTCCCTTTGAAAATCCCAACTCCTACAAAAGAAAAATCATCATCATCCTAACTAAATCACTAATTCTAAATTCTTTTATCTTCCTTCCAAAATAACATGGTATCATGATAGTAATCAAAATATCACCAATGCATAAACCCTGCATCCACATGATCATTAGCATAAAAAGAACATTGCATCATATCATTATCTTAAGTTATGAGGAATAATATAAATTTGTTATTCTAAGCATCTTAAGAAAGAATTGCATCATGATTAGCATCCATTACCATTTGCATCCATTCACACCATCATTACCACACATTACATTCAAAAGATCATCATTACAATGCATGAAAAAGATACAAAAAGAAATGCATCCATTAGAAACATACATCATATTACATAGGAACATCTCATAGCATCATAATAAAACTACATATCATACATTTGTAAAAACATCTCATAAAAGGGTGAGTCATCTCATATATATCATCAAAAAATACACTGTTATGATACAAATCGAATCAAGTGTACATCGAAACACATGGTACAATAGGGGCAACAATGTAGCCCATAAGATCAAAAATGAAAAACTGTCTATAATCAAAAGGGCTAGCCCTGTTGGCTGCTTCTCTCCCCCACCTGCCTGTCACTGTGATCCTCCGGCGACTGCATCCCTGTCTACTAGGAGAAGGCTAGTACTCAGCCTGCTGCTGGCACTACCTATAGGTAATGTTGTCGATAGTACTCGGCCTCTCTGATAGCCTCTCTGTATGCTCAAAGATCAACTAATCGGCCCCAAGATGTGCAGGTTGTGATGTCTATGTGTCTCCATCAACTAATCTCCTTATCCCTCTCAGATCATGCATGATCTCTCTCAACGGTAACTGCAATAACCTGCTAATGTGCCTGATCTCTCTCTATGGTCAAGACCTATACCTGGCCCTACAGCTATTGAATCAATGCATCCCAGGGATCTAGCTGTCCCACTGGTGGTACTACTGGCTGATGTTGTGGGACCACCTCAGGCTGCCCATTCTGTCCTACTTCCCATTGTGCCTAGTCTCTTAGAGGTGTCCTTTGGGGAGGTGGTAACCTCCCCGACCTCTGCTTGCTGCCCTACCCCTAGCCCTCCGATGAGGGATCGCTGCCCCGAGAACTATCAATCTTAATGGAGGTTGAAACCATGCCCTGTATGCTAGATTGACCCTTGCATCTGCTGGCCCCTGATCATATGGCCATGGCCGGGCCACTAACTATCTAAACAAGGACACTGCCTCATCTGCGGGAATGAGCTGCCCCATGTTGTCTCCTTTGGGGTACAGGAAAAGATGGCCATGTACTGATCATCAGGCCTATCCTGCATCTCGCCAAACTGTCTGGCCACCCTATTAGGAAGGTATCTCTCTACCATAGTGTGCTCTCAGCCCTATAGGAACCTATCCTAATGTGCAAATAAAATTTGTTGTGCATCATCATACCACGAGCCTATGCCCATCCATAGCCTCCAGAAAAACTCTCTCATCTCATCCAAAGCCCGTCGCTAGTAAGCCAAACCAACCGTGCCCATATGCGTAAAGTGAATCTCTGCCTCACCATACTGCCACATAGCGAGATCATCAATATCTGTAAAAATTGGTGTCACATCTGGGAAAAGTACTGGGATCTGCTCCCATGCCCAAATGTGTAGAAGGGTAACTCCGGCCCCGAGAGCTTGGCTATCCAGGTAAGCGAACTCGTGCAAATCTCTATACAAAGAGGCCAACAATACAGGTCCCCAGGCAAAGCACTCTCGATGAACGCACATCCGCTGCCATGCCAATCCCCAACCTGGACAAAAATATCGGCCATGCCGATCAGGAGCTAAAAGACCAGAAATAATGGTAGCCACTATCAATCTGTAAGTAGGAGTCCTACCCTGGTATCGCTCCAAGTCTATCTGACCATCGTAAAGGATCATCTCATCAATTCCCATAACATCAAAGCAGGCCTCCCTATCATCCTTCAAATCGTAGATCACTCAAGCTCCATGGATGTTTAATCGGAGGATGCGCTAGACATCCTCAAGTGTAATGGTGGCCTCGCCAATAGGAAGATGGAAGGATGACATCTCACTGTGCCATCGCTCGGCTAGGGTAGTCATCATACCAAAATGTGCCCGAATAGGAGGGACATATGCAACGTACCATAGCCCAAGAATCCCAAGCTACTCTTGGAGATATATGTGCATACCCTATAGTCTCCTAAGTATCAACCACTAGTGCTCCCTTAAATGAAGTACCTAAAGATGCTCCTGCACAAGGGAAGGTACCGCATCAATTTTCCTAAAGAAAATCTGCTACCCGTGTCGTATTTCACTTTTGGAACAACAAAAGCGAAGCTATTCTCAAAAGTGGCATAGTTTGTAATGTTCCAAACTATGTTGCACAGTAGAATTTGGCACCCCCTTTCGAAAAATTGCACCGCGCTATGCTACTTGTGTGTGTGGTCGGGTTTGGAGCTGAAACCCTAATTCCCTAAACAATGTTGTGCGATGCTCTATGCATAAGCAGTTCTATATAGGATCCTGCGGCCCCAACTTGGCATTTTCCTCGGCGCTATATAGCATCGTGCTGCATAAACCAAATCTAAACCCTATTTAATGCATGAATAACGAGGAAATTGAAAGTTGGATAGGGGTACATACCATGGGTCCTGCAACGACTGGTCACTGATGCACTCGTACTCGCTCGGAAACGTGCTTAGGAAGTTGTCGTTGTTCCATCTTGACCAAGACTTAGAGCTCAAGGTGTCAATTTTTGAAAGGTTTAAGATTGCAAATGTATTGAAAGTGACCCCTCAAGGTCTATTTAAGCCTGAAAAATTAGGGTTTTTTGACCTAATTTGACCTTCCAACTAGGGTTTTGGGTCTTCGATCCTATTTTTGTCCAATTGAGGGCCATTCAACATCCTTTATGGCATTTTAATGCATTTTTTTGGTATTTCGGGGTATTTCTAGCCTATTTAACACTTTATCCACTTTTTTTTCACGAGATCATCCAAAAAATCAAAATTTAAGTCTGATCTCTCGAGGGGGCAATATCTAGCAATATCCTTCTACTGGGGCAGCAGTGGGGCATTTGAAAAAATCAAGAAATTTTTTGGGCTTTCGATTATAGCAGTTTATTCTTTGAATCAATGCAACAATTACATTGCTTCAAAGAGGGGCAGAATGTAGACATGGAAAATGTAGACTTTTCGGTTTGGCACACTTGATCCTGATTACTAACATCATTTCCTCTGAAATCATACTCTCAGCATTTCATCATATTTTTTCTCTTAATTTAATGAATCATTATTCATTTAATTAAGTCTTCCCCTTCTAGTGATTAAATTAATCAATTTAATTTAATTAATCTTACATCTTTGTTTAATTAAATAAATCATTTTATTTGATTAAAATCTCTAAAGTCCTCTTATTAAATTAAACCTTATTTGATTTAATCAAACATATTCCTCCTTAGTTAAATAAATCAAATCATTTATTTAATTAATCATCTCCTCTCAATTTTGATTTAAATTAATTCATCTATTTGAGTCAAAATTGTCAAATCATCAAATCTCTTATTAAAATTATTCAAAACCCTGATTAAGTTAATCCCTCTCACTAGAATCCTCTAGAGAATGCAACTTGCACAATAAATCAATTACTTGATTTATTTAATTCTCTATTTTCCCTCACATGGCATCAAAAGGGAATATTCCCTCAATTTGAATTCAAAAAAGCCAAGTGGACTTGGTCCTTCCAACAAGGCATTTAAGGCCTCTTACATGTCCTTTTCCTTGTGCCAAGTGACATTAACTTCATTTCCCTTCCCTCTTCAACAAGCCATTTCACAAATTTAAATTCAAACTAATTGCATTTATTGGCACTTTGGCCAAAATGTGCACAACCATCAACCATTCACATGGTGACAAGTGGCATTCAACCATTGGATTGAAAGTTAGTCCCACATTGCTCAAAGCTTGCTCATTCTTCCAAATTCAAATCTATAAATTGAAGGCTTCTCTCCTCATTCAACACCCACAATCTCATGCAAAGTTACTCTCTTCACATTGAGAGCTAATTTTGCCCATTTCCATTCAATCATTCACCATTTTCACAATTTATAGCAAGGTTATGATCAAATATCTTTTAAAGATTTGACCATTTCACAATCACTCACATTGCAACTTAGGAGTTGGGAAAGGGCCAATTTCAACATTCAATTGACACCAATTCCCCCATGGGATCTTAATTCTAATTGCTTAATTAGGATTTATATGTTTTTCCATATTGTGTTCTTCGTTTTCCTAGTTTGAGTTAAATAGATGGATTTCATGGGGAATCTCTCATGCTTGTATGCATTTGATCTAACAATCTAACCTTGTTTGTAGTTCTTGTGCATTTTCAGGTTTAGGGGTTCACATTTGCAAATGAAGCTACGTCATGAAAAGGGATTTCCCCCAAAATGAAATCCCAAAATCACAAAATCTTGGGATTAATGGCTCGTATGTCTTTGCTATAATATTTTTAGAGAGCTTGAAAATATCATCATTCCCTATATACTCATGGAATAGGAAGAATAACACAAAGAGAGTGAAACAAAGGAAAAACTTTCAAGTCAAAAGGGAAGAGACCTAAATGTCTTGAAACCTTGCATCATCCCTATAGTGTTGAAAAATGTTCTTAGGGACATTTTCACACTTTTTGGGGCCCTCCTTATGGAATTGAGCTTAATCTTTCATTGATTTAGTGTTGTAATGTGGTTGACACATTCACATTAGGTCTCGGGTCCTTGTGAACTAATGGATTTAAATGGTACCTTGCTAAAGTGTTGTTAAGTTATGTAACTCACTTTCACACTTTTCTAAGGTTTTATTAAATAACTAAACTTAATAAACCTTAATTTTTAAAATAAAACTTATTATTTCCTTATTTGGAGTGTTCTAAAGTGTTGTACCACACTTTCACACTTTTTTAGGCTTGTCATTAATAATTGGGCTTTTGATGCTTTAATTGGCCCTATTTTGCATCCACAAGACTTATTTATTGCATCTTTTTAAGGATAATTCCAACACCTATCATTAGTCAATCATAATTCATTTGTTTTAGGTTTGAATGGACCAGATTTAATGATCTAGGACTCATTCACCACGTTCAGCGAATGAGTCCCGTGTGGCTCAAAATAAAAATTAACTCAAACTTCTAGTGAGATTTTATTCTCCTAGATTTGATGTTGGCTCGTAGTGTTCTAATTTTAGGAATTGTTTCATAATTAAGTATAAATACAAGGGTTTTTCACTCATTTTCATCCCAAGCATTCAATTATTCATTATTATGGAAATTTTTAGTTTACAAGCATTCACAAGAGAATTCAAGGCAATTCAAGGGCAGATTATCAAGAATTTTAGAGCATGAATCATTGTGTCAAGGACTTCATGCATCATGTTTGGTTTTGAGCTAACAATTGTGATGTATGATTTTATGATTCAAGCAAGCATTTCATTCAAGACCTATCACCTTCAAGCAAGAGTCAAAGATCTACATATAGTGGAGCCACTTCATACATGTTTATAGCCTCTTATTGCTAGGGTTTCTTGAGTCTCAACATCAAATTTTGTTCATTCATCATTCTCCATTCATATTTTATTCTATTTCAATGTTTAATTACCAACAAGGGGTTTGACCAAGGAAAACTCTGATTCACTAACCCAACAACATTTTTCCCTATTATTTGTGTGTGATTTGTAGGTCTAGGTTACAAATTTCCTAAGGAGCAAGTTTGGAGAAAAAAATCAAGAGCTCAAAGTTGTCATCAAGTCATGAAGAGAATTAGAGATTACCTACAAGTTTCAAATTAGGGTTTCGTATCTAGAGATCACTCAAGAAGAATAGAGTAGATAGAGAAGAGCATGCTCAGCCTTTCAAGCTTCAGAAAATCCCAACTAGACTGATTCACCACTTTTGGGGGATGAGTCCCAATTCCAATCAAATTTCATATTTTTGCAGATTCAGACGCCCATTTGGTAGATTCTTCCCATGGAGAAACCTAGTTTTTGGACTAGTTTTCCTAGCTTTGTAAATGAGTCCCAATTAGCGTTAAAGTTAGAATTTCTAGTGTTTCAGAGCTTCACTTAGTCATCTCCAAATTTTCAAGTGCACACCTTTCTTTTTGTAGGTTTTTGTATTGTTGTATTTACTTTTCTAGGTCATTTTATAGTGCATTATACTCAATTAGAGTTTAGTATTGTATCTTGTGTTTCATTTATCTTTTTGAGTATAAAATTAGTGCTGAATCCCTTATTAGATCATATTCAACCCCTAGAATAACCCTCTTTCAAGATCTCTTTCTCCTTTGCATTGAGATCTCAAGGGTTGGTTCTTGAGTGAAAGTTACTGAAAATTGTCCTTCTAGATCCTAAAACCCTAGGAGGGAAACAAAAAACAAATCCACCTTTCAATCCCCAAAAGGAAAAATACAAGACAAATGAAAAGATAATGGAAAAGCTTTTGGGTCAACATGGAAGAGACACAAATGTCTTGATGCCTTTCATCATCCCCCAAAAAAAAAGCACAAGAAAAATGAAAAGGTAAAATTTTATGATGATATAAATAGAGGAATGTTACAAAGAAAGAGATACATCAAACAAAACAGTATGTAGGATCATATTGCTCACATGCAATCATAGAAAAGAAACAAGAAAAAGAAAATAAAGATAGGACTAGTAAGGCACATGCAAGTCAACCTATTACTAGGTCGTCCACATCTCGATCTTGTTCATCGTATACGAAAGGTGGAAAACTAGCCAAAGGGACAAAAATGAGTGTAGTACTAGGAAAATCATATCTAATTTTTCCCCAACTAAGCACAAGACAAGAATGAGTCGAGGTAGGTGATTAGAATGAGCTCCTTGTGATAAAGAGAATGATTTGGAATGAACGTATAACATGAAATAGTGAGAATGTTGGGATCCTAAAACTATTACATGGAAAGGAGTGGAATGCACCCTTTTAAGGGACTATCTTTATTCAATATCAAACTTTTAAAATATTTGTTTTAAAGCATAAAATTCATCAATACTGTGTCTAAGAACTCTATGATATTAACAATCAATGCACTTGTTTTCTTAGGATTTGGTTTTTGATTTTATCACATGGGTGGTAATGCAATAATTCCTTGACTTAGAAGTATGTGTATGGTTCTTTCAGTTACAAACAATAGACAAGGGAATTTTATCTTCTTTAGTTTGTAAGGCCTTCATTGCTTGTTAGATTCACCAATTTCTTGAGTTATATGTTGAGAAGGACTTAGATGATCCTATCATTATTACAAGGCATTGGTTGTTTTTTAGGAAGGAGGACACTAATGTGAGGAGGAGGATCTTGATATATTATACCTTTGGTATCTTCAATTGGTATTTGTTCTAGGAGTTGATGAATTTCATGCTCACTTTTTGTCTCACATCTTGTTTTCTTAAGATCATGAATCCTTTTCCATATGTCTATTTTAGGTTGATGGGAGTGTTGGTCACTTTGTTAACATAGGATGGTTGAGTGTTTACTTGATTAGAGGTTCTAGGTTCACCTATTGTATGAAACTTATTCTCAATTTTTTTTTCAATTTTGGGAAGTAAAAGACCAAACATCTCAAGTTGCGTTGGTTGTTTCAAAGAAGGATAAAAGGATGACTTAGTCTCAAGGTTGCTAAGGAAATCATTTATCAAGTTGTTCATGTTGTCATCATCTTCTCCAATGATGTCAACTTGACAAGGAGGACTTGCATTAGGAGATGATTGAGCATGAGTGAGTTAAATTTAGGATCATTTCGAAAGACACTATTTCACACATCCACATGATTCCAAGAACATCCAAAATTTACCAAAGTACATATCCATTATGAAATGTAATGCAATGACCTAAAATGAAGTGCAATTTTCAGATTCTACACAAGGTAATTTTCTTATTATAGTATTCAACAATCTAAAAAATGAAATGTTGTAAATGTATTTAAAAATAAATAAATGCACAAAATGAACAAAATTAAGCTAGATCCAATGAAATGAATCAAACAGAATCTCTATAATCTGAAACAAAAATCTAACAACACCAAATAGAGGAATATAAACAAGGTTTTGAATGCTATTAAATATAGATTAAAACTTGATATGGGACTAAATCAACCAAAGCGGCATATGAGTCCCAATTAGGGATTTTGAGGGGTTGAAATGTTGAGAAATAGTCAACATAGAATTCCCAGAAATTAGGTAGAACTAAATCACCTAAAGGGGTGAATCAGCCTCAAATTAGGATTTTTACACTAAATGTAGTAAATTTTGAGTGAATGTTAAGGTTTCTAAGTTGAATGTTGTCTTGACTATTTTCAATTACAAATTTCAAATGAAATTCAATGATGCAAGATGCAAAAATTCAACCTATATGAACTTTCGCTAATGCAAGATTTAGAAGCCCTAAATGAAAATTAGCTAGTGCAAGATCTAATGAAAATTTAATATAATCTAGATCTAGGAAAAAAATTCACTCCAAATAAAAAATAAAGAGTTTGAAGATCAGGTTCACAAAAATGAACACAAAGAAATAGGGTGCTCCACCTTCTAGGAGATGGAACACATAAAGAGGTAAAGTTTATCCTCTTTCTATTTCTCTCTTAGTTCATTCAAGGAAACCCTAGAGATCTCAATCTAATGATTCAATTGAGAGAAGGGGTTTCTAGAAGGTTTCCTTGGGTGTGATTAAACAAAAAGGAGGGGTTCACCACTAAGAAAAGGCTTACAAAGAAGGAAATACAAATGATATGCAAATATAGCTATGCAACCTAGGAAATGAAACTTAAAATTAGAATGATAAACTAAGAATTAACTAGGGGAACCTAGAAAAGTGGAGATACCTAAAAAATGGTCTACAATCTCGAAATTATGAATTTTGGTGTGAACTAGGACTCATATGCCATACTTGGTGATTCATACCTAGTTTAGGGATTTGGGATAAATTTGGAATTTACAACTAGTAAACCAATATCTAAAGGAAATGACTAAAAAGTGGTATAATGGGACACATACACCCAACATGGCAATTCAATCCTAGTATTAGGGTTTGGCTAAAACTCTGGTATCCTCTAGTGATATTATGTAGCTTCTCTCCCTTCCAATCTCTTAGTCTAAAACTTTGAATTCTGGCATGTAGGTGACTTTTTGTGAAGGTGAAAACTTCTTGAAAACTTTGAAAATTTTCTTCAATCTTGCAACTTAGTCTTCAAAGGATCTTCAAACTTTAAGACACCTAGATCTGCAATCACACATGTATAGGGAGAAAAATGTTGATTTTTAGTGGATAGGAGTTTTCCTTGGTCAAACCCCATTTTGGAAATCAAACCTTGAAATGAAATAAGAAAGCATGAAGGAATGATGAATGACTAATATGATATGTTGTAACTCACCAAACCCTTGTGTGATCGACGGATTAGTATGGGCTGATTATACTTGATCCATGGAGAATCGAAGCATAACAAAGCCACTAATGTCAATATCAATAGGATCAATCAAATGTAAATTAAACTAAATATTTATCAAATCTAAGCATTCTAAACAACAAAAGTGTTAAAATGTCTACTCTAATCCATTTGAAACTTATTCCATTGTGGGAGTGGTTTCATGTTGATGTGGAACAACAAACCTTTCCCAATCTCATGGATAAATGAACTTGTCTCAACTAGTTTTATTGAATGAAACTAGTGAAACCATTGTGATATGTGTATGAAAACATGATTTTAATCTAATTGAGCATGATGCAAGCTAGTTTAACATGATTTTTTGTTAAAATGATCTAGATTTGAAAATATAAAGCTAATCTAAATGGATCTTAAACTAAAAAATTCAAACCCTAATTAACAAATAAGTTAAATAGATGAATTATGTGATCATGGAAGCCATTAGTGAAAGCTAAAGCTATTATACAATTAAAATGAACTAAAAGATGCTAAATGTGTGCTAAATGTGAGTGTGAGTATGAGTGATTTCAACAACTTAATTTTTCTTTTTGAAAGATGGATCCATTTGTCTCCAAATAGTGACCTATTTATAGGAGTGAAAATGAGAAATAGAGGGTTGAGATAAATAAGGCTAATAAATGGTCAAGGATGAAGGAAGATAGAGGTATTAAATGTGCATTCCCATCAACAAATGAGATTTTAATCAAGGCTTAATATTCCTTGAAACAAACACACTTTTAACCTATACAAAGGGTCACAAGTTAACTTGCACAAGAAGTTTTGAGTTAACTTGAATATGAAGCTAAGTAAGAGTATTCCCTTTTTCAAAGAGGAGAGAATATTCTTTAGAATATTCTCATGGGTGAGGGAAAAGGATAATTTAGTTAATTAAAACAAAATTAAATTTTACAATAGGGGAACTTATATTCCATGGAAATATTCCTTTTGGAGGAATGTGCAAAGGAGGAATATTCCCTTGGAAGTGGGGTGATTAAGATAATTGATAATTAAACAATGATAATTATGAAACTAGGGGATTTAGAAGAATTAAATAATAATGATTAAATAAAATGATTTAATGAATAGGGGGAAGGTGGAATGACATTTAATTAAATAACTTGGGGTTATTTAATTAAATAAGAAGATTTAGGGATTTAAATTAAATAGTTTGATTTATTTAATTTAATAAGATGAAATGTTAGCATGAAAATGGATGAATTAACCTAATTAGATTAATTAGGCTAATAGATGAAAATGAAGTAATAAATACCTAGGCTAATATAACCAATTAAGCAAAAAGAGGATAGTTTTTAGGAGGAAAAGATGTTAGTATACCTGATTTGAGTGCATGATATCATTTAGGACATTTTTAAGTGTCTACATTTTACCGCTCTTTAAAGTGAGGTACCTGCTACTTCAGTTCAAAGACTGATGCCATTTGGATTAAAAAAAATTGCTACTTAAATAATTTTTTATTTATGTTTTTTAGATGCCCTAATAAAAGGATTAAGCTAGTTCACTGCCCCCTTGAGAAATCGGGTAAACATTTTGAATTTTGGGTTGATCTCTCGACAAAGGTAAAATACTGCTCCAAGTGTCCAGAAAGTCTTCATAATGAAAAAATATGCCAAAAACACAAAAAGAGATGCAAAATAAGGTTTCGTTTGGGAAGATTAGTGAAATCAACAAAAAACCTTAGCTTTGCGAGTAAATTAGGGTAGAAACCCCTAATTTTGAGGCATAAATAGGTTAGGAAGGGTCACTTTCAAGTCATTTTTGCATTCACATCTTAGAGGATTCTTAAAAATTAAGCTTTGAACCTCTAATGAGATGGCACAATGAGTGGTCTCATGACACATTTCCAGCTGGGTTCATGAGTACCGGAGGATTCGAAGTGCAGGATCGCCAGTATGTGATTTGAAACTTTATTGGAAATTTGACTTTTGGGCACATTTATTGCATTTTGAAATTTGAGCTTTGGAGGTGTCGCTATATAGTGATGCTATTTTTAGAATCAATGGCGCTATTTTGATTTATCACGACATATATGTGAATTGCAATGTAGTTCATGATTTAGATTTAGGGTTTTAGATTCTAAATAATGACACATATGTAAATAGCGATGCACCTTTTGATTTGAAAATTAGGGTTAGGTTTTGTCAGAATCTAATTGTGACACATATATGTTTGGTGACATAGCTTGCAATTTGAAATTTAAATTCTTTGAGCGCCAGAGTTTGGAATTTGAACTACTATGACACTATCATAAATAGTGACACAATTATCATTTTGGGGGATGAAAACTCCAAACTTAACCAAATTGGTGTGAATTTTGACTTTGTGTGCCTCATGGGTTTAGGAGGTGTTCCTACCTTTAATGTCCCACGAGCACTGGTTGAAAACTCTGTCAGAACTTTGTGATTTATCTAAGTTGCGACAGTAGCACTTGGGAGAGATCGATTTGTGGTAAGTTGCTTACATGCCTATTGTTTGAACAAATTTGGTGATGATGACAACGTTGTGTGAGAGATAGAACAATGAGACCTCTTCATTCCAGTTACGTAGTGGTGAGGAAATAGTGACATTGGAGAATGTACGATGAATATTGTGTTTGTCGATACATAGTGAGCATGTGATCTACGATGTTGATGCCGAGTATGTTGCTTGTCACAAGGTGTTGAACTAGGAGGACATCATCTTGGTTACCTCCTAGATAGAGCTCAATATGTACAGAGGTCGAGTGTTGAATTTCAAACTGATCATTGTAGTGATCATCTCATTTTTTGTTGCTCCAGATCGATAGAGCAGAGGATTCACTTCAGGATGGAGTCTGGATTGGTACAAGATGCTCTTTTAGAGGACTCAATATGCATGGGGACCACCATTATTGGCCTCCTTATACCATGATATGCATGATTTTGTATACTCTGATGGTAGGGCTATTGGCATGGGAGTCACGCTTCTCCAAATTTGGTCCTAGGAGCACATCGTTGTGCTTCGACTGACTATTCAAATGGCAGATGTAGAGACAGATGATCCAGTTGTCTTGAGAAATAGGGGTTCCATTACTTTGCATCATGTAGGGTAGCTTGGCATTCTCTACTGCTGCAGGGTGATCAAATATTATCCTTGACTATGTTATACATGCAAAGACCACATATTTCGACTGATTTGACTTATTGATGATGAAATATTAACAGTTGATGGAATGCCAATTTATTATGAAAGACTCCTAAAGATTGACCTAGGGTGTCTAAGGGGCACATCAATGATGGCCTTGCCTACGTTCAATCTCAGAGACCTGTAGTTTGACAGAATTGACTTATTGAAGATGAAATATTAACACTTGATGGAATGTCAGTTTATTATGACAAAATCCTAAAGGACTAACCTAGGGTGTCTCGAGAGCACATCAATGATGGCCTTTCCCATGTTCAAGCTCAAAGATGACATAGTTCGATAAGGGTAATGGTTTTTTGGATTTTTGATTTTTGACCTTTTTTAGGGATTTTGATGTTTTCTAGATGTTTTGGATTTTGACATTACAATTGTTGAATGTTTTGGATTTTAGCTAGACAGGATTTTACAAATGTTTCTAGATTTTTTAATGAAAATTTTACAATTTTTTTTGGATTTTTGATCGCAATTTCCAATAACCTCAGGAAATACAAGAACCTTATATGATCCATAATGAATTTCCCTCGATGTGATGTGATAGACTACCTCGATGTAGGTAGGACAAACTAACCTTTAGGAATATGCCAAGTAGAACTAAAGGGGATATGATACTTCACAACATCAAGCTATGATAAGTATGCAAATGGGTGATACTTCACCGACTCGTTTACCTATGATCTAAAATTTAGATTTTGACACTTAGGTTCTCACTTTATGACTTTCTATACTTTCCTTCTATTTTTTTTTCCAAAGGTTGAAGATGATGATCAATTTATTGTGGATGAAGGTTTATTGGAAGTGAAAGTGAAATGGGATGGATGGTTTTGGTATTTTGATAATGTTTTGAGGTTAGTTTTAGTATTTTTGAAAGTTTATGTGAATGTTTTAGTTTTTTATTATTTGAGGTTGTTTAGGGTTTTTTGAGATATTTGAATGTTTTGGGTTTTTTCTAATATTTGAATGTTTTTGTGTTTTTCTAAGATATTTGGATGTTTCGATATTTTCAAAGTTTGCTGACAAAGAACCTAATCTAAAGGACCTATCCTATGTGCATCAAGGGCTAATCAAAGATGAGCCTTGCCTATGTTATACATGTAGAGACCATGTAGTTTGACTAACTTGACTTATTGACGATGAGATAGCAACAGTTGATTGAATGCCAGTTTATTATGATAGACTCCTAAAGGATTGACCTAGGGTGTCTCGGGGGCACATCAATGATTTCCTTTCTTATGTTCAAGCTCACAGACAACATAGTTCGATAAGAGTATTATTTTTGGATTTTCGATGTTTGACCTTTTTAGGAAATTTGGTGTTTTCTAGATGTTTTGGATTTTGACATTACAATTTTTGAATGTTTTTGGATTTTAATTATATAGAATTTTGCAAATGTTTTTGGATGAATGTTTTACAATTTTGTTTGGGCTTTTTGATAATATTTCCAATAACCTTAAGATATACAAGAACCTAATATGATCCATAAAAAAATTCCCCTATTGTGATATGATAGACTACCTCGATGTAGGTAGGACAAACTGACCTCTAGGAATATGCCAAGTAGTACTAAAAAATGGGATACAATATTTCACAACATCAAGCTATGATAAGGACAAAGATAGACTATGGAATAAGGAGGACAAATGAGGTGATGGATGGAGGTTGATGAAAGGAATGATAGGGTAAGGGGCCAAAGAATAGATGTAGGTGCTCTATTTACACAAGGTTCCTATTTTCAAAATTTCACCAAGGTACTTTCTTAAAGCGCCACCGAAGTGGTTTTCACTAGAGGAAAAAAAAATTATTTACTTTTTTAAATCCTTTTTCTCTTTTTTTTGGATTTGGATCATTTCTTCTATTTTTTTGTAATTTTAGATTTACACCCTTTAAGACTAGGGATTAAAATTTTTAAGATTTAATTTGTTATTCAGTTCTTGCAAAGGTTCACCTTCAAGTGTAGGTAGTTGATATGCTCTTGAGCCATAGATTGATGTGATGACAAAGGGACCCAACTAGTTAGGTTCAAAATTTCCTTTACTATCTTGATATGGAAGATTCTTTTGATTTTTCTTTAGGAAAAGATCCCCTACCTGGAAAGACCGACATTTGATCTTCTTGTTATAGCTCCATTTCAGTTGGTTCTGATATACTTGCAAGTGACTAAGAGTGTCAAGATGATGCTCATTAAGAAATTCTAGCTCATTCAACCGAGATACTCTTTATTATTCATCGGTGATTAGGTTATGTAGTGACACTCATAGTGATGAGAGCTCAAACTCAATGGTAAATATGGCTTTTGATTCATAGACCAAGGAGAACTGGGTTGCACCTATAGGCATTTGAATATTAGTTTGATAGGACCAAAGAGTAGGATTTAGCTGCAAATGCTAATCATGACCAACTTCATTGACTATTTTCTTTAGGATTTTTAGAATGGGCTTGTTTGTAGCCTTAGCTTGACTATTTCCATAGGGGTAATATGAGGTAGAGAATCAGTGTTGGATGTTGAATCTTTTACATAGCTATTTTACATCCTAATTTTTGAAGGGTGTTCTGTTGTTTGAGATAAGGGTTTACATACACCATAGTATCATATTAGGTATTTGACGATAAAATTGGAAATTTCCTTCCCCATTATGTAGGTCATAGGAATGGCTTTGACCCACTTGGTAAAGTACTCAATAGTTGTTATGATAAACTTATGGCCATTGGACGCGATTGGGGTGATCTATCCTATGAGATTAAGTCCCCACTGCAAGAAAGGCCAAGATGTGATCATTGGTTGCAATTCCTGAGTGGGAGAATGGATTAGATCTTTATGTTGTTGAAACTGGACACATTTAAGCACATACTGATGGGCTTCTCTTTCCATGTTTGGCCAGTAGTACCAAATCCTCAAAAATTTCTTAGCTAAAGTCATACCACTAGAATGGGAACCACCTATGCCATCATGTACTTTTGCTAAAGTGGTCAAGGATTCCTCTTGGTTAATACATTGTAGTAATTTCCCTTTGATGCTTTAGTGGTAAAGGGTATTATCTAGGATCATGAATCAAGATAACTTCTTTATAAAGGTCTTTTTAAGGTTGGAGGTGATATCAGATGGGAGGGTTCCTTTGTTTAGGTAGATGAATTGTCATGATACCATTGGGATCCAAGACCAACAATGACACATGTGGATTTAGATTCAAGGTTTTCAAAATTTGGTATGAGAAGTTATTCTACCAATAATTTATATTGAATGACATTGCTCAGCAAGTCTAATAATGATCTAATTATTTCCATAGTGTTTTTTGCTTGGTTGTTCATTTGAGGAATCCGATCAAATATATATCAATGAAAAGGTCCTTGAGACTTTCCACCATCTTCTTGTCAGGAGTAAGCTAGTTGTCCTTAGTTTGGTGGTAGTCATTGACTTGGTTTATAACCAACTATGAGTCTTCATAGATTTTCATCTCTTGTATCTATCATTGAACCACTTTCCTTAGACCTTTAATTAGGGCTTCATACTCAACAATTTTGTTAGTACATGGAAATGATAGCCTGTATGATTTTGGAATGTAATCACCTTGAGGGGTGATGAAAAGATTACCTACTCTTGGTCCATGTTGGGTGAATGATTCATCAAATTAAATTTTCCATTGATTGATTAGATTGATATGGAATGCTAATTCATCAAGGAATTTAGCTATTAATGGGTTCTCTACATAGATAGGTGTGTCTTCCAGCTGGTCTACAATCACTTATCCTTTGATTTCATTTTGCTCCACATACTCTATGTCAAATTCCGTTAATATCATTACCCATTTGGACATTCGCCTAGTGAGAGTTGCTTTGGATAACATATATTTTAATGGGTTGACCTTTGTAATGAGCTTCACTTGATGTGACAACATGTAATGCTTGAATTTTTTTGAAGCAAAACCCATTGCTAGGAATGCTTTCTCAATAGATGAATAGTTCATTTCGTAGCCTACCAAGGTCCTGTTGATGTAATAGATAGCCCTTTCCTTTATGTCTTCATCATGTTATGCTAGAAGAGCACCTAGTTCTACTGATGTTGTTGATATATATAGGATCAATGCTTTTTTGGTAGCAGCGGCATGAGAACTGGAGGTGTCAGTAGATAGTCTTTCATTTTTTGGAAATATTTATCATACTTCTCAACCCACTTGTAAATTATTCCTTTATAGAGAAGATACGAAAAGGGGGTGGATTTTATTTGATAGTTGTGCTATGAACCTTCTAATGGAATTCAATCTTCCTTGTAACCCTCTCATCTACTTTAGTGTTTGTGGCGGTTCCATGTTGAGGATGGATTTTACCATTTTTGGATCAATTTCTATCCCTCTTTGCGATACGATATAGCCAAGAATTTTCCCTGATGCAACCCCCAAGACACACTTTTTTGGATTCAGCCTTACCTTGTACTCTTCATGTTTGTCAAAAATGGGTCCTACAAATTGTATGTGCTCATTTATTTTCTTTGATTTTTCCAAAATATTATCCACATAATCTTTGACTATTTTTTAGATCATGTCATGAAACATGAGGGTCATTGCTCTTTGATAGGTTGCTCCTACATTCTTCAACCCAAATGGCATCATGTTCCAAAAATAGGTTCCCCATAGACAAGTGAATGCAATTTTGTGTTGATCATCCTTGGCAATCATGATTTTATTGTAGCCTAAAAAACCATCCATGATTGATAGCCTTTCATGCCCTACTATTAAGTTCATGATGAGGTCAATTTTAGGAAGAGGGAAATAATCCTTTAGGAATTCCTTGTTTAAGTATATGAAATTAGTGCACATTTTGATGCCCCTCATGGATTTGGAGACGAGTAAAAGGTTTGAAACCCACTCAAGATAATCTATCAGTCAGATGAACCAAATATCAAGAAGCTTTTGTAACTTAAGTTTCACCAAGAGTGCTACATGAGGGTGCATCTTCCTTAATTTTTGCTTCATCAGCTTGGCTTAAAGATAAAATACTAAGTGATGCACAACCACTTCTAGATCAAGCCTTGGCATATCAGTGTATGACCATGAAAATTTAGCTCTTCGCTCTTTCAAGAATTCTATTAGGTTTTTTTATTCTTCATCCAATAAGGATTCAACATAGAAGGTGATCTTGGGTGCTTCTTTTGTTCCCACATTAACTAGGGTAGCATTTTTTTTCTAGCACTACTGAATTTTCTAGATGCATCACACTAAGGGGGAGATTGAATCCCTCATCCTTGGGTGCCTCAGAGAGGTTTTCACCCTTGGACATGTCATTTATTTTTTCTATTTTATGATAAAAAAATTCCACATTATGGTTTTCACTCAAAGGTCTACATGTTAGTTGTATTTCATTAATTTTACAACTGAAGTATTTAATCATCTCCCCATAGTACGCCCTTGTGTCTAGCTCTATTTCAAAATATTATTTATGATCTTCCCATGGTAAGTTGTCACAGAGCCCCATGAATTATGAGACTGTTTCATCATTTTCAAACAAATCTAGAATTGGTGGTCTTTGTTGGTCCAAGTCAATGAGTTGTGGGTATACTAGGCATAGTTCAATTGGTTGATTGATCAGAGAAAATGATGTTATGGATATCATGAAGAGGGAGATGTTCTCAAATAAGTTAGCAACATCAAGGGGGAACTCATCTAATGTCATATCACGTGATGTAGGTAACCAAGAGGAAGCATCAACCAATTTTGTGGAAGTACATTTTCCAATAAGGGTGACCTTGCTAGTAGTACAACCTAGGCTAATATATTTTAGTTATTTCTTAGGAAAAATGGGTTCT
The DNA here is from genome assembly GCA_007115665.2 of Sequoiadendron giganteum. Classification (NCBI taxonomy): domain Eukaryota; kingdom Viridiplantae; phylum Streptophyta; class Pinopsida; order Cupressales; family Cupressaceae; genus Sequoiadendron; species Sequoiadendron giganteum. The sequence continues at coordinate 247,572,130 of CM021105.1, read as the reverse complement.
TGTAAACCATTATCATTCTGTCCTAACTTCTCATTCTTGTTATAGCCCCATCTCTTCATTAGCTATAATCATTTTTTGTCATCTTCCATGGGAAGAATGGGAATAGGTCATCCATCTTGATAGAGGATTTTCGAGACATCTTCCTCATTTATATCTTCTTGGTTCAAATACCCCCACTTGGTGAAGGTAGTATCTTCCATCTTGATTGTTTTGAGCTCTTTGTTGTTGGATGTGGGTTTCCCATGGGATTGAGGAGAAAAAGGTAGCTCTCCTAAGAAAAAGGTATTCTTTATTAGCTTATAGTTTTCACAGCCATCATCCTAGATCATTGCTTTGATTTTAGGTATACTCTTCACAATAGATGTTTATGTTTTTGAGGTCGATGCAAGGGATGATGGGTCAACAAATGAGGAAGATGGTGTAGGCCCTTCCTCAATTTTTGGTATTTAAGGAATCTTATAGAACCTGGCCTAAAGATTATTGTAGTAGTAAAAGGGCTCAAGATCTCCATGGATAGTAATTTATCTACCCTAGAAAGGAAACTTTACACATTTATGGTAGGTTGAGGCTACAACTTTTAGGGAGTGGATCCATGGTCGTCCAAGTAGGAAGTTGTAGAGAAGATCTAGGTATAACACCTAACATTTAGTTTCTACAATGATAGTTCCTACTTGGATGGGTAGTGCAATGATACCTTGTGATACCCACTCTAGATCATCATATGCTTTGATGATGGTACTCTTTTCTTTCTCAATAGTATCCTCTGAATAGCCCAAGTTCTTGATCAACTGAAGGGTATAAATATTTAGACTAGGACCTCCATCTACCAAGACTCTTTCAACCTTATTATTATGAATGAAAAAATCAAGGTGTAAAGCATGGTTATGTGATGGTTGTGAGGGTAGGTATTGTTCTCAAAAGGTAAGGAGATTTTTAGTGATATGCCCTACCATAGTTTGAAACTAATTTGTATCAATACCCTTAGGGACAAATGATTCTAATAAAGCTTTCTCTAGGATTTCCCTATGTGTGGGTGACAACATTAATAGTTTTAAGATTAAAATTTGTGTGGGGGTCTCCTTAAGATGGTCTAGGAGATTGTACTTGTTGGGATTAGATGTTGGTGAAGTAGGTTGTGCCCTAGATTGTGATGCGACTCCTTGGATGGTAATTTTTCCTCATTGTTTGGTGACTCCATAGTCCACACTAGGACTATGATGGTGACAATGGTAATGATGCTATCATAAGAAGCAACCATGTTGGAATAGGTATGCTCCATGTTTCTGTAATCCTTAGCTTTTCTAGTATTATTTTCTTTGTTATGATTTGGCATAGGGTTCTTATATATCTTAAGATCTTGATTACTAGCTAGTACCTCAACATATATGGTGTCATTTTCTATGAGGTCTTCGATAATATTTTTGAGCCTCATGAAGTTTGTTGTTTTGTGTCCTTTGATTTTATCAAAGTCACAAAGGTCATTCTCATTGTACCATGATGGTTTATCTTGTGTTTATTGGTAGTTTTCAATGTTGGAAAGTGTTATTAGGTTTGATTCTACCAACTTCTTTATGATGGTCTTGATGGATTCTGATAACTATTTGTACTTGCATTTAGGATAGTTTTTCTTGTTAGGGGTTCACCTCTACTACATGTTAGTTTTGGTGATTTGATTGTTCTGAGTGTAGTGTTCTTTAATCAGCTTAATAACTAGGAACATGAATTCCTCTACTTAGGGATTGAACATCACAACTAGCAGCCATAATCTGCTAAAGAACCTCATTTAATTATCAACTCGAGGATGTGAACTTGAAATGGGTTAGCACAATTTATGCACTAATCACCTTTCCCAGACATGCATGTTTTCCTAAGATGGTTTATACTAGAACTCTAATTACTGGAATAACTTTACTGAATAACTTGCTTTGGAAATGAAAATTGAAAGATAAAAATACTTTGCATCCAGTGGCTATAGGAACAGTTGGGAGCTCTGTGCTTCTGCTAGCTACAGGAACAGACACATTAACTTCTATGAAAGAAAGTACAGCTATCCTAACTTACAAAATGAAAGTATAGGCAGTTCCCTAAGTGGGCCCCCTTAGGTAATGCCAAAAGTAGACAATAGATTAGGTGAAAAACTTCATAAACTTTATTGATTCAAGGTAAAACAATACATAACACGCAATCTCTCATGACTGTATTTCTGAAACTAAAAATGTGTTTACAACAACAATCTTTCAGCCCATTCTCTAAAGGAGAATGGGCTATTTATTGAAACTAAATCTAACTACTAGCTAACCTTCCCTTATAAATCAGGAGGTCTTTATTACATTCAACTAACCTAGCAAAGCGGTGGATAGAAATGAGAGAACTAAGTCAAATCAGTTCATCAGTCTTAAAGTGCCATCATCCTGGATTTATGCACCATCAAGATGCCTAAGCTAGATTTCTGAAACACTCCTCTTGTATGGTAGATGAGTTGAAACCGACTCCCTATTCTTTTGTTGTTGAATTGGTCTTCATTGATTTGGTCTTCTATCCACAAGTGGAATTCCTTCCTCCAATCGTGGTACTTGCAAAATATCTTGCCAGCTATTCCTGAGGTAGAGAGTTAGCTCAACACGTTCAACATTTAAGACGATTCATAATTTTATTTATACATCTATTTAAGCATTATTCTAAAGCAAACATTATTCCAGGCGTGGCTACAGGAAGTTCAACAGAAGAGACTACAGGAGGTTTTTCATCACACAAGGTTTAATAAGGCATTCATCAAACTAATAAAACATTTAAAGTAATAACCATGGAAGACTTAGTGTAATATACTTATTACATTAAGCATAAAAATTTTATGTTTTATCCCATAATCAGTACCAAATGTTTTTTTTAGCATAATGAAAAAGCATAAAAGTGTTCGTAAAAGTATGATCTAGATGTGCCAAAAACTAGGCTCATCACCGAGGAGGTGTCATTTTTTGCACAGTTGGTTGAATGTTAGAAACTTGATTATTATTTGGTCTAGGAGAACTTAGGACCACCTTAACATCTACCACATAGTCATTTGTTACATATGTATTCTTAGCCTAGACACAAGGCTTGTTGTTTGAACTAGTTGATTGATGGTTGTAAGCTTGAGTATTTCCTTGTGAGATTAGAGCTCTCTCGATGTTAAGGGCTCTAGGGACAAGCTCATCATAAGATGTGATGCACTGCATTTTCAATTGGAAGGATATATATAAATGGAGAAGTGATCAATGAATTTATTGATGATTTCTTGAGTGTTTTTGATACCTAGTGGTAATTGAGAAAACCAATCCATTACAGGACCTATTAAACTTCGAGGGAAGAGACACATCAAGTAGGAATCATTATAGGACACATCGATACACATGACATTAATTTATTTGACATGGTCCACAAGACTTCCTCTCCCTTTATATTTATCAAATTTGGGGATTCCGAAGCTGGGAGGGAATGGTACCATTGTCATGTTTCAATCAAATAGGTATGGACATAAGTTATGTGTATGGGGTTTATTTATGTTTCCCATTTGAAGATCCTACATTTCTTTTGACAACTCCTTGAGTTGTGATGATAGGTCATCTTGTGGGTGTGATGGAGGAACTTATGTTGTGTATTGTGTGATGGTGGATGGATTATATGTGGGATTTTGATATGATAAAGTATTGTATGGTGTATATGGCGGTTTGGGATTCTATGAAGGTTATTGAGCTATTGTTGTGTATGTTCTGAACACATTTATATTCACGATGTTCTTTTTATGATCATTATAGTAGGAACTTTTTTCTTCTTATTGGCCATACTGTTGAGCTAATAAGGATTGTTGTTGTTATTGATCCACTAGGGCTTGAAGTTGGGCTTCTTGCTGTTGTTGTTGTGCTATGAGGGATTTCTATTTTTTTTGCACGATGAGGGATTCTTTTTGGGATTTCTATTGTTGACATGTTGATAAGGATGCTTGATGTGCCACTAAGGATGCTTATTGTTGTTTTTTGTTGTTGTTGGTGTTGTGTTGCTATTGTTTCTTTCTGTTGTTGTGCTACTAGGGATTCTTGTTGTTGTTTCTATTTTTGTTCTGTTGCTAGGGTTGCTTGTTGTTGTTACTACTATTGTTGTGCTAGTAGGGTTTCTTGTTTCTGTTGTTGATGTTCTTGTGTTGCTTGTTGTCTCATTAAGGCTACTTGTTGTTGTTTTTGTTGCTTTCTGATGAGATTGTTATGCTTGATGTAAAGCTAAGCAATGTTCTTGCAATGTAGGATCAATTGGTTGTTGGGATATATGTGATCATGTATTGTGGGTGTTGATGTTTTGAATGGGTAGTGGATTGGTGATGATAGATTGGGGGTTCCCTTGGTTTAGGATTCCTTGGAAGATGGTGGATTGGGATGGAGGAATGTATGTTTGAGGTCTCATTTGATTTTTCATGGTAATAGGTGTTAGAGTAAAGGTTTTAACTTAATTATCTTGATTAAGTTACCTTTATTCCCTTCTTAAGATTTCACTTTACTTTGCATTGTAATACCCCTTCGTTTTGCCTTTTGGTTGGACAATGTGTCCTTGTGTGGGTATGTCACTTTGATGTGTTCTTGGATATTCAAATGCCTTGTTATGTGTGCTTTCTGTTTGTACCTAGACTATGGTACCCAACTGTTATTTGTTCACTATCTATAAAGCGATGTTAATGTTATCTTTTGATTTAATGGTATTTTATTATGATATCATTTTGGCATGTTTTAGGATTAGAACTATGGATGTTGAATTAAAGATGTTTAATGCTTTGGATTAAATTAATATGTTAGAATTGTCAGTTAGTTGCATTGTATTGGTGAAGGGGATGGTATCACATCACTCGCTTGCGAGTGCCCTGTGATCCCGTGATTTCCTCTTCACGGTGTGTTTTTATGCTATTTATATTATATGTTGTTGTTTACTTGATTTTCAAGTTGACAGGTACAAGACATCGACTCCACTTGGTTTCATAGGTTGGAGCATGTTCAATTCCCAACGGTATTCGATTGGGAGATAGTAGCTAGGTTTTTCGTGCCAAGTCATCACCCTAGTCCTAGTGTGTCGTCAGGTGTTGTCGAGTTGTGTTGCTTTGAATATTGTTCCCTCTCTTCATTATTTAATTTCAAGTTAGAAAAAGGTAATTAAATGGGTTTTTGTATTTAAGTTATTGAATAAATTAATTTGGTTTTTATGTTGGAAGATGTCATTTAATTAATTAATTAATTTTATTTAATTGATAAAATGATCTAATCTTGGATTTGCTTCATTTTATTGAATTAATTAAATTAATCAAATTGATTTAAGTTACTTGTTTGAATTGATTGATATTTTAATTACAAATTGGAATTTAAATTGAAAATAAAAGAAAATGATTTAATTTGCATTTTTAGAAGTTTGAATTCAAAAATTTGAAAAATGAGATATTTTCTATTTTTGTTTTCTGAAATTGATGAGGGTGGTTGCACTGATATTTTGGAGATATTTTTGGAATTTCTTTATTCTTGAAATTATCTTCTCAATTTTGGATTATGAAAGATTTGGAAAATTGAAAATAGAGGGAGGAAGAATTGTTGCATTTTTGTGGGTTTTGGATTGAAGTTTTGAAAATCTGTGGAGTTGAAGTTGGAAGCTGAACACCATCTGGATCTCCTCACAAACTCAAGGAAATCAGGTTCATGTCTTGAAATTGATTGCTTTTGAACTTATAAATTGTATATATTGTTGTTGAAAATCAGGTTGAAAAGCATTTGAAATCTATTGTATAATTGCAAAATAAACACAGTTGGATTTTGTGTTTGAATGTTCTCAAGAAAAATGGTGTTCTTGATTTTAAAATGGTCTTTTTTTTATGGATTACTTCCTCATTTAATTTTGTTAATTTAATTTCGTGAATATATATATATTTATATGTATTTATATATTGCATATATGTTATTGGGGGTGTTGTTAAAATAAATTTTGTAATGCCCTAGATATGGGCATGGATTTCCAAAATCTGTAGGCCCATTTTTTTTTAATAAAAAAAATATATATATAAAAAAAAAAGGTAAAAGAATAAAAATAAAAAAAATATTTTGGGGAGGGTTGGGGGCTCACCTCCCCACCGCGCCCCATGGGAGGTGCATGGGGAGGGAGTCATGCTGAGCACAACCCCCCACAACCACCAACTATGGGTTAGCTACGTACATAGCTGACACCCACAGTTGGGTCGGCGGTATTTACACCGCCACGCCCAACTGTGGGGGCCGAGTATGGATAAAGCTGGAGCCCACCTTAAGGCCGCCGCCCCCTTAATCCGGCCGCCCATTCAAAACCTCCGCCGCCTCCTCCAAAACGCTGGCCACTGTGCGATTCGCATGACCATGGAAAGAAATGCGGCCAACCCTAATCCTTATGCACGTGCCTCAAGGTCCGTGCGGCTCAACCCTAAAGGTTGGCATGCGGTTCGAGGTCAATCAACCTTGGCTCAAAATCTAAATAAAATAAAATATACTTATTTGATTATGCATATATATTTATATTAATATTATTTATATTATAATATTAATTATTGATATGTATTATATCAATTATAATATGTATTAATAGTAATATTATATTATATATATATTTATGTTTCATATGATTAAATGGGTATATATGTAATAGATATATATATATATATATTATATGTATATATAATTAAGTAAAGTTGATTTATTGAAGGCATGTTTTAAGTTTAATTGAGGGAATTAAATATTGATTTAAATTAATCGCATGATTTAAATGTGATTGTGAAAATGAAAATGTTGTACTCTCAATCAAACTATCGATTTTTTTTAGAATAATATATGTCGGTTGGAATATTATATTTGATGTTAAATAATTTGTTTTATTTAAGATAAGTTAATTTTTTTGGGAATGATTTTGTCGAAGAGAGGAAGCATTTATTTATTTAAAATGTTATTTTCTGAATAGTTGAAATAAATGTTTATTTTATATTTATTAAAAGCAATTAGAGAATTAAATATTGTGTATTAAATTTATGCTTATGTCTAGAAGAGACATTATTAAATTAGTTTTACTATGGCAATAACCTATGAAATTTTATTAAAAGAATTGGATTTAGGAAATCTGAAGTAGGTTTAATTCGGGATTAATTGCTTGCTTGAATATGAGTCTCTTGTTATCGCCTTGGGAAAATTTATTCAGTCAGGGTTAACAAGTCTTCCAAATGGGGTTTTCTATTTTATGGGTTGTTGTTTTGTTTTTGTTAACCTATTGTGAGTTCCTTGGGTAGTGCATGGTGTATAGTCAGTGTTAATACCTGGTTTACACGAACGAGGATGTTTTGTACCTCCTTGGTTTAGGAGTGGATTATGAGATCCACGTCTCCTTGTAAAAAGTGACCTTGTTATGTGATTTGTTGCCTCCAGTGTTGGAGTGAGTTTCATTTTATGTCACCTCTTGAGAAAGGAGTGGTCATGTTATCTAATTCTTTGCACTTTGTTACCCTTGGTGATTGGATGGTATGTGTGTTGTCAAGTAGAAGAGTTGCTTCCATAGGGGCTAGAGCCCAGAAGAGGTAAGATTGGGTAACCTTCAGAAGTTGTTTAATCAAGTGAAACTAAATCAATACTTAGAAGATTAGGACTAACTTCTCACTAATCAATATAAGTTGGCCTCACTCATAGACACAAGGGCTCGTTTAGACTTGGGATGAGTGGGAAGGCCTGTAACGACAAGGTCATCTATCCTGTCTATACGTAAGGTATTTGATCCCGCATTAGTAAGTATGAGGGCCGAGGATCAGTACAAGCTACTAGGACAACCCTTTATTTTAGCTGGAGCCTATGAAGATCCATAGTGGGTAACTCATGACGAGTTGTGTGATGACACTCTATCTAGGACAATAGTTGGTACTTGTTTGTTGTCGGTATGGTTTCCCTAACATACCTGATGTGACCATAGTTGGTATTTGATTATGTGTGTATGGTTCTCATAACATACTTGATCTGCTTTATATCTGGAAGCAATGTAGCCATGTTGAGTTGTACTTGTGATGCACTTGTGTTGTACATGAGTTGTACTTGTGTTGTACATGTGTTTGGTGTGTCAGTTGGTTCGGTTATGTTTAGCCTGTGTCTAGAGGTAGATGGTCTTGGCTAGGATTCCTTGTTACTATCTCTTAGCACGGGGGGTGGGCTTTTGGGTTCCGCTTGGTTGGGTGGTGTGCATCTAAATCCATTGGGTTCTTTCTTCATGTTCTTGTGGATGATACTTCCAGTTGGAGAGCTCATTGGATTCAGTATCAGTTCTTGCTTTATTTAATTTCAATTGATCTTGTAATATTTTACCTGTCATTTGATATCGAGGTGGAAGTTGTATCTATGAACTTATGTATTGGATTTGCCTCATTCAAGGAATGAGTGTTGTAACCCTATTGTTTAATGAATAGATTATTGAGATGGAAAGTTATCTTTATGCTTGATGCAAATTATCTTAATTGGAATGTACGTGCTTAATTATTATCTAGTTATTTGTCATGGTTTAAATTCATGTTTTTTGTTGGGGTTCTATATAACCTCTATCTTGTAACCTTAGAGGTTGTTGGCATTGCGTAGTGAACTTGCTTATTAATTGGTCTTCAAAATAATAAATTAGCTTGTTTAAGTAGTTGTTTGCAACTTCCTCTAGGGTTGCGTGGTGGGGTGTTACATGCATAAAGTGACATTTAATGATTATATTAATTATTAAATGTTTTCCTATTAGGGTTTCTTTTAGGTTTTTCCTATCAGTGTTTCTTTTAGGGTTTGCATGATCTCGTTCTTAAGGATTGATCTCATTGTATATTCATTGAATTCCTTTTTGTTTTGATAAGATAATTTCTCTATTTTTCAGAGCTTCAAACCCTTGTTTGTTTTCTCCATCCATTCTCTTCCTTATGACAGGTATCCATTTGCATGCAGGTGTTCTTGGAGTTTGAAGTTGGTTTTGACAACTTCTACATGGTATCAGAGCTTTCCTACTGCATGCTTGTTCTTGTTTGAAGAATTTGAAGCTATTTGGAGCTACAAGGGTTGGATAAGGCATTCATAGTTTTGGGGTTTTCTTTTTTGATCTAGGGAATCATCTACAATTTAAAAGCATTTTGAGTCCAAATGAACCTCGCCGTTGGATCCACAGTGGTCCAAAACCCCTAAATCGACCGTTCATTCGTCCATTTTGGACAAAGTTGATTTGAGGGGCAAATTTTTTCACCCGTACGGCCATCTGTCTCCCTGGTAAAAAAAGAAGTTCATTTTCTGCATTTTCGTTAGAATTTTTTTTTTTTTTAAAAAAAATTGTTGTAAATGTTTTTTTTAATTTAAAAAAAAATAAAAATCAAATAAAGCAAAGAAGCCTTTTAAAGGCTTGCTCAGGCTAATACCGCATACCTGCGCAGGCTTTATGCAGGTCCGTACCTGCACAGGTCCATACCTGCACAGACCTCCGCAGGGACCGCACCTTCATAAGGTGTGGTGGGGGTGGGTCTACGTGCCTCCCCAAACAAAGTTTTTTTTCAAAAAATTTTTTATTAAAAAAAATTTCTTTATAATTTTTTTTATTTGTTTTTTTTATATATTAAAAAAACAATTTTTCTGTAACAAGCCATATTGCGTAAATGAGGTGACGACCATTTGGCCGTCAAATTTAGGCCTGTATTTTTTCTGCGACGGCCATATGACCATCAAATTTAATGCAACAAAGATTTTTTCCCCCTTTGGAGCTATTTTTTTCCAGAGGTCATAACTTGGGCATACGATATCATTTTTTGGCAAACGAGATATCGTCGGAAAGATGGTTCTGTCAAATTTCTAGTGGTATGGATCCCATGGCTTCATTTATCTATTGGTGCATTCTATAGCCAGTTGAATTCAAAGGAGTTGTTTTCAGTCCCGAGCTCGTAACTTTTGACCTGTTTGTCCGTTTTTCGTGCTCTCAGCGGCATTGGAACCATATTTCAGAGGTCTTTAGTTCCATCCATGGATTTTTTCCATATTTTGCTCTAGGTATATTTTATTCAGTTTTTTGTGTTTTCACACTCTTGTGAATTACCTGGACATATTTTCTCTTGGGAACTTCTTGTTTGCATGGGTTGCTTCGTTTTTGGATGTTCTTCATGTATTTCCAATTTTTTATCCTTTTTTGAGCATTTTGAGCATCATTTGTAAGCAATCTTTTATGTAAACGCACTATGATAAAGTGCCACACTATTGTACATGTATTTTTGGGGATATTTCACATAAGGTTGTGCCATATTTTGTACTTGTACTGTATTATAAAGTGCCATGGGGGGTTGTGTAGTGCCTTTGTTTTTTCCATCACACCTTTGTTTGGTGAGTGTCCCTACGCGATGACAGTGGATCCATATGATTCCAACCTCATGCATGTGTGTTTTGTTTTACACACCACTTTTTTAGTTGCAAGTGCTTTTTTTGCACTTTCAGATGTTGTATCTTCTCCTTCATGCACTACAAGGTGTTACACACCAATTCAGTGGATCTGTCAGGTTCTCCCAATTCAGCATTATGGGGGGGTGTTATACTGTTCGTGCTAATGCTTCCTTGGCTTTGCCTTGGAAGGAATCTTCCATTCTCAATTGATCAGTGTTTCTAAGACTATTGGTACTTGTGCCATTTGTATCTTCATTCTAGGTGTTTGCCTTTGTTTGTCATCTGATTCGAGTAGTGTCATTTGGGGCACTCATGCAAATTTGCTTGTGCCATTTGTATCTTCATTCCAGGTGTTTGCCTTTGTTTGCCATCTGATTCGAGTACTATCATTTGGGGCACTCATGCAGATTGTTGTCTTCTTGATCCTGATCATATTATCTTTAGAGAAGGTTATTTAGGACCATAGCAATCATCTTTTGACAGTTATTTGTAGCTTCTTCCGCTTCAGTGATGTTCTTCATGTCTTTCAGCATTTATTTTTGGAGTAGAGTTTTTCCCATGAGGTTTTCTCTATTTCTCCTCTTTACAGAGATTTGGTTGTATTTGGGTACCTGATCTGGCCTAGTTGTCGGGACCCATGTTTGCCTTCTTGCATTGCAGTTACCTTTGCTTTCTTGCATTTGTTTGTAGTTGCACTCTTGCTCATCTTAAGGGGGGGTGTTAGAGTAAAGGTTTTAACTTAGTTATGTTGATTAAGTTACCTTTATTCCCTTCTTATGATTTCACTTTAGTTTACATAAAGTGACATTTAATAATTATATTAATTATTAAATGTTTTCCTATTAGGGTTTCTTTTAGGGTTTGCATGATCTCCTTCTTAAGGATTGATCTCATTGTATATTCATTGAATTCCTGTTTGTTCTGATAAGATAATTTCTCCATTTTTCAGAGCTTCAAACCCTTGTTTGTTTTCTCCATCCATTATCTTCCTTGTGATAGGTATCCATTTGCATGCAGGTGTTCTTGGAGTTTGAAGTTGGTTTTGACAACTTCTACTATAGGGACCATGAGGAAAGATGAGGATGGTGTCATCAGATTTTTATATGGTAATGACATCCTAGGAGCTTGAGTCCATTGACTAAAAAGGTTCTCGTGTCCCAGGTCTTGAGGATTTCCTTGCACTATAGATGTGGAAAAAGCATTACTTGGGTTGATGGGATTCGTTACCAAGCGATTTTTTAAGATGGGTTGATGATGGAAGGGATGGGTATGTGCAGGATCATCATGGAAACAATAGGCCCTTAAGTGGTGATGAAAATTCAAAAAAATAGAGTTAGGCAACTTGACATAAAAATTTGACTAAGTTATCTATATTATTTAGAAAATATGTAACAATAGAATTTGTAGCAAATTGAATGTAGTTTCTAAACTACTAGGTTTATTTAAAAAAAATCTATTTGGTGAAAATTTGAAATTTCAATGCAATAGTACCTAAATTTTAGGGAAAAAAAAGAAGTTGTCTATTTAACCACCCTAACCACAATAAAATGATTATATTTTTTTATAATATTTTAGATGTAAGTAGAGGACTCATGTCTCGATGTGATGCATATTTTTTTGTAATTGTTTTCCAAGTAAATAATTAATTATGGATTTTTTATTACAAATTTTAAAAAATATAAAAACCCATATGTCTAACCACCTTAACTTGGTCAAAGCCTCATGATTTTTTATTTTTTGTAATCCTATAGTGTGCGAAGCACAAAATGTGATGAATGTTTTAGATTCAAAAAATGTGATACTATTTGAAAGATATAGGTGCTTTCCAGTCAGCCTATCAGTCAGGACTTTAGTCATAATTCAAATAGAAAATGAATAATAATTATTTATTAAATTCAAAGTAAATGATAATTGATATTGGTGGAAAGTTGAGAATATCCTTTAAAAACCCTTTTTGTTTCATCAATTTTGGGTATAAAAAAAGTCGTCAGCCACATGGGTCATCATATCACTTACATATCACCAAATTTTGGCCCATCATGATCCTGCACATGCTCAGATGGACGTGTTTTGTGAAACCAATGGTTTAGTTGAACCAGTTGGGGATTTGGAAAAAGATTTCCTTATTTTTGTTAACGGTTGATTTTGCATGATGGTGTTAGCATGTGCTTGTGGGTCGATTTGAGGCACTCGGTCCACACTTCCTTGTGGGATGTTGGGCACACTTATGGTACTTTGGGGATGGATGAAGATGGGTACCCTCAATATGTTGGTGTTGTCATCGATTCATGAAGTTTAATTGGTTGATGTTGATGTTGGTTGTGTTCGACAATGGTAGAAGTTCCAAATTTTATTGTCCAAGTAGTGGATGGATTAGTGTTGAGAGTACCCACAAGTGTATTTCTTTCAAATGGAAGAGTTAGACCAAAGTCCTTAGCAAGAATAATTGCAATACTAGGAGTGGATGTTTTATGTAGCCCTAGTGATGGAGTTGTTAAGTCTTGTGTCAAAGGTCATGCAAAAAAACATGGGGAAACCAAAGAAATGCTTTCTATGTCTTCAATATCATATGGTCCTGATAGAGATGAGGGTTGTTGTGATGGGGTCACTTGACTTCTAATATTAAATTCTAAAGGATTGGAATCACTTGAGGTGAACCTAACTTTGGTTTTCTCCATGATTCTCTTGTGTTCTGATCTTGTCTTTAACATAAATTTTGGATCACCTATGGGAGAGTTGTGTTGAGATTTGTAATGTTTGAACTCTTTAGTTGTCTCAAAATATAGGTAAAAGGGATGCTCTAAGTATTTTTGGAGCAATGATGATAATGGGGGATGAAAAGTAAGATGATATGGAGAGTAATCTTTGCAAACATTTTAGGACAACACTTTTGACTTAAGAGTTTGATGTTTTATATTTTGATAAAGGATGTTTATGAACTTGGAAATTTTTAGGGTAGACTCATGACCTTCAAGATAAACTACTTCAAATATGATAACTAACTAAACTAAGTGCATGGAAAAGGATACATTTCAAATACAAAGGAGCTAAGTTAGGGGTTTGTTTGATAGATGTTTAAGTCAAAAAGTGTTGGTGTATTCAAAAATTTTGCAAAGTTTGGTGAAGGTGAAGGATGAATTTTGATGAAGGGGTAGATGAAATGTTTGACCCAATGTTGACCTAAAGTGAACCTTTGTTTGATAAGACCAAGGTAGTGAGAAACATGTTAGACCTGTAAAGTTTGCAAATCCTAAAGACTTATTTTTTTAGATAGGTTCATTATTAGAAAAAAGACTTCAGTTTTGACCAAAAAAGAACATATACAAGTTTGGAATGTTCCTTGAAACATATTTATAAAAGTTTTATACAATCTTGGTTATGTTTTGGTGAACTGCTGAAAGGTATTTTTAGAGGGATTTTGGATTAAGATTCCTAAGTTTAAAATGACAATCTGTAGACCTTCTCTTGGGGATTTTGATTTTGTGTGAGATCATTTAGAGAAGTCCAAGTCTATGGAAGGAAAGAGGATATTGATTTCCACGTGGGTGGTAATATGGTCCTTCCAGCCTCAATAGCATTTTTTTCTTGTTCTTCATCTAAGATATTTTTTGTGTTTCTTCACTTATTTTGTGTTTCTTTTGTTTTAAAAGTGAAGCTTCTCAAATTGCTAATTATATTGGTTTTTTCACCTTCAACGAGTTCAAAGTTCAATTGAATTATAGCGGGTGTAAGATCAGGTTGTTCAATGGGAGCAATCAATCTCTAAAAGGTCATGTGAGGTTCAATTTTTCAAGTTATCTTGCTTAAGTGAGCTTTTTTTACCACAAACACTTGTCTTGAGTATGTTTTCAAACTAAATATCTATGTCAAAAATCATCATAAATTTCACAATGTCTATTTTGTGAAAAGGATGAAGTTCAAGCCATAGTTGCTTATGTTGACATTGAGAAGTATGGGTTGAGATTTAAGTCAAGATATTTAGAAATCTCTAAGGATAGAAATCCTTAAGACAAGCATTAATATCAAGTATTTTTCAAAACAGAATCCATACTTAAACCAAAGGATTTGAAATTTGAAAGAAGATTGTGAAATTTTATTTGCAACATTTTGGAACCAAGCAACGTATTAAACTAACTCACAAGCATTTACCATCCTAGGTTCAAAAGATACTACTTGTTGAATCCCCACTCAGATTTATCCAAACACTAGGACAATTTGAACCATTAGAGATTTGGCGACACTCGCTCCCCTCCACAACACACAATTCTTGGGACCACCAAATCTCAAAATCTTAAAGATTCAAAGATCCTAAGGATTTTTCTATTTCAACAATGAATAGTACAAATGTGGGATAGCTTTGAAATGATCGTTCTAGCACCATCAAGCATGAAGGTTTTAGGTAACTAAAATAGATGGTTCTTAGTAACAAACCGAGAACACCTAGCCATATACACACCTTTGCCACTAAAGTCTCTTACTACCATTCCTGTTCCACTTAAGGCATGGTACTAGGTGCAGTATGTTATATAGTCAAGGATAGAAGGTACTTTCTCATGATTTCCAAACCTTTAATATAGCCATCAGTAAACTTTCTTGCAAGAACTTTCCTATGAGTTTCTTGTTGAAAAGTGTGTCTCATAGTAAGTCCTCTCTTAAGGGTGACACAAAGCATAAATATCTACTTAAGTATTTCTCTTCACTCAAGATCGCACGAAGCATAAGGGGAGTGGATACATACTATAAGTGCTCACAAATAGTAAAGTACACTTGGAGTGTTTTTCTTCACCCAAGATTACATGAAGCACAAGGGGAGTGGATACACACTTCAAGTGTTTCACAAAAAGGAGAGTAATCATTCAGTTTAGCCTTGCAAAGAAAGATGAGTTCATTTTATGCACCAAACGAAGTGTTAAGTTGTCATGTTCAATTTTAAACCCAAGGTAAAATTATGAAGTGTGGATTTAATTTTAGACCCATTTGAGTATTCCTTTTAAACCCAAATGAAAATTTTTGTGTTCCTAAAACATAAAACGAGAAGCATGATAGACAGGTTATAATTTCCCCAAATGTATCAAATGCTTGTTATAGTTATAAGATCTTGAGACACAGATGCTTCTTCACTTTATCTTTTTGTTATCCAACCTGTAAAACCTAGTTAGCCAGAGAAGGGCATTTTTGTTCATGATAGCATCACTATAAGTCATTTGGGCATCACTCTGGTGAATTTGGGCATCACCCTATGGAAAACAAGTGACAACAATAGTGTCACAATTTTGGCAACATCATAATTTGCAAATTTTGATATGTCTAAAAAGTATTAGCATCAATGTTTAGTTTAATCAACATCGGGATATTAAATAGGTATTGTTGTATGGCAACATCTAGCACACGAATCACAAAACTTCTTTTGGGTGTCATTATATCCTGCAAAAGTTGGAAAAAATGGAATTCAAAGAAGAAATTGATTAAAATTGATCAGTTTTTCCCTTCTTCTAGCAATAGAATGTGACCAATGGATTAGTATCGAATGATTATGCTTGATCCATGGATAGTCAAAGCATAACGAAGCCACTAATGCCAATCTCAATAGGATCAATCAAATGTAAATTAAAATAAACATTTATCAAAACTAAGCATTCTAACCTATGAAAGTGTTAAAATTTCTACTCTAATCCATCTGACACTTATCTTTTTGTGGAAGTGGTGTCGCATTGAGGTGGAATGATGAACCTTTCCCAATCCCGTGGGTAAATGAGCTTGTCAAAACTAGTTTTATTGAAGAAAATTGGTGAAAAAATTGTGAGATGTGTATGAAAACATTATTTTAATCTAAATGAGCATGATGCAAGCTAGTTTAACATGATTTTATGCTAAAATGATATAGATATGCAGATACTATTGAAAAAACAAGGATAGAAAAATGATAGGGGGGGTGAATCAATTGTTAACAAAATCAAACTTATACAACATTAATCAACCTTATATCATAGATTTGATAATTAACAGTGCAAGCATTAAGTTAGCAAGACATCAGAGACACATGAACACCAAGATTTTATACATGGAAACCCTATTAGGGGAAAAACTATGGTGGATGTTAGTCCACAAGATTATAGCCTTTTAGAAGTATAATGAAGAATAATAAGGAATGCACTTGCATTTAGGCACACTACCTAGAGCACACTGCTCAAAGGGAAGGCTCACTTCCTTACATATAGTAATCAGATTAAATCCATCTAATGAAGTTGAACTGAGAAAATATCTTCTACAAAATCCTAATTACAGTTCTAGTTAGGTGCACAAAAAAGTCCATAAACTCTTCCACACTCTTCTCTGAATGATTTTATCTTTATTCACACATGTACATCACTTATACACTTGAGCACTTGCCCCTAAATGAGGAAAATAATCTCATATATATATTCACTACACGGATTTACATCCATTATTCAGTTAGACACAAATAAAGAATAAATTACAACTATTGGCCTCAATACATGAATAAATTTCAATGTGCACCAAAAAAAGTTGGTCACAACATAGTGAGGACCCAGAAAAATACCTCCAAACATGCCAAACAATAAAATATTAATCCTCATGAATCTGCAACATGCTAACAGCATCATGTTGGCCAAGAACATGAAAACTCAAGCATACATCAGGAAAATATTTGATCATGAACACTCCATTAAATAGGGGCATACAACAAGGATAGAGCATGACATGAACTCATCCATGAAAATCATAGGTAAATGCAAAACACATGAAATTACTAAAATTTCATCCGCTTCAACCAAGAACACCATCTATAGAAACTAAATGACTGTAGGCACATAGATCTTCATAACTTCCACAAAACTTGATGCAAACCTCTGAAACTTTTAGACAACATACTAGAAAGGTTTATCAACAAACCCTTTGAAGTGAACCTTCATATACTCAACATATAGAACTTTCCAACATTCTGACCTTTTTAGCTCCATTGGCTATTTACACTATATTTTTTATAATTTTCTTAATATCCTCAACATATACACCCTTAAGCATCATTAATGCTAATAGTGTTGACATCAATGAAAACCACATATCAGCAACACAACCACAACATCCAACAATCTCCCCCTTTGGCATTGATGGCAACACATGATGTGAAAAATAACGCAATCAACCCAACTAACTCTTGTCTAACAATCTCCCCCTGAGATTGTGCACTCTTTCCTATTTCCTTCATTGCTCTTGTCTCCCACATTTTTCACATTATTTCTCTCCCCCTTTGACATCAATGGAAAAGTTACACATGCTCTGATCACAAATTTGAATCATCTAACTACTCCCCCTAAGTAGCAACCACCACAACATCAATCTGGAATAATATATGGCTATGAATTCATAGACTGATGCAAATACCTACAACTTAGTTCTGATCGAGAGGGGAAATCACCGCTAACTTTCCTCTGAGGTACTCAAAAATATCCTTAGGCAACGGCTTGGTAAAGATATCTACAATTTTCTCTTTGGTGCATGTGTACTCCAGTCTAACTTCTTTTTCACATACTTTGTCTCTCAAGAAGTGATACTTCATGGATATATGCTTTGTCTTTGAATGCAACACTCGATTCTTAGAAATTTTAATGGCACTTGAGTTTTCAAAGACTATGGCAATGGGTTCTTCATACTCAATTCTGACATCTCTCAATATTTTCTTCATCCACAATACTTGGGTGCAACTATTTGCAAAAGCAATGTATTCTGCCTTAGCAGTAGATAATGAAATTGAGTTATTCTTTATGCTTAGCCAAGATACCAACTTATTTCCTAAGAAGAATGCACCACCACTGGTACTCTTCTTGTCATCTACATCTCCTTCCCAATCAACATTAGTAAAAGCACTTAGGATAAGATCATCATCCTTAGGATACCAAAGACCAAGATCAACTGTCCCTTTTAGGTATCTAATTTTTTTTTTCACAACAATCAAATGAGACTCTTTAGGATCAGCTTGAAATCTAGCAACCATGCATACAACATTCATTATATCTGGCCTAGTCTGAGTCAAATAAAGTAATCCACCAATCATTGGCATGTATCTTGTCTGATTTTCTTTAGGAGAATCATCATTTTGTGTAAGTTTGCATTCGGTCACCATAGGTGTACCAACTGGCTTTGAATCTTCCATGCCAAACTTTTTTAGAAACTCTTTCACATACTTGGATTGAGATACAAAAATACCATCATCTAACTAAGTGATTTGCAATCCTAAAAATAATTTCAGCTCTCCTATCATTGACATTTCAAATTCCCTTTTCATTTCATTGGAAAAATTCAAACACAAATCATCATCACCTTGAAAAATAATATCATCAACAAAGACTTCGATGATCAGTTCTTTGTTCTGATCCAACTTGAAATACAGCTTTTTGTCAATAGTACCTTTGTTGAATCCAAGTTTCAACAAGTATTTATCCAATCTAAAATACCAAGCTCTAGGATCTTTCTTAAGTCCATAAAGAGATTTCTTCAATTGACATACCATGTCATTTTCATCAGTCAAGTGAAATCCATCTGGTTGTTCAACATAAACATCTTATTCTAGTTCACCATTCAAAAATGTTGACTTTAATCCATTTGATAAAATTTGTAATTCTTGAAAGTAGCATAAGCAAGAAATTATCTTACAGCTTCAATTCTAGCAACATGAGAAAAATTTTCTTCAAAATCAATACCTTCCATCTGTGAGTATCCTTTGCAAACCAATCTTGCTTTGTTTTTTACCACATCACCTTGTTCATTCAACTTGTTCTGGAACACCCACTTGGTTCCAATCATATTTTTGTTCTGAGCTATAGGAACAAGATCCCATGTATCATTTTTTTGTATATGCATTAGTTCTTCTTTGATGGATTCCATCCAATGTTCATCCTTGCATGCTTCATTGATATTTCTAGGCTTAGCTTTAGATATTAGATGATACTCTTCTAGAATTCTTCTTCTAGTTTGCACACCTTTGCTCTTGTCTCATATGATCTGACTATCAAAATGATTTCACCTTACATATTTAGGAGTTTTGATATTTTCTCTTACCTCTTGTTCTTGTGTTCTTTCTTCTGCACTTCTGCTAGTTATTGCTTCTTAATTTCCTTGGTTCACCAAAATGATTTAAAGTTGATTATGTGCTTGAACATTATTTTCATTGTTAGCATTATCATGTTGATCATCTGAATCATAATGACTAGATTTAAATGGTTTACTAATATCTTCAACAACTTTGACATTTGCACTTTCAACCGTTTCCTTCAACCTTTTATTAAAGCACCGATAAGCTTTTCTTTGAGTAGAGTATCCTAGGAAGATTCCTTCATCACTTATAGCATAAAAATTGTCTATATCATTATCTCTCTTGATGTATCATTTGCTTCCAAAAAATTTGAAATACTTAACAGTAGGCTTATAACCAAACCATAGCTCAAAAGGTGTCTTACCAGAATTACTATTGGCATTCACCCTATTAATGGTGTACACAACGGTACTTACATCTTCTCTCTAGTAGAAATGAGGAACATTTGCTTCCAGCATCATGGTTCTAGTAGTGTCTAGAATGGTTATGTTCTTTCTTTCAACGACTCCATTTTGTTGAGGGGTCCAGGGAGCAGATAACTATCTTTGGATTCCATACTCTTCACAAATAGAATTGAATTCCCATGAAGTGAATTCACCACCTCTATTTAACCTTAGACATTTGATCTTTCTACCTATCTCATTCTCTGCCATAGCTTTAAATTTTTTGAACTTTTCTAATGCTTCATGTTTTTCTCATAAGAAGGCTACCCATATCATTCTAGAATAATCATCAATGAGAAACATAAAATACCTTTCACCTTGTAGGCTTCTGATTCTAGAAGGACCACATAGATCAGTATTTATCAAATCCAATACTCCATTAGAGCTATACTATTTTCTCTGGAAAGAATTTCTTGTTTGCTTTCCCATTTGAAATTCCTTCCACATAGTGTTAGTAGGCTTCAGTAACTTAGGCAAATCTCTAACTGCTTGAGTAGAGCTTACCTTGATAATGTTATCAAATTTCACATGGAACAACCTCCTATGCCATAACCAACTTACATCAATTTGAGAAATCAAACAACTTTCACTAGTAGCACTCAAATGAAAGATATTAGCTTTTGTCTTTGTTCTCGAAGTAATCATATTTCCATAACTTCCCCTTATTCTGGACTTACCATCCTTGACCTATAGATTGTAACCCTTGTCTACCATTTTTCCAACACTCAACAAGTTATGCTTTAAGCCTTCTACATAAAGAACATCATCAGTATTGTGCTTACCACCAAAAGAAATAGTGCCTCTGTCATGAATCACACCATAAGTGTTGTCTCTGAACCTCACAACACCACCATCATAGTTTTCCAAGCTTACAAACTTTATTTTTTCACTAGTCATATGATGTGAGCATCCACTATCAATTACCCACTCATCTTTCTCTTCAATTTTTTCTATAAAAGATTTCTCAACATTCAAATTACTAGTAGATTCAGTGGACACCTATCCATTTTCTTTGATAGAAATAAATACCCATTCATCTTCATTTCTAGTTTCTTTATCACATTCTTCATCAGTTACACCTTCTTCAACATAATAGAACTTTCTTTGAAATCTAGTATTCTCAAATTTGTACTTTAAAAATCTTTCAAGACATCTAGATGCAAAATGACCTATCTTAGTGCAAGAAAAACATTTAATATGTAGCTTTCCTTTGTACTTACCATGAACTCTTGATTCTCTTTTTGCAGTCAATGCTTCTAGTTCTTCCAATTCCTTTTCTTCATATTCAATCTCCTTCATCTCATCTTCATATCTGAATGCTCTCTTAAAACTCTCTCCTGAATCATATCTCTACTTTCTTTTCCTGGATAGAGTAGCCTTGAAAGCAGATTCAGTCTTAGGAGCAGACTCACCAAATTCACTCAATTCAAATGCAGCAAGTTTTCCAATCAGCATGTCTTTTGTTATATTTGTCACTGTCCTGAGTTCATCAATAGCACAGGATTTTGTCTTGTAGGAAGGGGGAACAAATCTAAGTATCTTAGCCACAATTTTATCATCATCCAAAGTTCCACCAGCACATCTAATGTCCATCACTAATTCATTTATCTTTCGTGAGAAGGAAAAGATGTTTTCATCTTCCCTCATCTTCAGGCTCTCCCATTTTCCTTTTAGACTTTGTAGCTTAGCACTTTTCACTAGCGCATCTCCTTCATACAATGTTTCCAACTTTTTCCAAATCTGGTATACAGTCTTCGATCCCATTACATTTGTCATTTATGAATCTGCCAAAGAGTCACTAATGTTTCTACTACACTGGTATTAATTTTTGCTTGCTTGATTTCATCTTTAGAGGAAGGACCATTCTGAGGAATAGTATATGCACTTTGTGTCATCTACCATAAAGTTTCACCAATGCACTTAAAATGACATTCCATCCTGACTTTCCATAGAGAGTAGTTTGTACCATTGAATCTAAGACTATCCTTTTTGAATGATGCCATCTTAGATCACCTCAAGCTATTAGGCTTCTTCAGAGGAACTAGCTCTAATACCAATTGTTGGAAAAACAAGGATAGACAACTAAGAGGGGGGTGAATCATTTGTTACCAAATTTAAACTTATACAACATTAATCAACCTTATATCACAGATCTGATAATTAACAGTGCAAGAATTAAATCAAAAACACATCAGAGACACATGAACACCAAGATTTTATATGTGGAAACCCTGTTAGGGGGAAAACAATGGTGGATGTTAGTCAACAAGATTATACCTTGTTAGAAGTATAATAAAGAATAAGAATAAATGTACTTGCATTTAGGCACACTGCTCAAAGGGAAGTCTCACTGCCTTACATACAATAATCAGATTAAATCCATCTGATGAAGTTGAACTGAGAAAATAGCTTCTACAAAAGCCTGATTATAGTTCCAATTAGCCGTACAAAAGCTTCCACAAACTCTTCCACACTCTGCTCAATTTCTTCCACAGTTTGCTCTAAATGATTTGATCTTTATTTGCACATGTACATCACTTGTACACTTGAGCACTTGAGCACTTTCCCCTAAATGAGGAAAACAATATCATATATATATCCACTACATAGATTTATATCCACTATTTAGTTGGCCACAAATAAAGAATAAATTACAACTGTCAACCTCAATGCATGAATAAATTTCATTGCACACCAAAAAAATTTGGTCACAACATAGTGAGGACCTAGAAAAACACCTCCAAACACACCAAACAATAAAATATTAATCCTCATGAATCCGCAACATGCTAACACCATCATGTTGGCCAAGAACATGAAAACTCGAGCATACATCAGAAAAATATATGATCATGAACACTCTAATCAATTCAGATATACATCAAGGATAAAGCATGATCTAGACTCATCCATGAACATCATAGGTACATGCGCAAGACATGAAATTACCAAAATTTCATCCGCTTCAATCAAGAACACCATCTATAGAAACTGAATAATTGTAGGCACACAAATCTTCATAACTTCCATGAAACTTGATGCGAACCTTTGAAACTTTTGGACAACATACTATAAAGGTTTATCAACAAACCCTTTGAAGCGCACCTTCAGATCTTCAACATATAAAAATTTCCAGCATTCTGACCTTCTCAGCTCCACTGGTTGTCTACACTATATTTTTTACAATTTTCTCAATATCCTCGACATATACAGCCTTAAGCACCATTAATACTAATAGTGTTGACATTAATGACAACCAAATATCAAAAACACAACCACAACACCCAAGAAATACAAATCTAATCTAAATGGATCTTAAACCAAAAAGATTCAAACCCTAATTAACAAATAAGCTAAATGGATGCATTATGTGATCATGAAAGCCATTAATGAAAGCTAAAGATATTATGCAATTAAAATGAACTAAAATATGCTAAATGTTATTGTGCGTATAAGTGATTTCAATAACATAATTTTTCTTTTTGAAAGATGGATTCATTCGTCTCCAAATAGTGACCTCTTTATAGGAGAGAAAATCAGAAATGGATGGTTGAGATCAAAAATGCTAATCAATGGAGGAATGTCTCACATATTCTCATCAACAGGTGATAATGAAAGATGAGATTTTATTCAAGGGTTAATATTCCTTCAAAAAAACACACTTTTGACCTATACAAGAGGTCACAAGTTAACTTGCATATGAAGCTAAGTAAGAATATTCCCTTTTTCAAATGAGGAGAGAGAATATTCTTTGAAATATTCTCATGGGTGAGGGAAAAAGATAATTTAGTTAATTAAAACAAAATTAAATTATGCAAAACGGGGAGCATTATTCTATGGGAATATTCCCTTGCAACTGGGGGAGATTAAGATAATTTATAATTAAATAATGTTAATTATGCAATTAGGGGATTTAGAAGAATTAAATTGTATTCATTAAATAACATGATTTAAAATGAATGGGGGGAAATGCTGAATGACATTTAATTAAATAACTTAGAGTTATTTAATTAAATAAGAATATTTAGGGATTGAAATTAAATAGTTTTATTTATTTTATTTAATGAGACAAAATGTTAGCATGAAAAGGGATGAATTAACCCAATAAGATTAATTAGGTTAGTAGATGAAAATGGAGCAATTAATTAAATACCTAGGCTAATTTAATCAATTAAGCGAAAAAGGATGGGTTTTGAGAGGAAATGATGTTAGTATACCTAATTCAAGTGAATGATATTATTGAAGATATTTTTAAGTGTCTACAACTTGATATGAAGGCTGAAAACTTATGTGAAATGGCTAGCATGAATGTAGATCTTGACTTGAATGCTTGCTTGAATCATGAAAACCTGCATTACAAATGTTATCTCAAAAATACACATGATGCATGATGAGTTTGACATGATGCTTGAATCTTGAATATAGCTTTAAAATACTTGATAATCAGCTCTTGAATTCTCTTTTGATCACCAATTTTTGATAGGAATGCTTCATCAAATTTTAGGAGAAAATATGTGAAATAACCTTGTATTTATACTTGTTTATGCCAAATTTCTTGAAATTACAACACTACAAGCCAAAATCAAATCGAGGAGAGTAAAATCCTCCCAATAATTGAATTCAAAATATGTCTAAGCTAAAGAAATACTCATACACCAGTTAGGGCATAGGGCATATGAGCCCCAATAGCCTAGGCTTGGGACCCAAATTTTAAGAAATGTTAAGTTTTATGTCAAATTCAAGGTCAAGCCCCAAAACATAGGTTGGACCCATATTCCCAAAGTGGCGTATGAGTCCTAGATCACTAAATCTAGAACACACAACCCAAAATCATGAATTATGATTGTTCATTAGGTAAGTGTCGAGATTATCCTCAAAAAGATGCTTTTAATAAGGCTTGTGAATGCAAAATAGGATAAAATAAGACATAAAGAAGCCCAATTTTAGTAGGGAGGGCCCAAAAAAGTGTGAAAATTTAAAGGGGTGCATTTTTATACACTATAATTACATACATGACCTAGGTATGTGTAAGATCATCATGGAAAAAATAGGCCGTTAAGTGGCAATTAAAATTCAAAAAATCAGAGTTAGGCAACTTGACGTAAAAATTTGAATCAGTTATCTATATTATTTCAAAAATATGTAAGAATAGAATCTATAGAAAATTGAATTTAGTTTCTAAACTAATAGTTTCATTTATTTATTTTTTAAATCTATTCTGTGAAAATTTGAAATTTCAATGCAGCAGTACTTAAATTTCAGGGAAAAAATAAGAAGTGGATGTATGTCTTACCACCCTAACCACAATAAAATGATAATATTTTTTTATAATATTTTAGATATAAGTAGAGGAAACATGTCCCATTGTGGTGCATATTTTTTTGAAATTTTTTTCCAAGTAAATAATTAATTATGAATTTTTTATTACAACTTCTAAAAAATATAAAAAAACTCGTATGTCTGACCACCTTAACTTGGTCAGAAATTCATGGAATTGAATTTTTATTTTTTTAATCCTATATTATGTGAAGCATATAATCTGACATATGTTTCAAATTCAAAAAATGTGATACTGTTAGAAAACTATACATGTTTTTCAATTAGCCTATCAATCAGGACTTTAGTCGTAATTCAAATAAAAAATGAATAATAATTATTTATTAAATTCAAAGTAGAGTATAATTTATATTGTTGGAAAGCTGAGAATCTCCTTTAAAAACCCTTTTTGTTTCATAAATTTTGGGTAAAAGAAAAGTCGTCAGTGACATGGGTCATCATATCACCACTGTTTGGCCCATCATGATCCTACACATACCCACTTGCTAAAGATGTAATTAATGCATCACCCTCTTCCTTATTGTACTCAAAATCATAATATCATTTCTTATTTTCTTCTTTTCACTCCTTATGGAAGTGTCTAAGATTACCGTAGTTCCAACAAATATTTTTTGACTAAATTCCAAGAGATTTGGATCTCCTCTTGGACTTGGATTTATCATGCTTCTCATTCTTATTTCCTTTTTCCCTAGGTATTCAATGAATATTTAGGGACTCTTTAGTATTTTTGGATACCTTCCTCCTCATCTCTTTAAAAATAAAAGAACCCATAACATATTTAGTCTTTAAGATAACAAAAATACTCTCAAAATCCATAACTAGAGAATCCCATGCATCAAGAAAAGAACAAAGCAAGATATAGCATTTCTCCTCATCCATTTTGAAACCAACTGATACCAATTGAGCCATAAAAATATTGAATGCTTCCAAGTGGTCTATAATTTTTCTATCCTCTTCCATTCTCAAGGAATTAAATTTATTAAGAAAGAGTCTTCCAAACATAATCTAATTAGGAATTTGGCATTACAACTCATAATATCATATTGAGAAGCCAAAGTAGGATCTATGGCTATTCAAAATTTATCTTTAACAACATCCCACAAAAATTGATCCATCAATAGATCCTCCATGTTCAACTTCCATATCTCAAAATTAATTCAAAAAAATTCTCCTCCTCTATTCTCCTTGATGAAATTTCCATCTAAAAATTACAACAAGATCAAAAGTATCTCTTGCACAAGCTCCCACTCAAGTCTAGATTATTTTAAAAAACTCAATCCACAACTAAATTTGAAGGTGATTGAGCTCTGGTACCACTTTTAAGGAATATAAGGTAGCATATGTTCAAATTCTAACACTAATCTTGAGAGGAGGGTAATGAAAAAAATTATAAATATTAAGAACACTATAGAACCATTAAAAAAAACATAAATATCATGCGTATCATAACAAAGTGATTTACATGGGGAAATCCCTTTTAGGAGAAAAATAAAACACTCCAAAAGCCACCCAATATATTATTCAAAAATCATAAACATTATAATATACTTAAATATCAAGCTTCTCAAAGGATTAGCACTAATCAAAGATTAGGAGGCAACACAACTATCAGAGTCTTAGAAATCACCATACACAACTGCAATATATTTCCCTCATAAAATAAGGTTTCCTTCTAGAGAAAGAGAAGCCAACAAAATATGTATTATCAAATCTAAGACCTAATAATGAATGGTCCAAATTTACAATAATAAGATATACATAAAAAGTGTCTTTCAAGGGAACTATTCCCATGAGGGAATGCGATCCGTAGACCCGCGTTGGGGGTTCATCTCCCCCAAACCCCACGAGGGGGTTACCCACCCCCACTCACCTTGCAACCCCCATACTTAATATATTGATATGTTATAATTGAAAGGTTGAGACAAAAAAATTCCTAAAATTAATCACTAATATTCTAATATCTACATTTGAGCTATCTTGGTAGTTAGAATATACACAAAAATTATCAATGTCTTATCAAAATTCATCAGAGAAACTATGTAGAAGAAAAAACATGGAATGTGAATCACCATCCTTTATGAATCATAGGTCCACTTTTCTATTTCCTTTACTTTATATGAATTTTATAATTAACAATCTTAGAGACTCATAAGCATCTCAAGGTATCAGAAACTATAGTGGTGAAGAGAACATTGATGATGTGTTTCACATCTAGTTGTGCACCAAACTTGAAGAAAAGTACTAGTACATTTATATAGGTACAAATGATGCATTTTTGTACATATATGGTTATACATACCTATCCTTGTTTACAACTAGTCATATATTTATTAATTGACCATATTATTATCTATATTAATTTCTAATCAAATTGTATTATTAATTTGTTTCTAATTGTTAATCTAATTATTATCCATAATCTTTGATCCTATTTCATAAATAGATACAACCAAGTTGTTTGATCTAGTTCATGTACAATATTTAAAACTCATCCTCATATTAGTGTTCTTAATCCACTTATATACAAATTTATAAGAACCCTACATTTAATTGACTAGCCCATCTTACAATTTAGTCCCATAATAAATTTGCATAAATATTTGCTATTTGGTTTTATATTTTTGGTTAAAAATACATACATTACATCCAATCATAATCCCTTGGTATAATTTAATATTATTTAATTGTAGAAGAATAATCATTTTCATTTGCATTAAAATTCTAAGAGAAATGACCAATTCTAACAAATCTAATCTCTCAAACCCTATAATTATGATTTACCAAGCAATTATTGTAGAATTCATTTGCATGTTTGAAGATTTAAATGTATAAAGTTATACCTAGCAATTATTCTACAATTCATTTGCATGTTTGAAGATTTAAATGTATGAAGTTATCTTTAAATACTACATGTTGATAAAAACATCATTCAAACTAAATTTTATAGAATCAACAGGCAAAGAATTTAGAGAAAAATATAGGTTGATTTTTTCGTGTAAGTGAGGAAATATAAAATAAGAAAAATATTATAATTCTCATTTCTAAACATAATATTTTTCTACCTAAAGAATCTCTAAAAAATTAATATCATTTACCTAAGGAATGAGACATTGTTTGATCATATAAAAAATAACACACTAAAAGTTGAGGCATTAATGGGTAATATTCAAAGTGTATAGTGTCAAGAATTCAAACACTTTATAAGTAATTATTTGTTATAAATAGGAATAAAATTATATATAATAAAAAAGGGGAATTGTTAATCAATCCAACATAGTAAATGTAAAAACATGTTTGAACCATGCAATGAGTGTCAATTGTATGAAAACCTAAACAATGGTTAGCATATTCTTTTATGTGACAAACCTCTTATATAAGTTATATTCTTATTTTATTTTTTTATGAAAAATAAATTTAAAAATATTATAATATATGTTTATTATCCTAAATATTTATGGTTGGAAAGGTTTCAATAGTTTATATTAAATATTATTTTATTATTTTAAAAAATATGGTTCATTCAATTAAATTTGTATACTAGCACTTAATTGTTAAAGTTTGTAAGTATGTTGTCAAATCATTAAGTTTTGTATCTTTAGTATGTTTTACAATCTATTTATTTATTAATCCTTTAATAAATTCTCAAATTATTTCTCCCTATGTTTTTATCCATCTCTTTATCCACTCCCTCTCGCTATCTCAATCTTTCTCTCTATTTCTCCCTCATCTCTATATAAATCCCCATATCTTTCTGCCCTATCTTCCTCCACCAACTCCTTTATTTTCTCTTTATGTCTCCATCTATACTTGTGTCTCCTACTCTCTATCTCTTTCTCTATGTCTACTCTATGTAAAAATTCAATTATTAACAATACATCATATTCTCTCTTGCACTCTCTCTCTCACTACTCCCTCCCTCTTTCACCTCAGTCGTTCTTCCCCACATCTCTCTCCTATTCTCTCCAAATTTGCCTTTCTCTATCTCTATCTCTCTCTTTCTATACTTATCTCATTATCCCTCTCCACGTCCCCTCTATCTAGATATCTCTATCCCTCCATTTTTCCTTCTATATATTTATCTCTCTCTTTCTCCCCGTCTATATATTTCCCCCCTCGCTCCCTTTATTTCTCTTTCTCCCTCACACTCTCTCTCTCTCTATCTATCTATTTCTCCCTCCCTCTCAATTTTTCCCTCTCTACATCCCTCACTCTCCATTGTTTTCTCTCTTTCTCTCTATCTCCATTTCTCTCACCACTCTTTATCCACATTCATCTTTATCTCTTCACCCCTCCATATTGTATTCTCTTCCCTTTTTATTTCTCTTCCCTCATAGTGCACTTTTTGTTTATAACTGGGCTTGCATTCCAATCTCTATGATTATTGCTTAGCACAATGATTTTGTACATTAATTCTATCTCTATTCTTATTTCTTAGCATAATTATTATGTACATTAAAACCAAATCTATTTGACATGTTAATTTTTTATTCTCATTAATTCAATCATTATCCATAACATTAGTCATATCATATGTAGATCCAATATGGTTTTACCTAATTCATATCCATGAGTCAAAGGCCATCCTTAAAATAATGATTTTTATCAACTTATATGTAAATATTAAAACCAAAGGTCTACCCAACTAGTCCCATCTTGCACTTTTATCATAGGCTAAATTGACACTAATTTTTGTAATTTAGTGTTTTGTTTTCATTTATAAAATGTGTGTTACATTCAATTATAATTGTTGGTGTCAACCACCTCCCAGAAGCACCATCTACAACAAAATACCTTCACAATGCATGAGAGAAGAACATGCTATTTCACTAAAAGTGAATGTAAATTGAGATGATTAAAATACATAATGTATAGCCTTTTTAAAGACATGAAATATCAAATGGGTGAGAAAGCTACCCTATAGGATAAAACCACCTGGAGTTATTTACCCTAAGATAAACTTAATACAATAACACCCCCCTTCAGTGAAAACTTAGGGAGAATTATTATGCAAAAAATTAATATGCAATATGGGTCCTAGCTACACCACCATGTTAGGTACCTATTTATAATGCAAAAAAAAATCTCTCACAATCGGAGAAAACGGGAAAAACTCTGTGGGAAAAACCCTTCTCAAAAAAAGAGAAAAGAAAATAAAAATTAATGCATGGATGGGGGACTCAATAACACCCCCCAAGGAATACATGCATCATGTATATACAATCAATAACCCCCATAAGAGGAAAAATGAG
Organism: Sequoiadendron giganteum; assembly: GCA_007115665.2. Taxonomy (NCBI): domain Eukaryota; kingdom Viridiplantae; phylum Streptophyta; class Pinopsida; order Cupressales; family Cupressaceae; genus Sequoiadendron; species Sequoiadendron giganteum. Next base: position 247,541,541 of record CM021105.1, on the reverse strand, counting down.
AGACTATATAGCTCCCCACAATGTGTAATCACCTGCAAAAATGGTAAGTGGCTGAAGACAAAGCATCATCCAATTTTGACAAACAACTTGTCTCCCTTTTGGAAGAAACAAAACCAAATAAAAATGTAGGAATGCTTCCCATTCTAGATAGGAATTAGTAAATGAAATTCAAATGTAGGATGAAAATATCTCTGAAATCTTCTAATGTGTCACCAAGACCTTGGAAGATGATGACACAAACCAATGAGGAACATGCCCAATCAAAAATAGAAGGTGACACACAAGGTACCACTGGAAACTGATTTTGAACACTCTCTAGAGACTAATATGGGGTGACAACACTGTAGATACTATCATCAAAAAGAAGGGATATACCCTCAAATGTCTCTTCCAAATCAAAAATGTAAGATTCCACAAAAAATGAACCAATGTTAGGAAAATAGGAATCCCAAATAGGAAGACAATGATAATATTGCTACTCAAGAATGATGGGAGTACTCAATGAATCATCAACACAAGATGAATGGTCCTATTGAACAGGAATGATAGCAGCCTCAATCAGTAACTCTACACAATTAATTAGTGAAGGTGAAGGTACATCAACTATCCTTGATGGAGAAGAAGGAGCATCTAAAGAACCCTCATCATCCTCATTTGAAGATTCAAATTATTCCAAAATTTAAAACTCCTGTATAGTAGCATGATCATAGGGTATCCTTTCTAAAAATTGAAGAGGCACAAGACAATTTGAAATAGGATCATCTGGGAATAGCTGAGTATCAAGATCTCCATGTATTTACAAAATTTTAGTCCAAAAAATATGAGGACAATCAAAATAATCAATAGCATTCAAAGTGGCATCATCAATATGCATTGCAATAATTCCTAGGACATAATCCCTTTTGCAATTCCATGCAAATTTCTTACTATCAGTATCGGGAAGGGGAACAAGATTATATAAATGTGGCAACAAATAAAGCCATCTGAGATGTTTTATGATACCATCCATTTGTTTCTTATAGTTTCCCTTTTTCAACATAACCACAAAAAGATGAAATGAAAACCCCATAATGAACTATGACAAATCTCCAAGAATACAAAGACATTAAATTTCAACAATAATTAGAAACTCCCAAATACTACAAATGAAGCCTTCCCAAAATACTTCAGGAAGTAATAACACAAAAAAGGGATGATAATCTGAAAAAAATTGAACAAAAAAATAAACACCTTATTGGGTTTCCACACCAAATCACCAAGCAAACTCCACAAAACAGACAAGCTGTAATATCCCCTTTTAAATTAATTTGAAATTTATATCAATAATTTTTCTTATACATCCAAAATATGATTTTTTATTTTTTAATGAATTTAATGATAAATAAAAAAACTTGCTGCAATAAAACATGTTTTTGATATTAGAATTATTTCATTTGCATCAAAGAACAATACCCACAACTTGCATACATTTTCCAATATTTATATTGACCAACAATGCCTACAACTCCAGCTAATAGTTGCAAATTTCATTCCAAAAACCCTTAGAATTGATCACAAAATTTGAGGCAGAAAATACATATAAAATGTGCTAGAAAGTTATACAAATTTTGTCTCATACATTTTCTATAAGTAATATAAATCTGCTGTAACTATGCTCAAAATAGAGAGTAAATATGAAGCCAAAACACATACTAAACCAAACCCAACTTGCAAGGAAACTCTTTGAACTCCACACCAAGGTTTAGTATGATAAAATATGATTTTTTCTTTTTTAATGAATTTAATGATAAATAAAACAACTTGCTGCAATAAAAAATGTTTTTTATATTAGAATTCTTTCATTTGCATCAAAGAACAATACCCACAACTTGCATACATTTTCTAATATTTATATTGACCAACAATGCCTACAACTCCAACAAATAGCTACAAATTTCATTCCAAAAACCCTCAGAATTGATCACAGAATTTGAGGCAGAAAATACATATAAAATGTGCTATAAATTTATACAAATTTTTGTCTTGAATACATTTTCTATAAGTAATATAAATTTGCTGCAACTATGCTCAAAACAAAGAGTAAATATGAAGCCAGAACACATACTAACCCAAACCCAACTTGCAAGCAAACTCTTTGAACTCCACACCAAGGTTGAGTATGATAAAGTATTAGAAAATACACATCCAAAAATTTGTCATTAACATTTGCAATAAATAAATCATTCAAACCCAAATATCACACTTTCACCTACAACAAAATACAAAATATTTAAATAAACTTCAACTGTTCAACAAAATGGCAATTTCGGTGTGAAACTACTCTTGGAGACTATAGAACCACTGCCTTCAAGCCTCAATCTATTTTTTTTACCAGCCTTAGAGATACTTTCTTCTTTGGTTTCCTAGCCTCAAAATAATACTAAAACATGTGAAGGAAAATATGTGAGAATCCATCCAAAAATCAAGAAAATTGTATTTTATATTTTGTTGCCTTCTTCATGAAGCTTCTACCAAACATTGGATTCACGTCCAAATATTCCACCCCAATTTTAGGTACTTAAAAAAGTCATAAAATACATTATAAGACCTCTAAAATTAGCCTTTCATATTATACCACTTATAAGGCATCTTTTGACAACTCAAAATACATTTTTTAAGGCACTTTCATGAGGTTAAAGTGTTTTTTCTCCAAAACTCGTGACCCACCTATGTTGAAACCACTAAATAATTAATACTTATTTTTCCTTTAGATAAAAACTACACCAGAACAATATAAGTAGTAAATAATATTATATTCCAATGTTGTCTTGATACCTCTAACTTACTATTTTTGGATAATGAAAATGTTATTTTTAGTAAGTGTTATTTTGGAAAAAGGGAGATGACAAGTATTCCCTTCCAAAAATTGCTTGTCCTAAATAAATTACAACCATAATCCTCATTAATCCCTTTTCAAAAATGATAAAGCAATTCAAACTATATTGTAAACCTTGATCGTGTACCTGTGAGGTCTTACATCTTTTGCTAAGGGACATTGTGCAAAGTTGAAAACTCAGATTCTTGTGTGAAAATACAATAAAACCAATAGGAATATCCATGTAAATATTTGATATATTCACTCCAATCCTAAATCTGAACCACATCTTCAAAAATAAACTCTGCAAACTCACCAAATGCCTCCCACTGTAAATAAGCACTAGCATGTGATGAATCAAACTTGGAACTCTTGCAACCTCTCCCAATGATATAGATCTGATTTTTGCAGCCATTAGGACCAGTAAAAAATCCATTGTATCCTCTATAATATAAATTACATCTTCGGGAAAAAATAACCACTTCTATTTTTAAAGCATTGAAATATACATAGCTGAATTCCACACTAGTAAGCCCAAACTTTACCTCAACTCAAGGGATATTACCTTCAACTCCAGTAGCTGGTCTATAACAGGAAAATATTTGTAGAGGGACAATAAGTAGCATCACGTAACAATAAAATCTACAACACCATTTCTCAGAGACTGGATTTGCAAGAAAAAGTTTATTTTGTTTCCATTGTATGTATGCACTAGCACTGGGTAGTTTGTACCAGAAATATCTGAAACTTCTTATCCTATCACAAATCTGATTTCTATGTCCCATAGGACTCATATGACAGTAAATTAATCCATCACAACAAAAAGTACACAACTGAGGAGCAGTTACCCTTTTTTCCTTTGTACTGTGGAGATACACCATGCTAAAAACAACACTAATTATTTCAGAATTTGCCTCAACTTCGAGAGTGTTAAAAGCAATTTCAAGATCTGATCTAGAAAAAGAATGGTATTATTGAGTAACAACAATTAACATCATATAATAGTAGAAAATATACCACCATTTTCCAAAAACTGGACCTACAAGAAATAGTTCATTTTGGTAGAATATTGTGTACCTTTTGTGTCCATTCACAAGCACATATTGATCACCCAACTTACTTCCCAAAATGATAGTTGCAAGTAAATAATTAGCATATCCTATCATTTAAAAATTTATCCAACCTTTATCCACAAGTGCTTTCCAAGTCACTCTTAAGTTTACATATGAATTTCTATGGTGACTAGTTAGTAAACAAACAATATTATTGATGTTAAATCAATACTTTAGTGACTTACAAGAAATCTTCTCTTAGTTATTATTGATATCTGATGAGGAAAAAAAAAAAGGGTCTATTATAGAATAACATCAACACCATAAACCTTTGCAACAAAATCATAAAGATCTATATATGAAATAGACCAAACTGTCAAATAACATAGTGTATTTTTCTCCTTACATAGTCAACCCTTATCAACAATAAAAAGTACCCAAATTGGAAAGATATAATTTCCAACAATTGGAAAGGATTTGGAGCATAAAAACCACATTCATGCATAGAAGCAATACCACATAACACTCCTATATTAGATTTGTTTATTGAAGTAACATAACCATTGTCATACCTTGAATTCCTGATATCTATGATGGCTTTTTCAAAGATAGGAGGATAATCAACAAAACTCCTTAACTCACAATAGTGATGGTAATTACTAATTCTTGAAAAACTCATATTTGTGAGTATAAACACCATAACAGGTTGATGCAACACAAATAAAACTCCATCATGAAAATGTACCTTAACTAGTTCTAGAATATTGCATACCTTGATCTCAATCCATGAGTCATCAAGAAGTTGAGCCTTCATAAAAATTTAGAAAATGATTAATCCTCCATGAATCCACACATTCCATATGGAAACCTCATCTTGAACCACATTATTACATTCTTGACTAGGTGGCCTTCCGAAAGAATTACGAACAATAAGTTTGTTGCACTTTTGCACGTTATTTTTCACCATTGCATGTGAACATATAAACCATCTATGATGGAAATACCTCTCCATAAGTTTGGATTCTTGTTGCTCTTTCCAAGTTCTATCTATATGTTTCAGTATTCTATCTAGTAACAATTATGGGAACATATTTCTGAGCACCATTTTTTGTTAATTTGGAATCAACTAAATAACATAGGATAGGTTATGTTTCTTACCAAAGAACAAAATAGTTTACATTCTCTCCATTACACAACTTGCTACCCATATAGCTTGTCCTTTATGAGTAGTCCCTTTAACTATGAATTCTTCTCTTAGTCCATGGAGTATGCCAAGCAGCATACCTTTGTCTTCAATTGTAGAATTAAGTTCCAAGGAGTAATTCATGAATTTCAAACATTTAACTCCTAAAACTTCATTAGAACTTACAAAATAACCTTGATGGATCTTCATGAATTTCCTTTCCATTCCCATGCAAGATATGAATAATTTAATAATGACATCAAATCCTCTATCCTCCTTTCCATTCATTACATCACTTAGATCCCAAATGCAAAAACAATGTTGAATTTGAGTCAATGAATCTACATGTCCTATTTTGAAAATTGTATCTCTTAATCTATTCTCATTTTTAGCATGCTTTCTTTGGTGACAAATATTTTGTATTGGCATAGAAAGAGGAAACAAATCTAAAAATTGAGAATCTTTTTCCTACCTTGGGTTGCCATCAAGGAATTCATCCTCTTTTCCAAAACTAAAAGTTGTGGATACATCACCATGATTCCATTGTGCTACTCTCATGCAACTAGAATTGGAGAGTCTTGAGTTATAAAATATTTGTGTAGATATGAAATTCAAACCACCAAAATCTTCAGTCTTCATGAGTTTCTTGAAGTTCAGTTTATGTATCTTTAGCTAATAGGCTAATTGTGTCTAGTTTTCTCATAATTTTCATCAGCCTTCTTGGTTTTTAACCCTCCTAGCATCCGGCCCTCAGTCAAAAAAAAAGTGGTAGATTTTTTTATTTTTCAATTAAAAATTTTGGCATGTCGATAGAGAAGGCCAACGAAATTAAATGTCGACTAGCATCAACATTAATTGTTGTATGGTTTCCATGTAGTGGCAATGGTTGTAATAAGACTTGCCATTTAAAACTTCGAAAAACATAGTGCATGTCTATGCAATTTTTGATAAGTCATTATTGGGTGTTGTTTTGTGGCTTTACCTGTTATCAGAGCTACGAGAGCAAGGAGGGCAAGCTTCTATGAAGGTGCAAGTTGGATCATCTGTTGTCAATATTCTTTGAAGGTGTTCAAAGGTTATTTTGTGTTTTTTCATGGGGTTGGCTCTGATAATTGTGTCCTTGTCTTTTGCAGTCATTGGAGAAATAAGGGAGCCAAGACAAAGCAAGCGGGAAGAGGTGCATTTTGGAAACCCCTTTAAAGAAAGTGGGAAGAGGTGCATATTGAAAAAACCCTTTGTAGAGTATTTTAGAAACATTTTATGTTATTTTACATTGGGCATTGTTGATTGTTGTTCTGTGGCTTCTTCTATTTTGTGGGTTTTTCCATCTAGGTCACTGTTGAAACTAATATTTTTCCATTTATGGCTTCCATTTTGCGGTGATGGTTTAAACACAATAAGATAATTCATACTATACAATTTATGTTGTTTTTCATAAGGTATTGTTGATTTTTGTTCTCTAGTTTTGGCTATATTGTTTCATTTTTTATAAGGTACTGTTGAAAAAATAATTTGTCTATGTGCAGGGTTATACACAATATTGTTTATTTTTGCATTGGTTTGTTACTGTGAAATCTTCTAAATTTTGTGGGTTTTTTCTTCTGGGTCACTATTGAAACCAATATTGTCTCATTTATGCTTAGCGCTTCATGGCAATGGTTTTGCATGCATTTTTTACTGTGAATTCTTTTTTTTTAATGGGTTTTTCCATCTAGTTCACTATTGAAATCAATATTGTTTCATTTATGGCTATTGTTTTGTGGTGATGGTTGCAATGCAATAAAATAGTTAATGTTATATAGTATTGTTGATTGTTGTTCTCTAAATTTGGCTATATTGTTTCATTTTTGATAAGGTACTATTAAAAAATGAATTTATCCATGTGTTGGGTTATTTGGCTTTTTTTGCATGGGTTTGTTACTATGAATTCTTGTGTTTTGTGGGTTTTTTCATCTGGGTCGCTATTGATACCAATATTGTTTCATTTATGGTTTATGTTTTGTGGTGATGGTTGCAATGCAATAAAATAGTTAATGCTATATAGTATTGTTGATTATTGTTCTCTAGAATTGGCTATATTGTTTCATTTTCAATAAGGTACTATTGAAAAATGAATTTGTCCACTTGTTGGGTTATTTGGGTTTTTTTGCATGGGTTTGTTACTGTGAATTCTTCTGTTCTATGGATTTTTCATTTGGGTCACTATTGAGACCAATATTGTTTCATTTATGGTTTGCATTTTGTGGTGATGGTGAGAACGCAATAAAATACTAAATGTTATATAGTTTATGTTGTTATCCATAAGGCATTGTTGACTATTGTTCTCTAGCTTTGGCTATATTATTTCATTTTCGATAAGGTGTTGTTGAAAAAAAAATTATTCATGTGTGGGATTATTTGTTTTTTTTGCATGGGTTTGTTCCTATGAATTCTGTTATTGTCTACGGCACTATTGAAACCAATATTGTTTCATTTATGGTTTTTGTGTGGTGTGGGTTGTTGCAAGGTAGTTAAAGAGTTTATGTTATTTTTGCTAAGGCATTATTTACAAAGCTTTGGCTATATTGTTTGATTTTTGATAAGGTGTTGTTGAAAAACGAATCTGCCTGCATACAGTGTTATTTTGTCTTTTTGCATGAGTTTGTTATTTTGAATTCTTCTATTTTGTGGGTTTTTACATCTTGGCCACTGTTGAAACCAATATTGTTTCATTTATGGTTTACATTTTTTGGTGATGGTCGCAAAAAAATAAAATATAAAATGTTATATAGTTTATGTTTTTATCCATAAGGAATCGGTGAATGTTGTTCTCTAGCTTTTGCTATATTGTTTTAGTTTTGATAAGATGCTGTTGAAAAAAGAATTTTTTCAATTGCAAGGTTATTTATTTTTTTTGCATGGGTTTATTACTGTGAATTCTATTGTTGTCTATGACACTATTGAAACCAATATTGTTTCATTTATGGTTTCTATGTGGTGTGGATGGTTGCAAGGCAGTTAAATAGTTTATGTTATTTTTGCTAAGGCATTATTTATAAATATTTGGCTATATTGTTTCATTTATGGTTTATGTTTTGTGGTGATGGTCACAATGCCATAAAATATAAAATGTTATACAATTTATCTTGTTATCCACAAGGCATTGTTGTCTATTGTTCTCTACCTTTGGATATATTGTTTCATTTTTGATAAGGTGTTGTTGAAACCAATACTGTTCTTTGGAAACTTATGTTATTTTCCATTGGCCATTGTTGATTGTTGTTATGTGGCTTTACCAATAGTGTTTCCTTTATGGTTCTCATGTAGTTGTGATGGTTGCAAGGTAATAGCTATATTGTTTCATTTATGGTTTCCATATAGTGGTGATGTTTGGAAGGAAATAAAATAGTTTATACTATTTTTGACAAGGTACTGTTGGGAAATAAAAAATTTCACATGCGAGGTTATTTTGTTTTTTTTTTGCATGGGTTTGTTACTATGAATTCTTCTGTTTTGTGGGTTTTTTCATCTAGATCACTTTTGAAACCAATATTGTTTCATTTATGGCTTTCATTTTATGGTGATGGTTGCAATGCAATAAAATAGTTGATGTTATACAATTTATGTTGTTTTCCATAATGCATTGTTGGCTATTGTTCTATAGATTTAGCTATATTGTTTCATTTTTTATACGCAATAAAATAGTAGATTAAGAACAGTTGAAAATACCGATACATGTGTTGAATAGGGAAACATAAGTTTATAACCGAACAACATAAAATAAAATGAGGGACATACACTAAAAGAGAAACAAAACTATAAATAATTTAAGCATCATCTAATGTGTTGTAGAAATTAATATGATAATTTTTTCCCATTACAACTAATTGTAACTTACAAGAAAATTTAACACCTAAATGCGTTGTACCTTTGAATTTCATCAAATGTATTAACTGAGGCACATCTATGAACTTCAAGATATAATAGTATGGTTATGTATAAATAAACCAACAATTAATTCACCATAACTTCATCACAATGAATAACCAACAAATAAAAAACCCGATTTGATGTCATGTCTAACTCCATCAAAGTAAAAATTTAAAATGACCATCAATACCTTCCCTAATTATTGATATATAAACAACGATCTTCTTTCCATAGTCATCAAGAAAAATTATTTCTTAGTTTTCAATACAACATGGTCTAATGTTCTTCTTTTATTTTTTTGATATAGGTGTACATATAGATATGCACAACTTGAACAAAATCCCACACATCATAAATTCATCATTTTATAAGCAAAAACCCTCATACATGGGATGTGAGAATATAAATTATAGAGAACCCATGCCTTATTGAGTATGAATGTTTTGTTTTCTTATCTAAAAAATGTTTCCTTTAATTTATAATTCTCATTAACATGAATTCCACTCATGATTCATACAATACTTAATTAGCATAGCAAGGTACTAAGAGTCAAAGATTTATTCATGAAATTTGAGAATAAAGACCATAAGGTTCAATCAAAATGATATTAATAGTTTTACTTGTAATAATATTTTCATAGTTCAATTATTGCATAATAGAATGTCTCAAAGGTACATACCTATTTCTCTTATTGATTGATATGTTTCATTCCAATTTTCTAGACCTTGCATTTAAAACTTGTCAAAGTAATAAAATAGTTTATGCTATTTTCCATAAGGCATTGTTGATTCATATGATACTTAATTAGCATAACAAGATACTAAGGGTCAAATATTTAATCATGTAATTTGTGAAAAAAAACCATAAGGTTCAATCAAAATGATATTTTAGTTTTACTTATAATAATATTTTCACAATTCAATTATTGCATAATAGAATCACTCAAAGGTACATACCTCTTTCTCTTATTAATTGATATGTTTCATTTCAATTTTCCAAACCTTGCATTTAAAAATTGTCGAAGTAATAAAATAGTTTATGCTATTTTCCATAAGGCATTGTTGATTGTTGTTCTTTGGCCTTGAATAAATTATTTGATTTATGGTTTCTATGTGGTGGAAATGGTTCCAAAGTAATAAAATAGTTCATGTTATTCTTGATAAGGAATTTTTGGCTATTTTTGTGTGGCTTGAAGGATAGTTGTTATTTGTCTAGGCCTCAATAAGGATTTCTTAGAATGATAGGTTGTATATTAAGTGTGAGATGAAACATTGGTCTTACCATTGATTATAGTGGCAGACCAACATACATTATCCATGAGTGTAATCAATGGTGATATCAATGTTATTTATTACACTTAATATATAGGTTGTTGTACATATGAATGTTGTTTGCATCTATTTTCACAAACATACATATCTTCACATAGGGAAAATAAAATGAAACACAACAAAAGAAGGCCTGCTCTCCAGCCTATCATATTGGGTCATGGAGCTTCATAGGCTATCACTAAACCACTAATGAAGAACATACATTGTCCACCACTACGATTAATGGTGAAACCAATGTTTCTTATTGCACTTAATATAAAACCTCTCACCATTGATTATAGTGGCATACCAACATACATTATCCACCAGCATAATCAATGGTGATATCAATGTTTTTTATTATGCTTAATATATAGGTTGTCGTACATATGAATGTTGTTTGCATCTAATTTCACAAACATACATATCTGCACATAGGGAGAATAAAATGAAACACAACAAAAGAAGGCATGATCTCCACCCTAGCATATTGGATCATGGAATCTCATAGGCTATCACCAAACCTTTGACAAAGAACATACATTGTCCACCACTATGAACAATTGATGAGCTAAAGGGGCTCTATAATGAATGGTTCATAAGGCACAACACTTGCTGAAGGTTTTGCAAATGGGGTAGCAAGCTAAGTGGGCTTAACCTTAGGGGAAACTCTGTGGTTAAGAACGCTTGAGCCGGAGCAGTACTGGGATGGGTGACCTCCTAGCACGGACCAATGCTTCACCTCTATGAGCATCACCTAGATGCAATGAGTGCTAAGTGGACCATTCATTATCATGAGAGATGGGTTCTTGTGAATCACTACTCATGAATCATGGGTCAATGAGTTTGACTCAAAAACTACATGGTTGAATCCTGATAGCAATATCATAATTTGACACGCTGTGGAAGAAACCTCCTACTTATCAAGTAATAAAATAGTTAATGTTCTTCTTGATAAGGCATTGTTGGCTATTTTGTGTGGCCTACGGTAACATTTTGCACTATTTTCCATAAGGAATTGTTGATTGTTGACCTATGGCTTTAGCAATGCTATTTAATATGTGGTTCTCGTATATTGGTGATGGTTGGAAAGGAATTAAATGGGCCCTATATTTATACTTTTCAAAGGATAATTGTTATTTGTCTACGCCTCAATAAGGATTTATTTGAATGGAAAGTTGTATATTAAGTGTGCGATGAAATATTTGTCTCACCAATGATTATAGTTGTAGACTAACATGCATTGTCCACCAGAATAATCAATGGTGATATCAATGTTCTTTATTACACTTAAATTATACACATGGAAAATGCATATACACACATACACACTCACACATACATATAAATATTCAAATCTGCATGCATGTATGCATACAAAAGCATTATCGACACATATATGTACATACATATGTATCAAGATGTTGTATGAACTTAGAAAATTTAATTGCATGCATATATGTTTATGTATATCCATATGTAGATGTATACATGCATAAAACCATGTGCACAAGTATATCTAAGAACAACTGCAAATATTGATACATGTATTGAATAGGGTGATCAAACTTGTACCTTTACAAGAGCTCACCATCTTGGCTCACAACTTTGATAGTAGGTAAAGCCACAAAATGACAGCCTTATAAAAAATTGTGCAGAATTTTGCTATATTTTCTGAGGTTTAAAATAGGTAGGTGTTATTACAGCCATCACCACTACATGGAAACCATATAACAAATAATGTTGATGCTAGGATGGTGAGCTTATGTGAAGGTGCAAGTTTGGTCATCCATTGTTGAGCTTCTATGAAGGTGGTTGGAGGTTATTTTGTGTTTTTGCATGGGGTGATGGTTGCAAAAGCAATACAAAGGTCTTGGCTCTAATAATTTTTTCCCCAAAAATGAAACACAACAAAAGAAGGGTTTCTCTCCACCTACCATATTGGGTCATGGAGTCTCGTATGCTCTCACCAAACCCGTGAGCAAGAACATACATTCCCCACCACTTTGATTATTGGTAAAACCAATGTTTCTTATTGCACTTAATATAAAAACAATCGACACTACACAAAAACCATAAATGAAACAATATTGGTTTCAATAGTGTTGTAGACAACAACTGAATTCACAATAAATCACCACAAAATGCAAACCATAAATGAAACAATATTGGTTTCAATAGTGACCCAAAAAAAAAAACCCACAAAACAAAAGAATTCATAGTAGCAATTGTTGATGTTATAGCACTAGGAGATATCTTTCTTTCAAATTTAAAAATGATAGATAAATAATACCAAGGCAAGTTAGACTTTCCATATATAATAATTTTATGAAGATTCGCCTTGTTTCTTAAAAGAGGCCAACCCAAATGAAGATTCGCCTAGTTTTGTATAAATACAAGATGATGATCATTCATTTGACAATCAAGTTCATTCATCATAATTCACATTCCTAGAAGAAGTTCATACTTGAGTAGCAAATCATCATCTTGTAGCAGCAGATCATCATCTTGTAGCAGCATATCATCATTTTGTAATAGTAGACCAATTTCAAGGAGAAACATATTCATTTGTATCTTTGCATCTAGGAGAGGTGCTATTACTCATTGTATCAAATTTGGCATTGTGTTGGGCCTGAGTTGTAAGCAAATTTCTGCTCTTATTCCTTCAATATATAAGAGATATATTTGATGTTTTTTTCTCCCTCGAGTAGGAGGGTTTTCCTAGGGTATCTTGTTGTGTTCATTGTCTTATGTGTTGCATTTTATGATTGCTTTCATTTCTAATCCTAAATCTAACATGGTATAATAGCAGGTCTAAGAAAATATCTGATCTGATTTTTTTAAGTATTCAGGTCAACTTTTCATCTAGGGTAGATCTTGAAGTATCACAGATCTAAGGTTCAAATTATTTCTGACCTAAGGGCGGATCTTTGAAGGTGAATTTATGCAGAAAAAGAAGATGGTGAGTAGTGTCAAGGTAAAAGATAGTCTTGATGGAGCTTCAAACTTCAACTCTTGGAAACCCAAGGTACTCATTGCATTAGATCATAACGATCTTCTTGATTTCTTGGAAAGTGATATGCTCGATCCTTTCGATGATACTGAGAAAATATAGTGGAAGAAAAATGGCACAAAGGATAGAAATATCATGATAGACTCTGTGATGAATCACCTAGTACCAATCATCTCCAAGTCGAAGACAACTAAATAAATGTTTGATACTCTAAAAGGATTGTATGAGATCAATAACACCAGTAGATCCTTTGCTTTGAGACAACAACTTCACCATGTAAAAATGGCTAAAGATGATTCAGTCATCTTATTCTTTATGAAGATTGCTGATTTGAGAGATCAGTTGAGCACTATTGGGGATACAATTGCATATAGAGATCTTATTATGTTGGCACTAAATGGTCTTCCTCAATCTTGGAAACACTTTATTTAGAGCATCAGTGGGAGATCCAAGTTGCCCAAGTTTGATTGTCTTCAAGTTGATTATATTCAAGAAGAGTCCAGGTTGGTAGCAAGAGGAATTGGATGAAACTATCATGACGTAGAAAATCAAGTTCTTGCTACACATACTTCTAGAGAAAGAGGCAAAGGGAGAAAGAGGAATAGAGACAGAGAATCAAATTCTTCCCTAGAATCGAAGAAGAAGAAGGATCTCTCTCACATTCAATGTTTCAGGTGTGACAAGTATGGTCACTTTGCTCAAGATTGAAAATTAAGGTCTACACAACATGTTTCTACTACGAAAATTGACATAGGGACATCTCAAAAGGAGCCTAGATCTAAAGTTGATTCAGAAGGTTTCTTATTCTAAAGTCGATCAATTTCTTTGAAGAGGAGGAAATGACATTTGGAGGGAGTCAAATTTGGAGAATTCAAGGCACGAGTTAAGAGCTTGTCTAGGAAAAGGATTAAGGTTCTAAGATAGGTCAATGGAGGAGAGTTAACTTCGAGAGGATTTCTTTGAAATCTCTAAGGTAGGGATGAAGAGGGAGTTTTGTGACTTAGTAGCAAGAAGTGAAGGTTGCAATGTTGCAAGGCCAAGTGAAAAATCCTTGGAAGACCTCTTCAGCAGTTGAGAATAGAATTGCACAAGACAATTAATTTGGATTTTACATTGGTAGCTCTGCAAACCTATTTAGAATAGGATGATTTGGGATGAGGTCGTGGAGGACAGTCCTCGACTCGAGCACATCAATAGTGTTGGAAGTGTGCATTGGAAACCTCTCCTCTAAGGTAAGCATTGTAGACAATCTTGGATGAGGAGGTTAGGAGGTTGATGCAAGTACTTGAAGCTCCAAAGAGAGTCACATCATCATGAAGATTTGTTGTAATTTATATTTCTCTAAGACAGGGAAATATGAGGTGAAAGCCCTTGTAGTGTATATTTCTTTGAGACAGAGAAATATGAGGTGAAAGCCCTCGTAGTGTATATTTCTCTGAGACAGAGAAATATGAGGTTAAATCCCTTGTAGTGTATATTTCTCTGAGATAGAGAAATATGAGGTGAAAGCCCTTGTAGCGTATATTTCTCTAAGATGGAGAAATATGAGGTGAAAGCCCTTGTAGTGTATATTTATCTAAGATGGAGAAATATGAGGTGAAAGCCCTTGTAGTGTATATTTCTCTGAGATAGAGAAATATGAGGTGAAAGCCCTTGTAGTGTATATTTCTTTAAGATGAATAAATATGAGGTGCAAGCCCTTGTTCATCTCTATGACTAAGATGAGACATCATGTTGAGAGATTCCATGATGACATCACATTCAAAGACTCCATGATGAACCCTTGTACTTGTGTTTCTTTCCACACATGGGAGTAGCCATGGTGGGCATCATGCTGAGAGACTCAATGATGAAATCTCATTGAGAGACTTTGTGATGAACCTTTGACTTATACACAAATGGGTGTATCCATTGTGGGTGAAATGTTGAGAGACTCCATGATGTGGATATTTGGAAAGATACCTCACCAACTAAGAGGGAGTGTTGATGTTATAGCAATGGAAGATATCTTTCTCTCAAATTTAAAAATGATAGATAAATAATACTAAGGCAAGTCGGACTTTCTATATATAATAATTTTATGAAGAGTCACCTTGTTTCTTAAAAGAGGCCAACCCAAATGAAGCTTCACCTATTTTTGTATAAATACAAGGTGATGATCATCCATTTGATAATAAATTTCATTCATCATAATTCACATTCCTAGACGAAGTTCATAATTGAGTAGGAGATCATCATATTGTAGCAATAGATCATCATTTTATAGTAGCAGATAAATTTCAAGGAGAAACATATTCATTTGTATCTTTGCATCTAGGAGAGGTGCTATTATTCATTTTATCAAATTCGGCATTGTGTTGGGCCTGAGTTGTAAGAATATTTCTGCTCTTATTCCTTTAATATATAAGAGATATATTTCCTAGGTTTTTCTCCCTCAAGTAGGAGGGTTTTCTCACCTAGTATCTTGTTGTGTTCATTGTCTTATGTGTTGAATTTTCTTATTTCTTTCAGTTATGATCCTAAATCTAACAACAAACCCATACAAAATAAACAAAATAACCCCACATGTTGACAAATTCTTTTTTCAACACTACCTTATTGAAAATGAAATAATATAGCCAAAGCTAGAGAACAACAATCAAAAATCCCTTATGGAAAACAATATAAACTATATAACATTAACTAGTTTATTGCATTGCAACCATCACCACAAAATAACAGATACGTACATATATGCACGCAGGGAATGACAAGCTATATTTTAAATGTTATATGGAACATTATGTCACCATTGATCATAGTGATGAACAATGCATTGTTTTTTTGTGTTTTATTTTATTTCCCCTATGTGTAGATATGTATATATGTCATAGTAGATGCAAACAACATTGATACATATTGAGAAATTTTTGGAATGATAAGTTTTATTTTAAGTGTTATATGGAACATTGATGCCACCGTTGATCGTAATGATGGACAATGTATTTGAACCCATATGTGTAAATATGTATGTATGCCATAGTAGATGCAAACAACATTGATACATATTGATCCCTATATTTATTTTGTTGGGATATTCCTAGAATGATAAGCTATGTTTTAAGTGTTATATGGAACATTTATGCCACCATTGATCATAGTGATGGACAATGTATGTTCTTAGTTGGTTGTTTTGCAAGAACATAGGCTATTTTCAAAATCCTCTACAAATGGGTTTTCCAAATGTGCCTCTTCTTGCTTTCTTTCTTTCAACTGCCTTCTTTGTCTAGCCATTGTAAAAATCCAATAAAAAATGTTTTAGAGGAGAAAAACTAGAAAATGGAAGAATTCACAATAACAAACCCATACAAAAAAAAAATCACAAAATAGGTTGCGTGTTGCATATGAATATTTTTTGTATATAATATTTTTTTCTGCATCTAATTTCACATGCGTAGATATTTGCATGCAGGAAAAATAAAATGAGTGGCAAGAAAATAAGGCTTTCTCTCCATCTTGCTATAGTTTGGCAAGAGCCTATCATGCTACATGACCCAATATATTTGGGTGGATAGCATGCCTTGTATTTTTGTGTTTCATTTTATTTTCGTATGTTTAGATATGTATGTATGTTGAAGTAGCTATAAACAACATTCATATATACTCTTCCCTATGTTTATTCTTTTGGGAAAATAGTTGTTATTTGTTTGTACCACAATAGGGAATTCTTGGAATGATAAATTGTATATTAAGTGTTATATGAAACATTGAAGCCTTTTTTTATTATTTCTTTTCCCTAATATTGTTAATGTCTCTACAAAAATTTGAAACATAAAAATTTTGAATTTCTTTTTTGGAATGATAGACTCTATATTGAGAGTCATGGGTGCTGCCAAAATAATGGGTTACACTTTTTGGGACATCCTAATTTTTGCTGAAATCACATATTGTTAGAAAATATAATGATTTAAGCCTTAAAAAGGTTCCATTTTAAGGGTTTTAATTGAAGAGGGTTTGATCAAACCCACTTATATCAAACCCCCTTGGATAGAAAGCCGCTAGTTTTAAACCATACCTATAATGGAGTCTCCTCTACACCTATCAAAATGCTAATAAAAAATCACTTTTGATTTACCTTTTAGGGGATCAAATTAATTTATTTAAAATTATTTTTTTGTAAACATGCATTCCTTATTATAAGCTTCCCAAAAAGTATAATTTTAAATATATTTAATTTTATTATTATATTTATTTTTTATTTCTTGTGAATGTAGGTTTTTCAATGAACATCGAGGTCTTTATTTCACACATACGAAAAAATAGGAAAAGAGAGAAAAAAAATTCTTAAAAATGCATGTACACTATCTCTTGATGTCTTTATTCCAACAAAAAAAGAATAAGTTAATTCAAATGAATATAAAAAAGTTATGTAGCTGAAAGTATAATATTTCCAAATTATAATTACTCCAAATTAAAAAATTAATTAAAAAATATATATGCAACAAAAAATCATGAAAATATATCCATCCACTAGATAATGGTGTGAAAACACTGTATTTAAAAAAATAGAATTGTATGCTTTCTATAAAAAAAGTTATGTAGCTGAAAGTAAGCATCAGTTTTTGAAATGATGTTTAGTAAAAAAAAATAAGTTAATAAAAACTACATAAAATAATTCACAATTTATTTTTTAATTTAAAAAATATATATAATTAGATTCTCAACACAAAATATCACAAATCACTAGTTCGCTTCATCTTCAAATTCTTAATGGTTTAGCTTCTATAGGCGCACGAAAGTGAAGATCTAGTGAAAAATGTTGATTTCAATGTCAAGTTTGGCCAAAAAGTGTAACCCATTATTGTGGGATCACCCTCATTTGAAACATTGAAGAGCCTTTTTATTGTTATTTATTTACCCTCATATTGTTAATTTCTCTACAAAAAAATTGAGAGATAATTTTGTGTTTTGAAGATCTTGATGTTTGTCATTTTATTGGTGTTATATTTCATGTATGTGTTTTGGTCGGGGTTCTTTTCAATCTTTGTTACTTTAATTGAACATTTGGTGCTCATGTTGTTGTGGCATAGAGCTCGTAGTCAGCGGCTAGTGTCATAGCTCTCAACTTTCTAAAGAGCAGCCCTAGCAATGTCAGTGGACTCTGGCTCTCCCCAGGTTGTTGAACAACCCTCAGGAACCAATCCCGTAAGTTCGTTCCTTGTTTCCTTTTTGCTGTTGAGAATTGTATCGGCTCTTTGCCATGTGCATCCAATGAATTGTGAATATAATCCTTCATTTGAATTAATAGCCCTTGTAATATATAATCTAACTAATTTATATTTGTTTTGTTTATGTTTCCTTTTCCTTTTGGCTCACTAGCCATTTGGGAGTGGCCTATGTGTTAGAAAAAAAAGGGTTGCAATTTTGAGATGTGTCAACATTTCTATTTATTCCTTTTTTATATTCAACAAAAAATATAATCTTCTTTGATTCTTGCTCGACCTTTCCCTCCTTTCATATTCATCTATTATATGCAATTTTGAAGTCACGATGATACTGTAACCATGTATAGTTATCTATGTGTCTTCATATTGGATACCAATAATTGATTCATTTTGTGTTGCCTCCTTCCCCCGCTTTTTCTCCTAGAGTTGTGTTTCATTATTAAACATTTCATTGCTTTGGCTTAACTAAGCAAAGCTTCCTTGTAGGATTCAAATATATGACCAACCTTGATAAGGCATGTGATCCGATCTATTGATGTTGGAGATGCTGTCCCATCTCTAGTTCTTCATCTGATGTCTTTTCATAAAATAGGTGGTGATCAAAGCTCAGTAGACCATTACATAGTTGTCCTCTCTGATGGAACCCACATGTAGATAGGCACTTTTCCTATAAAATACAATTACCTTTTGTTTGCAGGGGCATTGAAAATAGGTTCCATCTTATTCTTGACAAACTATGTGTGTAGGAAGTTGTGGGAATAAAGGCTGGATATTGTTTTACACTACTTGTAATTGTTGTTGTATGCTGTCCTATTTGTGGGGACTAGATTTTTAAATATTTGATCTTTTTTTGGTTCTAGGGTGATTGTTATATTGTCCTTAGATGTCAAAATGTCAGATTGTCAGTTAATTGGAACAACTATATATCTATTTAAAGATCAAGAAGAACAAATGGTGGGCTCAGAGTTGCCTTCCCCATCCAAATGAGTCTTAAAATTATGGATTCATACATCCCCAACACAACATATTGCTCTTTCAAATATCAGTCTTGTTAAAGGCATGAATATTTACCAAACTAGATGTACAATAAAAGGTCAGGTTACAACTAAAAGGGATGTGTACCATTACAATAAACAAGTACATGAGAGTCAAGCATTCAACTTTAACATTATTTATAGTGAGAGAACCAAAATACCAATCACTTGCTTTAATTACATAGAAAAATTGCATTATGATAGGGTTCATGTGGGCCACACTTATTGTGTATCAAAAGGCTCGGTCAAACAAGTAGATAAGAAATTTAATAAGTTGAACAACCACATGGAAATTATTTTGGATTAAAACTCAATATTGAAGTGTTGTGATGATGAGACCTTTATGTCAGACAAAGTATTTAAATTCATCCCAAGAGATGAAATTGCAAACTGCAACAATAACACTTTGATTGACATTATTGGGGTTGTGGTTCATGTAGGAAAGGTATCAACTATTCAAAGAGAGGATCAATCTAAAACAATTTGAAGAACTATGAAACTTAATGATTTTTCATCCTCTTGCATTGGCATTAATTTGTGGAGCCCACATTGGGAAGCAAAGCATCAGGATTTGGAAAGGTTGTGCATTCCTAGTTTGGTTGTCATACTTGCGATTAGAAATGTTCATGTTGGATATTTCAATAGATCTATTATGAATACATCGGCATGGACTATTCTATACATAAATCTTGGCATCCCAGAAGTACAGGCCTTGATGCAATGAGGACATGTTGATCCACTTGCCATTGAGCCCTCCTAGATAGTGCCTTGAAAGGTTGCTTTGGCCAATGGTAGATTCACTATTGGATATATCTTGGATCATTATCTTGCCTTGCCTAAAATTTTGTAGGCTACTGTCAAGGCAACAGTGAAATATATTAAAATTGATGCATTTTGTTACACTACATGTACCTTGCAAGACAATGGTAGACAATGCAAGAAAAAGTGTGAAGAGACTCCCAATAATATGTGGTACTACCCTAAATTCCAAACAACCATGCCTGATTGTGACTTCTGGTATTTGTTGTAGCTAAAGATGGAAGACCACATGGGCGAGATTTGGGCTATTTCTTTTGATGAGGTTGCAACAAGCTTATTGCAGATGTCAGAAAACAAGATTTATATGTTGCAATATGAGTCTTCTGTTGAAATCATTGCTCAGTCTATCATCAATGGTGTCATCCACACTTCTTTTGTTTTCACTGTTCTTATTAAAACTCAAACCTATAATTCAGAAACAAGGATTAAAACAAAAATAGTCAAAGTTGCAAGAATTAATTTTGAAGCCGAGTGCAAGTTGTTGCTCTCATATTTTTGTATAATATCCTCTACTAAGGAAGATTCTACATAGATAATACTAGTATTGTCCTAAATTCCAGCCAGCTGTGCCTGATTGTGACTTTGGATATGTGTTGTAGTTTGTGTTGACTGGATATTTGTTTCCTTTTCCTTTTTTGGTATGCATGTCACATCAAAAGACCTTTGATTTATGATCCTATTTCTTTGTTTCTTGTAGAAATGGTTATTTATTAAGACAATGCATTGTAACTTATAATTTTTGACAAAAAAAATACACTTCTTTTATTTTCTATTGTTTATGTCGCTTATAGTTTTGTTTTGGTTTCAGTGTATGTCCCTCATTTTATTTCATGTTATTTGGTTATAAACTTATGTTTCCCTATTCAAAACAGGTATCAGCATGTACAACTATTCTTATATATACTTGTGGACATGTTTGTATGCATATATACATCGATATATGCATATACGTAAACATATATGCATGTAATTGAATTTTTTGAGTGCATAGAACATATTGATACAAATGTGTGTAGATATATGTGTCTTTAATTCATTTGTATGTGTTATAGTTATTTGCTTCTTGTCTATTTTGATTGCTACATACTTTTATCTCTCCATAATTATTTTTGGCTATAATGTTGGATCTATTGAATCCATAGTTATTCTGCATCATTGCACATGGTTAAAATGTAGAATGTAATAAAAAAATTGTCATCTCATTTCTCTAGTTTTAATCTTCTTGTGTTTGTTGAGTGTAGAATATTCTCATATATGCACTTTATAATCTTATCATGTTGCTTAAATCTGGTCCTTCCTTTGCATTCATAAATCCATGTCAAATATGGTTATCTTTCATTTTATTAGAGTTGCATAAAACTTTATTTTTTTAATAAGGTTTCCTACGTAATGTTCAATGATGACTATCCTCTACCAACTGCACAATACTTTTATGATTTTTTTTGTCTAGGTTATTGAAATCTAGTGTTGCACATGATTAAAATGTAGAATGTAATAAAAAAAAATTCATTTGATTTTATGTGGTTTTAATCTTCTTCTACTGGCTCATTGTAGAATATTTTCATATATGTCCTTTATAATCTTCTAATGCTACTTAAAGTTTCTCTCTATTGCTTTGGCATGTCAATTCATAAATTCATGTTGCATATGGATATCATATGGTTCTCATCTATAATGTTTGTTCCCTTTAACCCATACTTAATTCAATCTCATGACTATGTTTTTAATCTTTTAATGATGGTTAAATGTTGAATATATTGGTCCTAGCTCTCCATTCATAGATACATATCACATATATATGTATCTAAATGAAGATGCACACAATACACATATATATGTACATTTATACTTATTGATACATGTAATTACATTTAAACTTATACATATATATATCTCACATGCATTGACAAGTATAGGTGTGGATATCTATGTATGTTGTTTGCAAAAACACTTGTTACAATGGTGGCTCACAATCTTGATAGCAGCTAAAGATACCGAACAATAGTCACCAATACCTTATTGAAAATAATATAAAATATTCAATTGCTTTGGTAACTTTAGAATGCTAAATATTATTGTGGTCATCGGCACTATATGGAAAACATACATGAAACAATTTTACCATGCCAACATGTGTCAAGTGATGTTTATTTTATTTTCTCTTGTGTTGATTTCTCTATTGACAATTCCACCTATGGATATATATGTGTGTTATCTACATGTAACTTTAGATGCATAAATATTTGTATAGAGTTTTCTTTCGAAGCATATATGTGGACTATTTTATTTCTTTTCAACCATTTCCACTACATGGAAACCATAAATGAAATAATATTTTTGAAGCTATTGAACAACAATCAACAATGCAGATATATATGCATCTAACTTCAGATATGCATATATCGGTGTAGATTTTTTTTTGAAACTACATATATGTATTGCATGTACATTGGATGCATATGTAGGAATCTATTACTTGGAAATTTATGGACACAAAAAATATGTTTTTTCTTTTATTGTGTTTTATTTTCTTTTCCTCCGTGAAAATATGTATGTATGTGAAATTAGATGTAGACAACATTCATATATAATCCTCCCCATGTTTATTGTTTTAGGAAGATAGTTGTTATTTGATTCATCCTCAAAAAGGAATTCTTACAATAACATGCTTTATATTAAACCTAATAAGAAACATTGGTTTCACCATTCATCATGTAGTGGTGGACAATGCATGTCCTTTCTCGGGGGTTTGGTGAGAGCCTATGAGGCTCCATGACCTAATATGGAAGGGTGGAGAGTAGGCCTTCTTTTTTTGTATTTCATTTTACTTTCCCTATTTGCAAATATGTATGTTTGTGAAATCAGACACAAATAACATTCATCCCTTTGTGCAGATATGTATGTATGTGAAATCAGATGCAGACAAGTGATATTTTCATGCCAACCTATGCTAAGTGATGTTTATTTCCTAGCTTGTTCCAAGTGATTTTTATTTCCTTTGATCTCATGGTGATTTCTCTATTGACAAGTCCACCTATGGATATATATGTGTGTTTTCTACATATAACTTTAGGTGCATATATATTTGTATAGATTTTTCTTTGTAAGCATATATGTTGATTGTTTTATTTCTTTCCAACCATCATTGGTACATGGAAATCCTAAATGAAATAATATTTTTGAAGCTATTGAACAACAATCAATAATGTGTATATATGTGCATCTAACTTTAGATACATATATATTAGTGTAAATTTTGTTTTGCAACTTCATATATATGTATTGCATGTGTTGGATGCATATGTAGGAATCTATTGCTTGGAAATATATACACACAAAAAGTAT
Organism: Sequoiadendron giganteum; assembly: GCA_007115665.2. Taxonomy (NCBI): domain Eukaryota; kingdom Viridiplantae; phylum Streptophyta; class Pinopsida; order Cupressales; family Cupressaceae; genus Sequoiadendron; species Sequoiadendron giganteum. The sequence continues at coordinate 247,517,818 of CM021105.1, read as the reverse complement.
GTGTCTCTTTTTTCGTGTTTCATTTTTTTTTTCCTGTTTGTAGATATGTATGTATGTGAAATTAGATGTAGACAACATTCATATATACCCCTCCTCATGTTTATTATTTTGGGAAGATAGTTGTTATTTATTTGATCCTCAAAAAGGAATTATTACAATAATAGCCTTTATATTAAGTGTAATAAGAAATATTGGTTTCACCATTGATCATAGTGGTGGACAATATATGTTCTTGCTCAGGGGTTTGGTGAGAGCCCAGGAGGCTCCATGACCCAATATGGCAAGGTGGAGAGAAAACCTTCTTTTGTTTTGTTTCATTTTACTTTCCCTATGTACAAATATGTATGTTTGTGAAATTAGACACAAACAACATTCATCCCTATGTGCAGATATGTATGTATGTGAAATCATATGCAGAAAACATTCATATATACTCCTTCCTATGTTTATTCTTTTCATCTGATAGTTGCTATTTTTTGTAGGCCTATACTTAAAATTCTCCATAAAAAATCATTGCTACTTGGCATGGCTTGGTTCTGTGTCCATTCATCCAAAATTTCCAAAACATTTGACAAAAGAATAGGTACATATGTTTCAATTGATAGTTGCAATTTTCTTGTTCGAGAGTAGCATTGTGCATTTATTCAAATTGCTCTTGTTAACTGAAACATGTGGTACGTATTCTTGTGTGAAGTAATTGTCTCAGGCTTAGGATTTTCAAGTTGTCTTTGTAAAAAATAAAATGAAAAACAACATCCAAAACATGTGTAAAATTAGATGTAGCCAACATTCATACATAGTACCTCATATTATGCATGCAACGAATGCAACACATATCTACATTCTTACAAAACAAAACCTATGCCGATATATATGTTACAACCATTTCCACTACACAGAAACCATACAACAATTAATATTGATGCCAACCGACATTTAATTATAAAAAACATTGATAGCACCATTAATTATGCTAGTGGACAATGTATTTTAGTCTGTGACTATAGTCAATTCTGAGACTATAGTCAATGCTAAGACCAATGTTTCATCTCAGACTTAATATACAACCTTCCATTCTAAGAAATCCTTATTGAGGTCTAGACAAATACCAACTATCCTTTGAAAAGTATAAACATAGGACCTATCTAATTCCTTTCCAACCTTCACCAGTATACAAGAACTACAAATTGAAATAGTATTTCTAAAGCGTCAGGTCAACAATCACTAATGCCTTATGGATAATAGTGGAAACAGTCACTGCAAACCACCCAAAAAAATCAACAATGCCTTATCAAGAAGAACATGAACTATTTTATTACTTTGCAACCATCGTCACCACACAAAAACCATACACAAATTGATGTTGATGCCAATCGATATTTAATTTCACTAGCCTTCTCTATCAACATGCCAAACACTTTTAATATAATAAATTAAAAAAATTTGCCACCTTTTTACTGGTCGGGGGCCAAATGTCGGAAGGGTTAAAAACTGGGAAGGCTGACAAAAAATTTGGCCAAAGTGCACACAATAAGGGGGGTGATCCCACAATATTGGTTTACAATTTTTGGGCAAATTGGACACTGAACTGATTTCTTTTAACTAAATCTTCACTTTTTGGCTCCTATAGCTGCTAAACCATGAGGAATTTGAAGATGATGTAAACTAGTGATTTGTGAAGTTTTGTCTATAGATTCTAAATATGTTTTTTTCAAAAAATTGGAATCAGATTGCACTTTTTTTTCATCTCCTTCGAAAACTAGTTTTTATCAGTAAACAACATTTTTAAGGAGTGATGATCACTGTATATAAAATAACTATTTTTGTATGAAGGATAAAATTCTTTTTTTTTTGAATTTAGATTTGTAACTACGATATCTAACTAGTTCATTTGGTTTCATAGTGTTTTATTAAATATTTTTTCCTTAATCATGTTTCAAAGTCAAACCAATTACAATTCAGACATAGGCAGATTGTATACAACATAACTTTTTTATGTATGCATCGAAATTCAATTTTATTTTTTTTAATGCATCAAGGACATCAATACCTAGCCTAAATATATATATATATATATATTTTTATAATATTCTTTTTTTCCACATGTGCGGGATATAGAGCTTGATTTTCGGTGAAAAACCTACATTCACAAGAAATAAAAAATAAATATAATAATCAAATTAAATTTAATTAAAATTATACTTTTTTGGAAGCTTATAATAAGGAATACACACTTACAAAAAAAAATTTAAAATGAATTCATTTGATCCCCCAAAGGATAAATCAAAAGTGTTTTTTATCAGCATTTTGATAGGTGTAAAGGAGACCTCGTTATAGGTATGGTCTAAAACTAGCAGGGTTATATCCAATGGGGAATTAGTCTAAGGTGGTTTGATCAAACCCTCTTCAATTGGAATCCTTTAAATGGAACGTTTCAAGGCTTAATTATTATATTTTCTAAAAATATGTGATTTCAGCAAAAATCAAGATCTCTCAAAAAGTGTAAACCACTATTGTGGCAGCACCGAGGGAAAACCACAAAACTAGAGGTTTCATAATTTTGTCATTTTATTTCTATAATTTTAATCCTCTTGTGTTGGCTAAGTGTAGATTATATTTCTGCTACATGTGAGTTCATAAAGTTATGTTGCATATGTCTATCTTTGATATTTCTACGGTTGCATAACTTAGAATGATAGGCTCTATATTACGTGCAATAAGAAACCCTTTGTAGAGAATTTTGAAAATAGTCTATCTACTTGTAAAACAACCAACCAAGAACATACATTGTCCATCACCATGATCAATGGTGGCATCAATATTCTATATAACACTTAAAATATAGCTTATCATTCCAAGAATGTCCCAACAGAATAAACATAGGGCTAAATACGTATCAATATTATTTGCATCTGCTATGAAATACATACATATCTGCACATAGGGGAAATACATTGTCCATCACCGCAATCAATTGTGGCATCACCAATACTTTTTTATTTCCTTTTCAACCATCAACCCATGCAAAAAATACAAAATAACCTCCAACCACCTTCATAGAAGCTCGACAATGGATGATCAAACTTGCACCTTCACAGAAGCTCGCCATCTTGGCATTAACATTAATTGTTGTATTTTTTCTATGTAGAGGTGATGGTTTTAATAATACCTTCCATTTAAAGCCTCAAAAAACATAGCGAGAGCCTGCACAATTTTTGATAAGGTAGTGTTGGGTGGTGTTATGTTGCTTTACCTGCTATTAGAATTGTGAGCCGGGATGGTGAGCTTCTATGAAGGTGCAAGTTCGATTATCGAATTCAATACATGTATTAGTACATACATATATATAAGTTTCCATCCATCTATATATGTATATTATCTACATCTAATGCCACATACATGTACATTTCTACACATACTTTTTGTGTCTATATATTTCCAAGCAACAGATTCCTACATTTTTCTATCCAATGCATGATGTCAATTACTAGGGCTTGGGGCTTCAACATTAACTATTATATGCTATATTTATAGTGATGATGGTTGTAATAACACCTTCCATATTAAACTTGAGAAAGAATATTCTTTTCCCACAAAAAAAAAAAATCCATTTATGATTTTCCCTTTTATAACCATTGTAGATTGTGGTTTATGTGACTATGGAGGAAAACCACACACCGTTGTCATGTGCTTCTAAGAGGACAAACAATTTTTTGGTTACATCACATTGTTTACCCCTAGAAGCACATGAAAATGGTGTATGTTTCTCCACTCAACATAACCATTTCCAATGTTATGGTTTGCTTGGTTTTCATGTTTTACATATCTACATTTTTTTCCTTTTGGATATATAGTTGTCTGAAGTTAGATGCACCTTTTTAGTTATTATTTCTTTGAGCCTCAAAAATAAATTGTTAGAATGATAGGCTCTATATTAGGTGTAATAAGGAACATTGGTTTCACCATTCATCACAGTGGTGGACAATGTATGTTCTTTCTTAGGGGTTTGGTGAGAGCCCATGAGGCTCCATGACATAGGGTGGAGATAAAACCTTCTTTTGGTGTGTTTCATATTATTTTCCCTATGTGGTGTTATGTATGTATGTGAAATTAGATGCACATAACATTCATATGTATGGTATGCTATATATTAAGTGTAATATAAAATGTTGATCTCTGTATTTATTAGAATGGTAAACAATATACCTATTGTCTACATGTAATTCAACATACATACATTTTTGCACATTCTTTTTGTGTGTATATATATATAAGCAACAGATCCATACAAATGCATCCAAGGCATGAAATTCCTTTATATGTTCTTGCAAAACAAAATCTACACCGATATATAGGTATCTGAAGTTAAATGCACCTTTTTAGTTATTATTTCTTTCAGCCTCAAAAAGGAGTTGTTAGAATGATAGGCTATATATTAAGTGTAATAAACAACATTGGTTTCACCATTCATCAAAGTGGTGGATAATGTATATTCTTTCTCAAGGGTTTGGTGAGAGCCCATGAGGATCCATGACCTAATATGGTAGGGTGGAGATTAGGCCTTCTTTTGTTTTGTTTCATTTTATATTTCCTATGTGCATATGTGTATATTTGTGAGATTAGATACAGACAACATTCATATGTATGATAGGTTGTATATTAAGTGTAATATTACACATTGATCTCAACATTTATTATAGTGCTAGACAATTTGTGTTCTTGGTCGGGGATTTGCTGGGAGCCCTCAAGGCTCCATGACACAATATGGTAGGGTGGAGAGCAAGCTTTCTTTTAGTGTATTCCTCATCTTGTTGCTTTCCCGCTAAATCACTCGTTGAAATGTTCCTTATTTTTTGTGGCTACAATGTATTACAATACAAAAAATGCTTATGATTTCCTTTCTTCCTGTCCATCACACCCATATGAACCTATGTTTAGAACTTCTCCTCTTGGTTCTTGTTGTCCATCATACTACTAAAAAATTGTGATGTTTTGAGTTGGCTTAATCTCTTTAGCTATACCATTGTTCTTTAAGTTGTTGTTTGCAAGAAATTTATTATTTTCCTCATACTATGGTTGTAGGCTCCTCAAGCTTGTTCAATTTTTTCCTACATCAATTGTGGACCAAAAAAAGGTAGCAAAACACCAAAGAAACCAGCTCTATTATGTGTGGCACAAAGACTAGATTTTTGCAAGTCATCGGGCCAAATACTTGCAACAAAGAGTTGTTGTAGTTCATCCTTGCTTGGCCCTGCCTGATCAAGAGGACACACCACAATTGTTGTTAAGCTTGTTTGAAACACATGCTCGCTTCTATAGTCCCACACCCTCCATCCCTTTGAAACTTCCACACAACCTTCCCAATGAAGGTACCTCGACAATGGGCAGTTGTGGATCTTAGCACAACCTTGTTGGGCATGGCTTTCCATTTGTGTCATTAGCCCATCACCATTTTAACAACATATTTGGAGATTCTTTTTGCATTTCATTGCAATCCTTCCACCGGTGCATTGATTCTTTTTCTAATTGGAAAGTTTGTAGTATTTGCAAGGAAAGTTACATTGACATGAAAGTGTGAGCATCCATCCCAGATGTCATTTCCTTGCATTGTGCTTCTAAAAAGGGCGTCCATCGATTCAGATCAATGAACAAGATGGACCTAGGACCACAACCTCCTATCCTTGCAAAGCTAACTCAAGTTGAAGAAATGCTTATAGCTAGAGTTGCTCTAGTTTTCCAAGTGACCCATGCTAGAGGAGGCCAATACAAATATAGTGTCCATACTATAAGCTTCCCTCAAGACATCATGGCCATCGCAACTTTTTTTCCACATCACCTGCATGATGTTTAAGTTGTGGTTGTTCGAAGAACTAGCATTCAGGGAATGAACAATGATTTCAATGTTTAAAAACATAATGTCATGGTTGTATTGATAAACAAAATTTAAAATGATCCATGCTATAGTGATGTTGCAATTGATTGTGATGATTTAAGTTCTTTTTCTACTACAAGTACTGATATCTCCGATATTCTACACACAATGAAAGAACAAGTATAGAACATAGTTGAACCAGTGGAAACTACAAAATTACTATTGATGAGGAAGCTAAGCTTGAGCACTCATCATCATTTATTCCATTAATACCCAACCCTCCCCAGGAAATGTAGGAAATCAAAGATGCCTTACAGATTGAAGATATTAGTCAAGATAATTTTCCTTGGTATAAGATAAATTCTAACCTATCAATGAATAAAATATAGAAGGGTTATTAAGCATGGATTTTCCAATTCCCCATTGAAACAATGATGCCTCTATAGTTGAGAAGCATAAAAATTAACATACATTAATATGTATTGCACTTAATGAGACACTATGATAATAGATTTGGAAGGCATGTTAGATATAAATATTACCTTTATAATTTAATAATGAGACATCAAAGCTAGTAGTCGTCTTTCATTTTCATGAAAATAAACTTGGAAGAAAGGATCCCAAAGTTTGTGGTTGCATTGTGACAACTTCTTTGAGATGGATCAGACACCTAGATAGAAAACCAACTTGTTCGCTTTGGTGCATCTTTGTGAGGGACGTAATCATGTTGGGGCAAGTGTCGGCAAGATCTCACTACAATGATCCACCAACTTGGGAAATCGACTCCCTTTTTGACTCTTAGCTCCACAGACACAAAATGACCTAATTTGCACAAGGAACTTGATATTGTGCCCAACCACACATGCCATACTCCTGGAGATGCATCACAGACAATGTCATCTAGAACCTACATATAGCAGCCTCATACATGCACTTGCGGTTCACTATTTACTGTGACAAGGTTATTGAGAGGATTTTCCATACAAAGGATTACTGGTATAGGTATGAGTGGAAAAACCATGGATCAACACATGTCCATGGTTTCTTGTGGCTTCCAGGTGCCCTGAATATGGATATGCTTGACTATTTCAACCCACATGAGGTTCAACAAGAAAAAAGCTTCTTTGATCACTATGTTTTAGCATGGAATCCTTGTTCCCTAGAACAACTAATATCAAGAGTCCACCACTCTTCTTTGGAGGACTCATGTTTTCTTGACACTTCACAAATTTCTTGCATGGAACCAATGGTGGATTATGAACAGTTGGTGAACATGGTGTATAGGCATACCAAATGTACTCAGTACACATGCCTTAGGAAAAATGGCCACCAATTACAATGTTCCTACAAAGCTCCATGGAATGCACAACCATCATCAACATTGGCAATTGACAATGAATCAAACAAATCCTATAAGCTAACAAGAAATGATGAGCACCTTAATATCCACAACCCTGAGATGCTTGTGATCTTGCAAGAAAACGTTGATTACCAGCTAGTCTTGTCAAGACAAATTGTGCTAAACCACATTTCCAAATATGCATAAAAGTAAAAAAAAAGGTTTGAAAGAGCTATATTGATATCTTGAAGAGGCTTACAAATACAAATTCATCTAGGGATAAAGCATTGCTTTCCTATCAAAATTTCATGATGAACTTAGTTGCAAATTGTGACATTGGTGCAAAAGAAACATTCCATATGTTGCGAAAGTTTCTTCTTGTCATGTCAAGCCGAAATTTCCTATCTTTAAACGTGAGTAGAAAAACATTCCACCATTTGAAAATAGCTGATAATTGTGAAGATCTTGCAAGTAGTTATATTCATTGTTACATGAAAAGACTAGTTGAGATGGACATTATATCCCTTATTCAATCTGGACAATTATATACACATTGGAAAAATTGGAAAGGTGGGGGTTGGCGTTTGCTACCACACCCTGATGTCATCATTTTTTACCCACTATTCAAGTTTTCCCCATTGAGAATTGTGATACATTTGAAACATCTTGTTGGTTAGAATTGCTGCTATACAAGCCTTTTTGAAATGTCAAAGCAAATATAGGCCTAACTAGAGATAGTATAACACAAAACTAGAGGCTATTTCATGTTGCTACCTATTACCATTGGTATTTCAATAGAGGTATTTCTCCCCCACCAGTAAAGAAGAAGGTGATAGTGATACTAACAACACCCATTTTTTTCCTCCCATAAATGAATACGAATGGGAATTTATTTCTCACCTTGGTGCTACAAATAATGTTTGCTTCAACCAACTGCAACAATTAGGTAGACATGATTTCAATTTAAATCACATGTGGGGCACACACCATGTTACTAAGAATATAAATAACATTGTTGTAGAGTTCATATCAACAAGTAAATTGTATACAACTGAAGATAGTCTTTTCCCAGCAGTTGTAACTTTACTTTTTCATCAGCTATCTCCTAAGAAAAAGCTTGCTCTAAATATCATTGAACATCACCATCTAGGCCCATATTCATCATTACCATTGTGTACTATTATTCAAGGTACTATAGGTACAGGTAAATCATTTCTTATAGACAACATCTAGAAAACACTAAATGCATTGCCAAATTAGAGAATGAATCTTTTGCTCACTTTGGCACCAACGGGGGTGACTGATTACAATATACATGCCCGTACAGTGCATGAAACTCTTCATATACCAATTAGAGATATGAATCCATTGAAAGGACAACCATTGACCATATTTTAGGAGGACTTAAAACATATTAAGTACATCTTAATTGATGAAATGGGCTTCTTGGGACCCAAGTTTTTGCTCAAAATAGATAATCGATTGTGGCAAGTGTTCTCTGCTAGGTATATGCAACCATTTGGTGATGTCTCTATTATAATCTTGGGTGACCTGGCATAGTTGCCACCTTCTTTGGATAGACCTATCTACGCTTCTCATTCCATAGTCATGGCTCTTTGGTAAATTTTTAATATTGTTATCACGCTCAACACAGTCTTCCACCAACATGGACAGTCTGATGCACAACAACATTTCCGTAGACTCCTTTTGAATATTATAAATTCTCAAGAATCTCAAGCTGATTGGAAAAATATTATGAATCAAACAAACAACATTCTTTGAGCAGAACAAAACCAAGAGTTTGATGTAGCTATTCACTTATTCCCAATAAATAGGTTGGTCACCTTGTACAATAGAAAAATGCTTCAACAGTGAAATTTTCCCATTGCAATTAGTATTGTTGAAACTACTCAGTAAAGCACACCTGATTATGGTGATGATGAGAAACTTCAAGTAGAACTCTTACTTTCAATTGGCGAATAGGTAATGTTAATAACAAATCTTTGGGTGGCAACTGGCCTAGTCAATGGATCATTGGGTTTGGTCAATTCTATCGTATATGCTAGGGGTATTAAAACACCTCAACCACTTGAATATGTTGTTTTTCACTTACCAAAATACATTTTCCCAACATGGGATGAAGATAACCCAAAATCCATTCTCATTAGCCCGATCACATGAGGCAACCAAACATAGCTCCCCTTAATAATGGCTTGGAAAATAACAATACATAAATCTCAAAGCTTGACATTAGAGAAAGCTACAATAGATATTGGAACTAAAGAAAGACAAGGATTAACATTCAAAGTTCTTTCCCATGTAAAATAAATTACAAGAATACACATAGATCTTCCTTTCTCTTTCGATAGATGCTCCAAATTTCATGCCAATAAAGATAGTGAACTATGAATCAAAGAAGAGGATCGCCTCCAACAATTGATTGCACTACCATCATGATGAAATGTTTGTATTCTTTTTGGTAACTATAGCACTTCTCCTTTCCCTCTTCATTTCAATGCATATAGAATTTCCACCATTTCTAATTTCACTTCCTTGTCATTTCCTCCGTAGTGTAGTTGCAATCACTCCCACCAAGCTAGCTAGAGTTTTTCTTCTATAGTGATTACTAAGATAAGTTGATGTTCAATTCTTACATTATGCTTCTCCTCTCCTCCAATGACAAACCAAAATTCCTTCCTCTTCTTTGGTTGACCATATAACATTTATATTTAATTTTTCCTTGAATTCCATCCTCTTTTTTGGTCAACGATGCCACTTCCAATGCTCTCTCCTTTGAACTATTTTTGTCTAACTATATCTGATTAAAACCATTTTAGATTGAAAATGTTCTCAGCTATAAGTACCGATCTCCACAATGCTAAATAGATTTTTGATTGCATGTTTGGCATGGTGTATGAGCTGCAACTACACTCCATTTATATACAAGGTAAGGCTATATGTCCTTTATTCCATCTCTTATTTCACAACTACATGTCAAATTTTATGTCATATATGATACAACTATATATACTTTTAAAAATGTATAACACTAGTTTCAACTCAACATATTTCTCAAGTGTTGAAACATAATTATATGGGAGTTATAATTGTAACCATACTGTATCCTGTTGTGTAGAGGAGGTATGCTTGCATCTTATTTATTTGATATCTTCTATTGCAGGTGCATTATATATTATTTTTTATAAATTATAGAACTATTTATATTTCCTAATTGAGATATTTTCTACCAATGACACATGTTCATCACACTAAAATTCACATTTTCCTTCTATGTAACTATATTTAATTGGAACTATTTTAGATTGCAAACATTCTCAATTGTAACTACAAATATCCACAATGCTAAATAGCTTCACGATCACATGTTTGGCATGGAGTACGAGCTGAAACTACATTCTACTTATGTACAAGGTAAGGCTATATGTCCTTTATTCCGTCTGCTATTTCACAACTACATCTCAAATTCTTTGTCATAAATCATACAACTATATATACTTTTAGAAATGTATAAAACTGATTTCAACTCAAGAAAATTCTTAGGTGTTGAAACATTGGTTTCACCATTGATCAAAGTGGTGGACAATGTATGGTCTTTCTTAGGGGTTTGATGGGAGCCCATGAGGCTCCATGACCCAATATGGTTGGGTGGAGAGCATGCCTTTTTTTTTTTTCATACTGCATCCCATTGCATGCATAAGGTATGCTTACATCTTATTTATTTCATCCCTTCTATTGTAGGTGCATTACATATTATTTTTTATAAATTATAGAAATGTTTATATTTCCCAATTTAGCTATTGTCTACTAATGACACGTGTTCATCACACTAAACTTCACATTTTCCTTTAATTTTTGTAGAATATACTCAAGACAAACAAGGTAAGGCTATGAAGTCAACGTTTGAGCTGCAACTACATTCTACTTTTAAAAAGAATTTGAAGGCTATGAAGGCTATGAAGACAAATAATTTGAGTTGCAAATACATTCTACTTATATACAAGGTATGGCTATATGTCCTTTATTCTATATCGTATTTCACAACTCCATCTTAAATTCTTTGTCATAAATCATACAACTATATATACTTTTAAAAATGTATAGCATTGATTTCAAATCAAGAAAATTTTGAAGTGTCGAAACATTGGTTTCACCATTGATCAAAGTGGTGGAAAATGTATGTTCTTGCTTGGGGGTTTGGTGAGAGCCCATGAGGCTCCATGACCCAATATGGTAGGGTGGAGAGAAAAACTTCTTTTTTTTTGTGTCCATACTGCATCCCATTGCATGCACAAGGTATGCCCACATCTTATTTATTCCATCCCTTCTATGGAAAGTGCATTACATAACATTATTTGTCATAAATTATAGACCTATTTATATTTCCTAATTTACATATTGTCTACCAATGACACATTTTCATCACACTAAACTTCACATTTTTCTTTGATTTTTGTAGAACATATTCAAGATAAACAATCTTGTTTCACATAAGATAGTAATGTCTTAGTTAGTGATCTTTAGTCTTAGCTTATTTTCATGAGTTCTATGGATATTTTCACTGCATTAGATCTATGAATTTGGCTTTGGAACAAGGCTTTCACCCAAGGTCTATCGACTACTCTTATTTTTGGTTTTGGGGAGTCTGAACTATTAAAACATTTGACCATTAAGGAATCATTGATGATGGTTTCACTTTTTGTTATGATCTTGAAATTGTTGAGTTTTCAAATCGCATAATGGGAATTTTGAGGAAGTAATGTGTTATAAATGACCTTTGATAATAATCATAGTGATTGCAAAATTGATCAAAATAGTGAAATAAACATTTCCATGCAATAGTAATCTCTCAAGATATATTCTGATTGAAAGTAAAGGTAGATTTAGAAATAAAATTAAAAAAATGTAGTTTAAATTTTTTGTATCAATCTACCTTTTGATTAACATCAACAAAATTATGTGGATGCAATTATCTCTTTATTGTTATGGTTGTGCATGACTTATGTAAATATACTTATTTGACATTTCTATGTCCTATTCCAAATCAATTATATTCTAAGCTTTCAAATAATTGTATTATCCTTTTGAGATAATGTATATGTATCTCAACCTTATCTATGCCCTAGTGTCTTAGCATAATGGTATCATAAAAGGGTTATTAATGATGCTATGAGGATTTTTAGATGTGGTCACTTGATCTCTCTCAAGTTTTACTATTCCTATCTATTATATACCTTCTTGTGCTTGGATGTAGACTGACTTCCATTAGCTTACAGTCTATGTTCTTGCAAAAAAACCAACCAAAAACATACATTGTCCATCACTATGATCAATGGTGGCATCAATATTCCATACAACACTTAAAATACAGCTTATCATTCCAAGAATTTCCCAACAGAATAAACATAGGGATCAGTATATATCAAATTTTTTTGCATCTACTATGACATACATACATATCTACACATAGGGGAGATACATTATCTATTACAACAAACTATGGTGGCATCAATGTTCCATATAACAATTAAAATACAACTTATCATTCCAAGAATGTCTCCAACTCCTATGCTCTCTCCCAGATTTTTCTTAACATCCCCCTCTTTAATTCCTCATATGCCTCTATAGATCCTTGCCATTTGGACTTCCCCTCTGCCTATCGGCTCATTGTTGCATGTCACTACATGCAACTGCTAGTTTTAGTTACAACTCCAAGATCCCACACCATTATGGATGAATAAATTTGAGGCTAAGAGAAAAAATTCTCTTTCCATTTTGCTCCCTTCATCTCTTCATCACCATTAGGATACTTCTTATTATGATGAGAATGATGTGATAACTTCATATCAAAATGATGCCATAATTCCTTACTTCTCCTTTCATCCTTTCATAGACCTGAATTTTTACCTCCTTTCATAGACCTGAATTTTTTTGAAACATTTGTAGCAACATTTTCATTCTCACATCCTTTCCAATGATAATAATTTTTGTGGGTGTCTCTTGGATCTCTTGGAGATCAATTGGTACATTTTCTTCTTTATTTTCTATATGCAAAGTTGATTTCTCATTAACTCTATTGAGACAAATATTGTCCTGCCAAGTAAACCCATTAGGAGTCATTAAATTTTTTCTTCAGATAAGATCTCTTTACCTTTATCTTGCAAATCTTATTTTTCTTCTTTTTGCAGAGACATTTGGTTTATTCCATTATCCTGGATATCCTCCTTTCGATTTTTCTCACTTGAACTCAAGTGTAATTTATAGCATTTCAGTGCCATCATACCTTGTATGTGAATTATGAAATCACTATAGGGGACTGAGTTATTGAAACATTCATCCATATTGCTATATGAATCCCTCATAGCAGCTAGATCCATAACTAATTCTTCCATGGGGTTGGAAGAGTGAGCGAGTCTAAAGCAACCACCTTTAGGAAATAAATTAGATTTAGTGGGTTGAATATTTGAAACTCTCAAGCTAGCAAGATCATAGCTCTAATACCACTGTAGTATCCCATTTTAAATTAATTTCAAATCTGTAAAATAATTTTTCTCATACATCCAAAATATGAAATCGGGTAAAATAAAATTGCGACATAAAATCTTTTTTTTTTTCTTTTTTAATGATTTTACTGATAAATAAAACACCTTGCTACAATAAAACATATTTTTGATCTTAAAATTTTGTCATTGACATCAAAAAACAATGCACACAAATTGCTTTCATTGTTCCAATGTTTATATTGACCAACAATGCCTACAACTCCAACCAACAGCTACAACTTTCATTCCAAAAACCCCCATAACTGATCACAACATTAGGGGTAGCAAATAAATATAAAATGTGCTAGAAATTGATACAAATTGTTGTCTTGAATACATTTTCTAGAAGTAATATAAATCTGTTGCAACTATGCTCAAAATAGAGAGCAAATATGAAGCCAAAACACATACTAAACCAAACCCAACTTGCAAGGAAACTCTCTGAACTCCACACTAAGGTTTATTATGATAAAATATCAGAAAATACACATCCAAAAGTATTTCATTAACATTTTCAATAAATAAATCATTCAAACCCCAAATATCACACTTCCACTTGTAACTAAATACAAAATATTGAAATAAACTTCAACTGATCAGCACAATGACAATTCTAGTGTGAAATTGCTCTTAAATAGACTATTAGAACCACTACCTTCAAGCTTCAATATCTTTGTTTTACCAGCCTCGGAGATACTTTCATCTTTAGTTTTCCATCCTCAAAAGGATATTGAAACATGTGAAGGAAAATGTGCAAGAATCTATCCAAAAAGCAAGAAAATCGTATTTTATATTTGTTGTCTTCTTCATGAAGTTTCTACCAAACATTGGATTCATGTCCAAATATTCCTCCCCAATTTTAGGTACTTACAAAAGTCATAAAATGCATTATAACACCTCTAAAATTAGCCCTTCATATTATGCGACTTATAAGGTATCTTTTGACAACTCAAAATGAATTTTTGAAGGCACTTTCATGAGGTTAAAGTGTTTCTTTCCAAAAATCATGACCCACCTATGTTGGCACCACTAAATAATTAATACTTATTTTTCCTTTAGATAAAAATTAAACCAAGATAATATAAGTATTAAATAATATTATATTTCACTATTGTCCTAATACCTTTGACTTACTATTTCTAGATAATGGAAATTTGCTATTTTTAGTAAGTGTTATTTTTGGAAAAAAAGACATGACATAAGAAAAATATCCTCCTATGAGATTTACTCAAAACGAATAAAGACAAAGAGTAATATATGAACACAAAAGTACTCCATCACCTAAAGAATATGGGATAAGTGTTCGCAGCCAAGTTAAAACATAGTGAATTTTTTACACCCAACAAGAATATGATGAGAAAATTGGAAACCCTATCATTGGTTCATTATCTTAATCATTTGTTGAGACTTTCAAAAGCCAGGTAACATCCCCAATCGAACCATCCAGTAACAACCCTATCTTCTCAAACACCGTAGTGGAGGTAATGGCGAAGAACTTCTTGCACTGTCACTTGGTCACCAAAACTAGAGCCTTCTCTAGCACTCTTCAAATTGCACCGGTTGATGAAGAATCATGGCCTGTAGTTTGAATGTATGCACCTCTCACCAAAAAAATTATGGCTCCCTTTAACCCTTCAATCGCGAGTAGAGAACAAAATAGCACACAAGAGGTGGAGGCTAAGTAAACATGGCTCTGCATAAATGAGTTGGATCTGCAAAAAAAAGAACTCATGGCTAGCCCCCAAAAAATACCACGACCAGTAAGTTTGTTTGATCAAACAGTAAATCTCGTCCTCGGGGTAGCAAATTTTGCAGCCTAATAAGAGTGCATCATCTAGCATCAAATCCCTCTTCAGATTGCCTGCTTATATATTATCGGCATGAGCTTCAATTGTTGTTAATGAATTTATGTAAACCGCTTAAAGCTTGGGGATCTTCGGAGAATCGGGATTGAGAATTTGGAAGGCATGACCCACATTCTAAGAGAGTGCAACATCAACAATAAGGGATACGTTTCTTGCATCAAGGACTTTCATCCATAATAGAAGTTACGCTAGTAACAATAGATATAATATTCTAAAT
The DNA here is from genome assembly GCA_007115665.2 of Sequoiadendron giganteum. NCBI lineage: Eukaryota > Viridiplantae > Streptophyta > Pinopsida > Cupressales > Cupressaceae > Sequoiadendron > Sequoiadendron giganteum. The sequence goes on along the minus strand of CM021105.1, from coordinate 247,501,965 downwards.
TAATCCCGATATGAGACCTTAAATGATACGCCAATATTCATATGATCCTCCTCTAATCTCAGATAGCCACCAATATTGAATGTAGCATCAATTCTGGGATGCAAACACTGACATAGAATGCTATGATATTCGGTGCTCAGCACCAATCAGTCTTTAATCATAGCCTTAAAAAATCACGCAACATCGAGATAAATCGTGCCAACTCAAAAACTGATCAAGCCGACGATTATTTGTAGACACTCTGCAAAACACAATCACAAACCGTGGGCTTGCAGGTGATAATTGATCTACAATGACAAACCCACGGCCTATGTAGGCAAATCATGCCTGCAGAAAATAAAAATTGTGTCTCCAATCAGACAAAATGTGACTAGATGAAGAAAACGTGCCTTTCTCCTTCGATGCTTGCAGCAAAATAGTGTAGCCTCTAAAATATAATCACTCACCTCTCAGAAACAAAAAATTGTGGCCTCTATAAGGTCAAAAATCATGCCCTAAGTATAGTCATTTTTGCATAATCATTTTAGTCTTCAGAACAAAAAATCAACAAAATTGATAAAGAGGAACATTCTTCTGAATGTATTCCAACATCAGTTTGGAAAAAAAAGATATCAATTCAGATCTCAAAAAATTTATAATTAAAGCTCTCAAGGGAAGGAGGGAAGAATGATTTTTTGTGATACCATGTTGTTGTCAACCACCTTCTAGGAGTACCATCTACAACAAAATACCTTCACAATGCATGAGAGAAGCACGTGCTATTTCACCAAAAGTGAATGTAAATTGAGATGATTAAAATACATAATGTACAACCTTTTGAAAGACATGAAATATCAAATGGGTGAGAAAACTACCCTACGGAAAAAAACCACCCAGAGTTATTTACCCTAAGATAAACTTAATGCACTAACAATAATCATTATGTTTTTCTTTATCATCATCTCATTATACAAAACTAGTCATTTGTATTTGTACTCAAATTCTAAAAGCATATGAGGATTTTACCATATCTAGTCACTCTCATCCTAGCCAATGTGAATTGCCTATAAGTAGTCATTCTAGAATTCATGGATTTTTTTTTAATCATGTTATCTATCAAGGTGCTTTTAATATTGCTATCTCAATGGAAAACCCCTAAAGTCTATTTTTAATAGAATTCATGTAGTATAAGTTACAGAGTATCATGGGCCAAGTTAGTAGCTACAAACTCTATCAAGAAATATGAAAGCAACCTAAAGAATAACTAAGAACAATATTATAATTCTCATTCATACATAATGTTTTGGTAAAACTCATAAATATCTAAATCAATAGTGTTTTCCCTACACATATTTTCCTAAGAGATTAAACATGGATCATATTAAAAGTAGAGTTCTAAACTTTGAGACATTAATGGATCATATTAAAAGTACATACCATCAAAAGATCAAGACATTTGTAAAGAATTATTGTTGATAAATAACGAGCACATCATCTATAACCAAAAATTGGTATTCTCAATCAAGACAATAGAGTAAATATAAAACAAAAAATAACTACATTAAGTTTATCAATTTTATGAAAACTCCAACAGTAATTATTATACTATCTTATAGATTTATTCTAAAAAAAAAAACATTTATCAAATAGTTTATTATTCTTATATTTGTGATTACAAAAGTTTCAACAATTTATATTAAATATAAATTTGTTATAATATGTATTCTTTTATCTTATCCAAAATTATAAAAAGCACATTTAAACATTACAATAAAATTAAAATATTAATTTAAATTAATTAACATTAATTATATCGAAAATAAATAAAATAAAAATAAATTACACACCATAAAAAAAAAAATTAAAATAATTGACAAATATCACAATATTGATAATTATGAAACACATCCATCCTAGTTAAGAACAAAACCATCTTACTCCACATTATAAGTACTCTTAAACACCATAAAAGATAAAGGAGCTGGCCCAGCCACCACCTCATCGGTACAATGCAGTCCACAATAAACCTTACTAAAATCACCAAACATTACTAAAATAAACCTTACAAGGAGGCAAACCAAGGAGAGAGGATTGCAAGAATCCTGCTCAAATACAAAACCCTAGGAAACTTATGTATGAGTCGATAGAAGGCATGAAAGGAGTTGGTAGTTAGCATGCGGCAGCGCAATACCCTAATCCATCCGCACAGCTGCCTATGTCGCAGCAATAAGGGGTGCCACGATCTAATCCAACACAATAGTTTTCGTCGAAGCACAGAGAATAATAACATGCTGTTGGGTGTCCTGAAGCAGCGCTAATGCTAACCATTATTATTACTGCAATTAGCATTATACCAACCATCGTAACCAGATCTGCGCTACGCATATTCATTGCCATTTTTCCTTTCTCTTTTTCTCTTGTCCAAGACAAATCACAGAAGATGGCTGAGCTCAGATGAGAATGTTTGTTTGATGCAACATCATTAAATACCATCTGGATTGTCCACCTCATTCTCATCGTCTTGTTTTCATGGGCGGCTCCGCCTGCAATTGAACTTAATAATTGTATGTATGAAGAAAAGGAATGTGAGGAAGCCGACCTTGTCACACATAGAAATAGAATACTATTTAGGACAAACTATCCACCGGCAAACGAATGTTTCTGAAGCAGAAGAAACACATCAAAATGCCATCAAATTCTTATCATATATGAGACAAGAATATGCTTCTTACCACCGAGAGGAACTTGAATGTCTCTCGAAGGCCGGCCTCTGCACATTAGATGATAAAATATGTGATTGAACGTTTTCGTTTAAGCGAATCGCCTATATCGCGAATAATTTGGCATGCCAGCCATCTTTTGTATGGGATTCTTCGCTTTTTAATAGTCTTTTTTTAACTGTTCTCCATATTGAACAAGTGGGAGTAAAACCTACTTTAATTAAACATGCATTAATGTACATGTTTGTTATCAATGGTTAAGTAGACAAAGCGTCTTACTATCTCATGGTATGGACGGGTTACAATCATACTACAACAATAGTGTGGTAGAAAACTACTACAGCTAGCTAGCTAAAACTTCAATAAGAATGATCTATCATGGATTATATTAAAAATATGGTTTATATCTGTGGGATTTGGTACAATTTTTGAAGAGCACTTCAATGATTTATTTTTATTTGATTTCAAGGATTATATCAAATATGAGGAATGCATGTTTAGTACTAAATATATGTTTGAGTATTTATTCTTAGCACACAAGGCAAAATATATGTTTTTAATTCTTAGAAGGTAAGGGTCTAATGGGATAAGAGAGAAAATATTTTTATTAGAATCACTTCCTCCACCTAGTAGATTGATGTCACAATAAATTAAGGAGAAGAGAGGAAAAGGGTTGTGTTTTAACTATGATAAAAATTATATTTGAATAAATAAATACATTGAAAAGAAGTTATTCTATATTGAAGGGCCAAGTGAGGAAGAAGAGGAGGAGGACTGAATATTAGATGGTGGCAATGTGCTAGAGGAGGAATTGAGATATACTTAATAGATGATATCACATCATGCACTTGTAAGAGTTAGGACCCCATAAACTCTTAAGGTGATGGGTTTCTTTAAGAAACATAGAGTAATAATATTGGTTGATTTGGGTTTCTTATATGTTGGGAATTTTCCTATCACACCCTCTTGATCATAATATTATGTAGCCACTAAAAAATTCAACAAACTTAATCTATTCCTTAACCTTTGTGTAATGACATAAGTTGTATACTATTATAAATTGTCATTGCTTTTGAGATCACTTTGATGTCTATCTTTCTTATTATGTTTATAATTCATTTTTCCCACTATCTTACCCATTTCAACCCATGCTTCGAAGTATTAGCTACTAATATCACAATTATTTTGTGTGTGATGTTTCCTAGTGTTTAGATCTCTGATGAAATAGAACTGCCTTGACAATAGGGCAACACATAGATATCCATGTGATGCACTAAATTATCATTAACATTGATCATATATAGCTATTTTTTATCACTTCATTCCCTACCACCTTCTAAATCTATAGGTAAATTGTTTGGAGTGAATCTAAATAGGTATTCAACTCCCTCATCTCTCTCCATTTGACTTATTTTCAATATATCTTGTTAATTATCACACTCTTTCCACATTTTCACACCATCATTAATATTTTACTGACCATCTTAGTAGTGTTTTGAAGCATATGTGAATACTCCAAAATTTAATTAATATAGTGGAAAAATTAAAAGAATTCTATAACAACATTATTGCCTCAACTATTTTCATCAAGACTTGGGAGGGAATTTATGTAATACTTTAGCTCTATTTTTTTTTGGTTTATTTTCTATTTTTTATTTTTTATTGTAGTATCACAGTTTCTCTTAGTATTATTACCTAGGATCTCATTTCTTATTCTTCATTATTCGATTTTTTATTTTAATACACTTACATTTGTGATTTCTCTCTTAATCCTTGACACACATGAGATATGAAGATACACTCTCTTTTATCATATTCAATATCTGATTTTTAGTTTATTTTTAAGAAATAAAATAGAGGTTTTACCATTCTTAGAAATATCCCAAATAAATCCAAACATTTTTGTGTCCTTTTGAAGCCAAAAATTTAACACTAGGGTACAAACACAACTAATATTGTTTTTCATTGAACTGATATATAACATCATCTACCATGCTTACATGTTAGAGTATCGAGTGTACTTGAAGATGTCTCACATGCAACAAAATCATAACCACACCATTGGAGAGTTGGAGGAAGGGGAGAATGAGTGTAGGTGTTGTAAAACCTATTTCGCACACCCTATGATGATGGTTAACCAAATTGAGGGTAGGGGTCTTAGTGTACATCACCTCAAGGACAGGTTGCACAAGGGTATTTCTCCTCAAGTCCACTATGAAGAAGTTAAGTGGTTGTGCCACAAGATCCTATAACAACTAACCATAATTAAATTAAATCATAATTAATTATATTATATTGACTAAATTAAACAACATTTAATATTTTATAATTTAAATAATATGCTAAGATTCATTATTTAATCCACACTAAATTTACAATGTTTAGCCTAATTAAAACAACTTGAGAATATATTTATTAACACATTAAAGTTCAATCTACAACTTAATAAAAATTTAAAAAAATCTAGGCTAAGCTAACTTCTTGAATATAAATTGTAATAAACAATATTTATATTTTCCCAAAAATAAAGTTGAATAGGTTAAAAAAGGAGGATGAAGTAATTATTCCTTTTTATCTACCCTAAGTTTGATTTTAGAATTTTTATTTTATTAAAACTATAATCACTTTCAATTCCTTAAAATAATTCAATGTTTTACAATATAATTGAATTTACTCATTAACTAAAATATTTATTCAAAATTTTAAGAGATAATCCAATTAAAAATTAAATATAAAATATGATTTTAAAATCTATCTAAGATCTTAAGTTTCTTCAAGGATTAACTAAATATTACTAAATCTTAAGGTTTAAATTCTATTTTTTAATCTACAAGCATCACCATTTAAAACTTTAGCTCTTAAATAAATAACTAATTTTCTAAGAAAGTAAATTATCTCATTAATTAAATTACCCGACTAAAAGGGATAAAAGGATTCTCTACTAAATTATTTTAAAAAATAGATAAATTTACTTAAAGTCTTCCAAAGTTTTATTATTAACTAGAAAAATATAATTCAAATTCAATTAAGAAGGTTAATCAACTATCAATCTTGCTTAAGAAAATTAGTTGGTCTTTAACCCACTTAAGGGCTACATATTTAAAATATTCTAGGGCACACTTAAACCCTATATGAGGATTATAAAAGATTGGTTTTCTAAACATTTTCATTTAGTAGGATTTCAAAAAAAGGATCAAGGAGAGAAGGGGAGAATATTTTGTTTAAATTTACTATATTATTTCATTTTTTATTTTATCATTTTTTATTAAGTTTACATACCTTGCTTTAAAACATGATAGGAATTTTCATATATTATTTATAATAGGTATGATTATATATTGATTTTTTAAGGTCAAAAAATGTATTCAAATACTTTAAAATTCATTTAAAAATATATATTTTTCTATATATCAAACTAATGAAGAATGTTTTTCTTGCACAGGTTAAAGGAATATATATAGCACCAAAATAAATATTTCATGTGAAGGCTAAAGACTGGTGTAGAGGATGCATTGGAATTATTTATTATTATTTTCTTTATATAAATATTTACATGGTTTTGAGGGGGTGGAAAATAGTCCATCCATAATGGATCAACCTCATATGGGTGTCATAGCTCCCATGGGATCATGGAAGCCATAGTGGGTTGTGATCTATGGAGAGTGGAGGATCTAGCTTCCCCCCTTCGAGCCATTTCCTTTATAAAAGTGTAACACAACTTTGTACTTTTACCCAAAACCATATTAGAAAAGTCTTAGAAAAAAAATTGCTCCCTTATTCAATGAGTTTTAGAAATAAGAGAAGGGGAATAGATAAAACCTAATATTCTAAAAAAGAAGATGTTGAGAAGTAAATAATTGTAGAGGGAATAAGTTTTCATTTGAAAAGATGTATAACTATTCTATTTCTCCCTCTACAAGCCATAATTCATGATAGAACAACAATCACGTCCTCAAAGAAAAATGTTCTCTACTAAAAGATATAACCCTTTGTATTTTAGTAAAATCCAAGGTTATCAACACTCTGTCCCAAGAAAAATAAACAAATACATGCCTAATTTTAGAGGATGTTATAAAGAATTAGCATCAAAACATCTAAAATATTTCATTAATTTGAAAGAAGACTCTTAGATAGAAGAAGAGGATGTTATCATGAAACTTTTTGTAAGAACTTTAGAAAATGATGTTGAATATTGGTTTTCTAGTCTACCAATGCATTACATATTTTCATGGCGATATCTTGGAATGCTTTTCATTGACCAGTTTGAAGGAATATCAATAAAAAATGAATACCTATTTGATAATAGACATTTGTATATACAAGAAGAATTTGGAGAACAATCTGGAAAAAAAAGGTTGAATCCATATCACCTATTGATGAATTGTGTGATATAAAGAGATATGAGGGTCAAACCTCATATGATTTTCATAGTAGGTTTATGAAATATTTATTTGTAGTGCCAGAATCAGAAAAGCCTGATCAGTCATTATGCATTGATTTATTCTATGAGATCTTGAGCTAGGTTTGAGTAATATATCATAGGATTTAAAGCCTCTAAGTGTTGAATGTATATACCCATGGATTTCAATTTACGAAGAAATAAAAATGAGTTATGGAAATTATTTTAATTTTGTAATGAGTGATTGTACTCTTTCCCTTTCTGGCCAAAGGAGTGAACATATCATAGTAGAAAATAGTGTTGTATTTGATAGAAGGGTATGTGCAAGATCATCATGGAAAAAATAGGCCCTTAAGTGGCAATAAAATATAGAAAATCAGAGTTAGACAACTTGACATGAAAATTTGAATAAGTTATCTATATTATTTCAAAAATATGTAACAATAGAATCTATAGAAAATTGAATTTATTTTCTAAACTACTAGGTTTATTTTAAAATAAATAAAAATCTATTTGGTGAAAATTTGAAATTTCAATGCAGTAGTAGTTAAATTTCAAGGAAAAAATAATAAGTAGGTGTTTGTTTGACCACCCTAACCACAATAAAATGATAATATTTTTTTATAAGATTTTAGATATAAGTAGGGGACTCATGTCCTGATGTGATACATATTTTTTGGTAATTTTTTTCCAAATAAATAATTAATTATGATTTTTTATTACAAATTTTCAAAAATATAAAAACTCATATGTCTAACCACCTTAACTTGGTCAAAACTTCATGAAATTCATTTTTTATTTTTTTTAATCCTATAGTATGTGAAGCATAGAATGTGACACATGTTTTGGATTCAAAAAATGTGATACTATTTGAAATTTATAGATGTTTTTCAATAGGCCTATCAATCAGGACTTTAGTCATAATTCAAATAGAAAATGAATAATAATTATTTATTAAATTCAAAGTAAAGCATAATTTATATTGGTGGAAAGATGAGAATATCCTTTAAAAACCCTTTTCGTTTCATCAATTCTGGGTATAAAAAAAGTCGTCAGCCACATGGGTCATCATATCACGTAGATATCGCCACTTTTTGGCCCATCATGATCCTACACATACCCAAAAGGGAAGATATTGTGTTTTACCAGCCCACAAAGAAGATATATGCAAATGAAAATTGCAGTCATAGTAGTCAGGATATAAGACATGATGAAATGAATGAAGTATGTGAATTCATGACTTCTATTGACTTTGAAAACACATAAATAAAGATCCAAATCTCTACATCAGATGAAGATTGCATTAATCCAAATGATACTAAAGGGACATTCTCACTTATTAATGATAAAATGGTTATGATGAATACTTTTGGTTAGGTGCATTGGAAATTGAAGATCTATTTTTAGGTCACCTTACTGGTTATGCTTATCTTGAAGTTTCAAGTCTTCAAAATGATAGTAGTAGTGTTGCAAATGTAAGTATGCAAAAATATGAGAAGCATTCCTATCCAAATGATCAAAGGGAGTACAATTCTATTTGCAGCCCAAGTGACTATGAATACTTTCAAGAAGAATAAGTAGATTTGTTCTCCTTAGGTGAAAATTGTTTCAATAAAGATGAATATAGTATCTTTGAAGGCTCACAATTGCATGGTGATATTGTGAAAATATATGATAGTGTTGATAATTCTTTGAATAATCATATTAGTTCAGATTGTGTTGATGATATTAGGATTTTAGAACCTTGTGTAGAAAGGTTAGATGTTGGAATCCAAAGTGAGTTCAATGTCTTCTCCTCAAACAGTGAGCACGATGTTGTAAGGAACAATAAAATTCTAAGTTTACTAAGATATGAGCTTATAAGTTTTGGATCAATATTATTTACAAAGGAGCTTGATAATTTTTCTAACCATGAAATTTTAGAATGTGTCAATATTGAAAATAATTCAGATATTCATGTTGATACAATAAGAGGTAATTTTGAGTGTGATAATTATTGTAACAATGAATGTGTTTTGAACAATCACTATGAGGAATTTGTTGCAAAATTAAATTCTGAATTATTTGTGCCTTCATTTGAAACATTTCACATAGGATTGTGTGATAACCTAAAGAATACATATGACCTTGTTTTTCAACCTGAGATGGAAGGCTTTGTTTATACATGGGATGTTGATTTTTTTTCTGAAGGCCATGATTTGAATATAGAAAATGATATTATGGATGATGATAAATCTTGTTTTTAGATCATTGGATCATATAATAATGTGATTGATTTATGTTATTTAGATGGAGATAAATTTGTTTGTGATGCAATTCAGTTGAAGCAGATGCCTATGTGTGAACATTCTTTATTTATTACACAAAAGGATTGCATACCATGTGTGGGGGTGATATTTTTATTGAGCCTATACTTATGAGGGTTTTAGATTTGATGTGTCGGTAAATGATGAGAAGAATTCTCATAATGACTCTTTTTGCAAACTATGAACTTTTTTACTTTCTGATTCAATTTGTTAAGAAGGTGATTATGTATGTCAATGATCTCATTGATGATAGATATGACACCAGTTGTAAGTTTTCTCTATTTGATAAGTGTGATATATGTATTTCAAATGATGATATATTTTAGTTGGCATATGTTTGCAATGTGTAGCTTGACATAGATAACATTGACAATGATGAACATAATGACATGGTGAAAAACATCAGTGACAGGGTTAGTTTGTAAGTAGTTTATGGTAGTGTTTTCAGAATTAGGCTACTACAGATAGTAGAGAATAGAGATTTTGATAGAGGTAAGGGTCAGTACTTTGATTTTGGGGTCCTAGGGCTACCAAATGAAGTTTGAAAGAAGATTTTTGAATGCAACATAAAGGAGCAATTATAAAGCACCCAATGGATTTGGCACATGTTCTACACCCCAAAGATCTAGAATGCCTGCAAGGGGCATGTGTCCCTGAACATGAGCCACAGGTGGCACCTTCAATTTTTTTAAATTTAAAGTGCTTATGCACTTTCATTTTCACAACAAAGGTTAGGTTTTCTTCCTACCAAATCTACCTTGACGCCCATATTTGCCAATTAAAATTTTGCATCTCTAGAATTTTCATGCAAATCCATGTGGTATAGTCTTTTGAGAAAAATGGTAGTATGCCCGTTTAGTTTTTTGTTTCTAGGAAAATTTTTGATGTGCCATTTAATGTGTTTTTGACTACGATTAGGTTAGATTTGGTGTTCCAAAATGTTGCGAATTTTAAGAATTTTAAGGCGACCCATTTCTTATTGTGGCCTCAAATTTCTCCAATTTTAGTTTCATCAATGCGATGTCAAATGATGCATTATTTTAAACTCTTTGAGGTGCAATGTATACCTTCGGCAGGCCCAATTACAAAGGAGGTACCAATTTTTTTTCTTTTTGGGAAATATTTAATGGAAAACCCATTATTTATTTTATAAATTATGAAAGTTTACAAAAAATCATGGCTCCAGGATCTCGTATTTGTGTACAATTTTTTTTACTATTTTGTTGGTAGGAGAAATTAAAATTTTACGAATTTCCTAATATTTCAAAAGCCAATGTTTAAAATATCCCAAATGTTTTAAATAATTTCCAAAGTGGAAATGCACGTGAATGAGCAATATTTAGGGAAATATTCAATAAATTCTCAATGGAATGCAAAATCAAACCAAAATCTATGATGCCTTGTAGTTGTGCGATGAACTCTCATTGGTCAAGTTTTAAAAGATGTTTCTTTCAAAACTAAAAGGCTTGACAAAGAAATGTTTTCATGTGCATATTTCAAACATTAGAGTTTTTTTCCTTCACATTATTATTCTTAACTAGGTGATCCCACAATAGTGGTTTACATTTTTTGGCCAAACTGGACACTAAAATTATTATTTTTAACTAAATCTTCACATTCAGGCACCTATACCGACTAAACCATGAAGAATTTGAAGATGATACAAACTAGAGTCTCATTACATTTTGTCTGTAGATTCTAAAAATATTTTTTCAAAATTTTTGGAATCAGATTGCACTTCTTTTTCCATCTCCCATGAAAGTTGGTTTTTTTTCAGAAAACAACATTTTTAAAAGGTGACGCACACCGTATAATGCATAACTTTTTTTCCATGAAGGATAAAATTCTAATTCTTTCGAATTTAGATTTGCAACTTTGATATCTAGTGCTTCCACTTGGTTAGATAGTTTTTTATTAAATATTTTTTCTTTAATCAAGTTTCGAAGTCAAACCAATTACAATTCAGACATAGCGTGACCGTATAACGCGTAAATTTTTTTGTATATATCGAAATTCATTTATTTTTTGTTGGATCAAGGACTTCAATATCTGGTGCACTCATATTTTTCAATATTTATTTTTGATAATCTACTATTTTTCCACATGTGCAAAACATAGACCTTCACTTTCGATGAAAAACCTATGTTTAATAAAACTAAAAAAATAGATACATAATAAAACCAAAACATGGTAAAATTATATTTGTTGGATAGCTTGTTCTGAGGACTACCTAATTCTAGTTGGGTTTGTGAATATTACTCCATTTTCATCCTCAATCTGAGCTCTGAAGTGCCAAAATTTATGTTTTTTTATGTCTCAGATGGGGGATGAGGGATGAGGGGGGTTTGTACGAACCCCTAGGGGTTCACTTGAACCTTGGTTTGAGCAAACTCCTTATTGGTTCAGTTGAACCAGTAGGTTCGTACAAACCCCCAAAATCACTTTTTTGGCCCTCAGGTCATTTTTTGTGAGTTTTCCTTCCTCACTTGAATTGTAGACCACTATTGTGGCTTCACCAAACTCCCAGTGCACAGTGCAATATTGAAGGGGATCTTTCATCTCCAAAATTTGAAGGCTTTGGGTGTAGTGATGAACTCTCATTGGTCAATGTTTAAGTGGCTAATTTCATAAGGAAAAAGTTGGAATTTAATATTTATTTTCATGTGAGGTTTGCACTTTCATTTTTCCCTACTTCTCCCATTGCATAACTTGTAACTAGTGTAATTTTGCAATGAAAGAGCAATGTAAGTATCTTAGGCACTGCAATCATTTTTTGCCACATGGAGAGACATTTGAACTGGGTTTTCACTATGAAATGAGTAGAAAGTGAAGTGTTTTCACGTTTTAATTTTTTCAGCAGCCTTTTACATGCATTTGCATGCTGAAAAAAATTATTGCAATCTTCAGAAAGATTCTTGAGGCATTTCTCACACCCAAGCAACAATTTTGGCAACATTTTATGCACTCTTTGGTTTCTTGTGAGGTCAAAAATTCCCAAAAGTTGTTTTTCATGACTTGCACATATTTCTAATAAAATGATAGAAATGAAGAGGATTTCTCTCTGCTACAAATTGTATAAGGGAGGTTTTATCAATGTTTCAATGATCTCCTAGTGCCATTAAGCTTGAAATAAACCTAGTGAGCTGCAAAATGGCCCAAGTGCATTATAATCATCTATAACCTCTTTGTTACAGTTGTTGAAATGATGGACATGATAGGTTAAAAATAAATGAAACGTGAATAAATGATTTATTAGATTGATTTGTGAACCACCAAAACTAATGCAATAGGGAAAGAGGATTCCCCAATAGGCACCTAAGGTTTTTCACCTAGAAGTTGGTTGGTACAATGCCTCTTTCATGCTAAAGAATTCTTGGTGAGTTCATTCAAATGGGGGATTGGATTGGGGGTTCGTGATGCGTGTGATTGAAATATGATGATCTAAATGCAAAAAACTATAAAGGAAATGATTTATTAATGCTAAACCTAAGAAATGTAAAGTGTTGGAAAACCCAATGTTGTATGCAAACATTAAACTAAATGACCCAAGAATGTAAACTAAACTAAATAGAAATGAATGCGATAGAATGTGTGCACCTAGAATCTGAAGAAGGATCAAATGGAGGTCTAGAATGCTGATGAAAATATGGCAAAAGCCAATTAGGACACTTGTGCCAATCTAGGCGACCTAGTCCCAGATATGAGAAAATTGGTCTAGAGCCCGTTTCCACCAAATGGTTGTTTGAATATATAAAACTCACTGAAAATCATGTCCAATGGGACTAGGTTGCCATTGTTGGTGACTTAGTCCTCTTCTAGATTTCTAGAAATTTGGAAGGGGAAACAAAAGCCCTTAGTCTACACTTAGGTTTTTCACAAGTGGTTGCTTCTAAAACTCTGATTTTTGGGCCTAAAAGTGACTTTTAGTGGATGTTTGGAATTTTCAAGCACGGAGAGATCTTCAACAAGTCTTCAAAACCTTAAATGATCTTCAATGTACCTAAATATACAAATAAACAAGGAGAGAAGGAGAAAATATTGATTTTTTAGGGCAATGGGGTTTGCCTTGGTCAAACCCCTTTTAGGTAACTAAACCAAAATAAATAGAAAATGTAATGGAGTATGAACATGTAATAATGGACTTAGTACCTTGCCACTATGATTGATCTTGAGTTGCTGCAAAAATCTTCCCTTGAATTCTTGAGAAAAGATGTCTTGTTGACTTGGAATGCTCAAAACCTAGCTTGCTTGAGAATAATGAATGAAAGCATTAGAAGATTAGGGATTGAATAATTAGGGTTAAAAGTATTAGAAAAACCGTTATTTATACAAGTTATGCCCTAATTTCCCTTAAAATAAAACCATACAGGCCGACCTTAGGGTTTTAGAGACAAAATCCCAAAAGAAATTTATGTTAAATTTGAATTTTATGCCACATGGGACTAGGTCACCCAAGGTAGTGACCTAGTCCACCTAGGAAATTTTGATTGGTTTTTGGGGATTAAGAGGTGATTATTAATGTTTGTCAGGATTGTCTCCTGAAACACACTAAATTTGGACCTATAAGTGTATTAAGGGTTCATTATAGCATAAGAAAGGATTGATTTAGTGATGAAAAGCCTAGGAAAGTGTGAGAGTGTATTACAACACCTTACAAAAAAATTGCACAAGGCTTGGAAAGGGGTAAAAAGAGGTTGAAAAAGGTCCAAAATTGATAAGAAAGGGTCTAAATGAGTGAAAAGTGTCAAAGGCTACCCTTTTTAGCGACACATTTAGCCCCCACTTTAGTGAGAGGATGAACTTGCTTCAAACTCACACTAAAGTAGCCCAATGGAAATGGTGAAGGATGATAAAGATGAAGAAGGAAGTCAAGCCCCTAGGGTTCAAGATTCTAAGTCAAAACAACATCAATGCAAGAAGACACATTCAAGGGTGAATGATATGCGGCAAAACAAGATACATGATCATGCAATGACAAGAACTAGAAGGGAGAGAAATGGAAAGGTGAAAATTTTGATCAAGCTTTGATCATTTGTCTAGTTAGTTGTGGATCAAATCTAGGTTGTTTGTCCAAAGGGATGATTTGTACTCACTCTGGGGTGACGAGAATTTTAGTTCTTCGCCAGGTGAGAAGGCCCAAAAGGGTGAGAAACATACACACAGTTGGTATGTACTCACACACTCACAAAGGTGGCTATGGGGAAAGTCATGCCACTTGGGCTTCTCGCTCAAACCATACCAAATTTATACCTCTTGATAACTTTGATAAGGCACCACAAAAGAGGATGACTTTTGAAATGATTTGCAGAATGTTCGAAGGGATTTTTCTTAGTTCATGCAATGTGTCATCTTAAGGAACACCATGTGTAATGTCTCCAAGAGAGGAAAAGTGAAAATGATCTCATCTTGTTTGTAAGAGAGGACAAGTGCAATTTCTCATCATGGGAAACATTGTACCTAATGTTTCCAAGAAAGGGAATTGCAAGAAAAATAAAATTGCATATTGAAATGTGAGTGGTGATGAATGCCCCCACTTTAAAGGAATTGGTAAACACTGTACTATGAGAAATTGATTTAAAGTAGAAGAAGAGGAGGAGATGAGAGCTTGTTCATAAATCCCTATATGCCAAGTCATATGTTTTCGACAAGCTGCATCATGAAAAGGGAGAATATGTCACAAGCGATTAAATTTAATAAATACCATCCACATCCAAAGCTTGCTCTTATATATTCATGAAAGGTTAATGAGTAGTCGAAAGAGACAATGAAAAGTTACATATGAGGGAAAGGGCTAGCTTACCCCTTTTCCCCACTTAGTGCAAAGAAAAAGTGAGCCGAGAGGATTAATGAGATGCAAGGTTGAGTGAAAATTGGTATCAATTAGAGGAATTAGGTGTCCCCGCATAAGGGAGAGCACCAAAATCCTTAATATTTTGAATTTTACTACTCAAGGTCATACACTTGTTAGTGTGATGAGCATGAAATCGGTGGTAGGCACAAAAGGAATGTTTGTTGTATCATTTCTTTCGAGTTCTAGGAGGGAGAGAGATCAAGTGATTTTGAAGGAGTCTCAACAAGATGCCCTCTTGATCAAGGGTAGAAGATGTTCCTTTGGTGTGCAACAAATAATTGTCTTGCTTAGTATAGGATGTCATACTTACACAAGGCTCTAGATATTGTGAGATTTTTTACATGCTCCTGTAGAGGATTTGTGTAAAATCTAAATTAGTAGTGGGTTGCGACATGACATTGGCTTTAAGCAAAGAGTCCTTTGTTGGATTCAAAGGATCACTTTCTAAGGTTGGGTTAGAAGTGTGATTTGGGATGGTGTTGATGTTGGAGGAAGGTTTTGTGATTTTTATTAAAGGAAAAAATCCAAGACCATGATTTGATGTTTACGTGATAGGCTCAACAGGGGTACGGATACCTTGTAACTTGTTAGCACCACATCTTTTTCCACAATAGCCAAGTTGTTTCATGATCTCCTAATCTTTTTCATAGAGATCTTGCAGTGCTTTTGGATTGGGTGAGGGGTTGTTGTTGGATTCTTTGTCTAAAGTAGTTGAGGTGGATTCTTTCGAAGGATCGACCGAGTCTTGTGTTGACAAGACTACATTTCCCTTTGCAAAGTCTTTGGTTGTGATCTTGGATTCTCCTAGTAAAGGAGGTGTGAAGTCTAAGGAACCCCAATCATCATCTAAGAGCTTCGTGATGTGCTCAAGATGTTCTTTATTTGTTTGTTTTGCTGGTTCTATTTAGGTGGTTTGTGTTTTAAGGTGTTGAAGTGATTCTCTTTGGATTTCTCAAATTTTAAGCAACTATTAGGTTTAAGATCGACATCAAGTGTGTACACTTTGTTGTTGTAGATTTACTTCATCTTACGATGAAGGGTGGAAGGCACTCCATTCATTGCATCAATCCATGGCCCACCTAAGATAAAATTGTATGAAAGTTCATGAGGCATAACATGGATTTTTTTTTCCAATGTGGCCATTCCAATTGTATGAGGTATAGTGATCACATCGAGTGGTTTCTTTTTTATGTTATTGAATCCTCTAATGGATAGAGAATTAGGTTTAATGTTTGATCGATCAATTCCAAGCCTATCCAAAAGGTGCACACTACACATATTAAGAGTAGAGACAATATCTACAAGAGTTCTCTTGATCCCTTTTGTTTCGTATTGAGAAATTATTACAAAATATTCTTTTTTTTTTTGTACTTCCAAAGGAGGGAGCTCACTTTGGTGAAAAAAAATATCAAAATTTATTCTATGAATAATAGATGCTATGCCATTGGGTTGTGTATTAGAAGGGATAGGAACCTATTGTAAGGTTGCTTGCATCATGTTGTGATAGTTATGGGAGGCTTGAATGAGATCCCATAATCATATTTTAGCGGGAGTATTCCTTAGTTGGTCAGCAAGGTCATACTCCCTAAGGATTGAATTTAAGCGAGGGGCAATAGGTAAGATGGGATTAGGTAGAGTTAAGGAGGTTGAGGTTGGTTTGGGTGGGTTGTGATTGTTTCTTGTGCAATGTCTGTGAGCAATGGTATTATGAGTAAATTTCTGCAACACATTATTCTTAGGTGGGTAGAGGATGAATTCGGGTTTGGTTTAGGTTTGAGGTTGGTATGAAGCAGGGTAAAAGACAAGTTGAGATTGAATAATATTAACATCCTTGAGCAAGGGAGAGGCTAAGGTTGTCTCTTTATTTTCTTCTAAGGGTGTGATATTATTATTGTTATTGTTATCCTTATTGTGTATCATGATATCCTCCCTAGGAGGAACGGTTTTAGGAGAACTACAAACCAATTACTCTTGACAATGAAAGGTTGGTTCTTCTAAAATAGCTTCATCACTAATAGGGGAATGATCAATGGTTGAGTTTTCTTGCACAATAAGGATGTGTCTAGGTGAAGGGGGACAACTAAGATGTTCATGGCCTTCACAAATTGGGTTTTCAAATAGAAAAGTATTGTCTTCACAACTAGGAGAAATATTAGGAGAAAAAAAAGATTATTGTCATAATTAGCTATGTTTCTATTGTTTGGTTCATTAAGGTCTTGTCCACTAAGAGAAGTAAGAGGAGAGAAAAAACTAGCATTCTCATAACTCTCATTGATTGGTTCTTCTACCAAAATATCTTCATCTCCAAGGAGAGACATATTAGGAGAAGAACAAATATGATTGTTAGGAATGTACGAGGTTGTTTCTTCTTTCACTACAACACTATCATAGGGAGGGGATAGGAAATTTTTCTTAGTGTGTCTAGTTATGTAAGCTACTAACATTGTTTGAATAAAAATAAAAAGTACATGTAACCATTTCATGCAATGTTTCAGCAATATAAACAATGTATATGCAAAAATACAAAACATTTGTATCTAATATATAATAAGCTTAAAGAATGTAAATAATGTACATGCTAGAATGAAAAGCACTTTTAACAAACTTATGCAAAGTTTTCTAAATAAAAACATTGTATATGCAAAACTGAAAAGTACTTTTATTAATGTGATGGAAAATTATAGAAATGTGAACATTTTCATATCTAAGGATGAAATTATTTCAAGAAGGACCATCCTAAAATGATGATTTTGAGCTAGAAGGATAAAACCTATGTTCCTAAAAATTTCCAGACTTATAGCATATGATACTATGAGCCTAAGAAAGCACATAAAGGAGGTTTTTGGTGCTATAATAGATAGTGAAAAATCTGGAAAGGGACTAGGTCACCTAAAATGGCAAATTAGTCCTAGTTAGGGTATTTTTCAAAATTTCTAGAAATTTGCAACTGTTTTGAATGGTTATGATGTTGGATGATCAGAAGAGGAAAGGTAGGTGCAGATTTTGGATGAATGACAATGATTTGAGATGCAAGAATGAAAAGTATATACACTTTCATGCATGCAAAAATATGAAACCTTGGAATGCAACTTAAACAATGCAAAATGCAATGCAATGCAAACCTAGGATGAAGAAGGACTCCAAATCAGAAAAAAATGGTGTAGGAATGGAAGGTTTGCCAAAATGAACCACCAAAAATGATGCAATAGGGAAAGAGGATTCCCCAATAGGCTCCTAGGGTTTTTCACCTAGAAGTTGGTTGGTACAATGCCTCTTTCACACTAAAGAATTCTTGGTGAGCTCATTCAAAGGGGGAATTGGATTGGGGGTTTGTGATGTGTGTGATTGAAATATGATAATATAAATAAATCAAAATGTAAAAGAAATGATTTATTAATGCTAAACCTAAGAAGTGCAAGGTGCTAGAAAACACAATGTTATATGCAAACATTAAACTAAATGACCTAAGAATGTAAACTAAACTAAAAAAAATGAATGAGATAGAATGTGTGCACCTAGAATCTGAAGAAGGGTCAGATGGAGGTTTGGAATGCTGATGAAAATGTTGTATGAGCTGAATGGGACACTTGTGCCAATCTGGGTGACCTAGTCCTAGATACGATAAAACTAGTATGGAGCTCGTTTCCGCCAAATGGGTGTTTCAATATGCAAAAATCTTAGAAAATCATGTCCAATGGGACTAGGTCTTCATTGTTGGTGACTTAGTCCTCTTCTAGATTTCTATAAATTCAGAAGGGGAAACAAAAGCCCTCAGTCTACACTTTTGTTCTTTAGAGGTGTCCGCTTCTGAAACTCTAATTTTCTAGCCTAAAAGTGACTTTAGTGGATATTTGGACTTTCCAAGCAAGGAGAGGTCTTCAAAAAGTCTTCAAAACCTTCAATTATCTTCAATGTACCTAAATCTGCAAACAAACAAGGAGAGAAGGAGAAAATGTTGATTTGTTAGGTCATGGGGGTTTGCCTTGGTCAAACCCCTTTTAGGTAACTAAACCAAAATGAATAGAAAATGTAATGGAATATGAACATGTAATAATGGAGTTAGTACCTTGCCACTATGATTGATCTTGACTTTTTGCAAAAATCTTCCCTTGAATGTTTCAGAAAATATGTCTTGTTGACTTGGAATGCTCAAACCCTAGCTTGCTTGAGAAGAAGAAGAGAAGAGTGCTTGAGAAGAATGAATGGAAGCATTAGAAGATTAGGGATTGAACCATTAGGGTGAAAAATATTAGAAAAACCCTTATTTATACAAGTTGTGCCCTAATTTCCCTTAAAATAATACCATACAGGACGACCTTAGGGTTTTAGAGACAAAATCCCTAAAGAAATTTAAGATAAATTTGAATTTTATGCCACATGGGGCTAGGTCGCCCAAGGTGGTGACCTAGTCCACCTAGGCAATTTTGATTGGTTTTTGGGGATTAAGAGGTGACTATTAATGTTTGTTGGAATTGTCTCCTGAAACACACTAAATTTGGACCTATAAGTGTATTAAGGGGTGATTATAGCATAAGAAAGGGTTTATTTAGTGATGACAAGCCTAGGAAAGTGTAAGAATGTACTACAACACCTTACACCACTTTGGCATAAGGCTTGGAAAGAGGTAAAAAGATGTTGAAAAAGGTCCAAAATCCATAAGCAAGGGTCCAAATGAGTGAAAAGTGTCAAAGACTACACTTTTTGGTGACACTATATGAGTAGGTGAAAATGAAATGATTGTAGGTACAACGCATAGGTAGAAGGACTACCAGCTAACATTTTGAAAAATGTCAAATTAAATGCAAAATGAAGTGAAAGATCTAAGGCTTAAAATGCATGATTCAAACTATTTTTTGAATGCTAGTGAGGAGAGTAATTTCATATTGGTAAAAATAAATTCACCTATAGAGCAGAATGATAGTTGGCTAAGTGGTTTTTTACCCAAACATAATATTTTTCACTTATAAGTGAAAATAGAGCTAGTAAATGAAATTTATGGGTAGATTAAAATGGTGCACAAAAATACAAACAAATTAGAGAAAATCATTTCAGTTATTAAATGATGACAAGAAGAGGGAAGATAAAGTAAAGGGGTGTTTTCTAAATGCCAATTGATTACAAATCCAAAGGTTGAGCTTGTGATAGGTGTCAGACAGAGATTCAATCTAAACTTCCTTCTTTTCTTTATATTGTTATTTCTATCTCATTTGTGGGGGTTATGGGATCACCCTCCCAGGTTTTACAAAGCCAAAAGTGAAGAAGGAAAGCGTTATCCAAGAATCAATTCATGGCTTATATGTTGGTTAAGTAAGAACCAATACAATTATTTAATATCTTACATTATGGATATGTATCAAATTTTTGTGAATGGTTCCACTGAGATCAATTGGCTTTATCATACTCTCATTGAGATTTATATTCAATGAAAACTAGAGTCGTATTTATATTTCTTAGAATCCAATCCACCATCAACAAACCAAAAACATAGAGGTTTATATACACTACATTCAAGATCTTATATATGGATAAGTTATTGTAGAGGAGTGGGACCAACCACACTAAGTCTCCAGGTCATAGAGAGCCAAGAGTTGAGGGTTGCCCTAGATAATCTACATCAACCACATAGGTGTTTAACATCAAGCATAGAGAATGAAGAGCACCCTGAAGTTCTATTATCACTCTATTGACCTAAGATATTTTATGGGGCTAAATGAGTAGGATTTTGGAACCTGAATTGTACCTCAAATAACTCTATACCAAAGTACAATAGTGTGGATCAGGGATGACAACACAACACATTTGCGTCTCTCTAGGGCATTGGAATCCGTATGGCCAAAAAGTGTAAAATTATAGAGAAGGCTACAAGAACCTACTAACTACTTAGAAAATAAGGTTTTATTTACTAATTGAAATGATAACTAACATAATAGGCAAAATAACTAGAATAACGATATAGAAGTGATAAGAAATGAAGGTGATGAATATTAACTCATGAGTAATCTAGTTCGCTAGCAAGATCCACATGAACGTATACCTACACATAGGCAAGAGAGGAAAATTTTTGGGACTATATATGGGTTTGCCTAAGTCAAACCCATGATTTAATGTTTCCACCTCTATGGACAACCAGAAAAGCCATGAGATAGAAAGTGTGATAAAGAAAGTAATGCTAGAATCAAAATAGAACCAAATAGTACAAGAGACACAAATCTACACAAATCCAACATCAAAGTAAATGAAAGTGTTACCACCCTCAACCAAAGGCACTCAAGGCCAATCAGAGAGGAATACAAGCCCACAACAATGGTAGAGTCGATGCAGCCACAGCAATGTTGAAAGAAGCCTCATTATACACAAAGTTGCGGCTTCTATGGTAGATGTGAATAATTTTGTGATGTTGGAGACATGAAGCCAATGGTGCAACAAGAAGCTCAAATGAGGATGATGGATTTTTTGCATGTAAAAGCTCAAGAATTGCTCATACGATCAAAAAGATGTCCAGAAGATGTTCATAAGATAGAATGAGAGTAAACGATAGGTATTTCAAGATGAAAAGGGAGGGAAAGAATTTTTTGAAGGTTGGTAGGAAGGCATAGAGGCATTACACTTCATCAGTAATGGAGAATGTAACATATTTATGGATTTTAGTGGTAGAAATCTATCAAGGACGATAGCACACCACGTAGACATCCATGTACCACACACATGTACCATACAAAAATTCCCCCACCAACAAAAAAGACAAGCACCAAGTGGATGCAATGCAGATAGGTGATGTGGAATTATTTAGGCTGATCTGATTTTTCTAAAGTAGAGGGTGTGAATTCACTCCTATATAATTTTCCCCCACTTTAGTGAGCATGAGTGTCAATGAGTGTTTGATAAATTAGATTGGATATTTTAGAAATGTATACCTAAACCATTGAGGAAGTGGACTACAATCTGATGAATCCAAAAAGAACAAGATAGGAAAATAACTCCATAGGTACTCTCTCTTGAGGAGGTTAAAACAAAGGACTGTAGATCCTCTAAACTACATGTTGATGGTGTTTTCTACACAACAAAAACTCAGATAAAATATGGTATTCTATCTCTCTTGAAAGGTTGATCTCTATGAGAAAAGAGATAACCCCAAGGTCTCTTGGGTGTCAAGTCATGACAATGTAGTGAAACCACTCAGTGATAAATGTGAAAATGCTAGTAATCACAAAGGGACCTTACAAAATAAATGTTGGATAATCTAAACTTATCAGATTTTTTGCAATATAATGATAATTGAATTCCTGGTTCAATCAAAGTTCAAAGAAATAACAAAAGATAAAGGGTTTCAAAAATCCTAAGATTAATATGACTCCTAAAATCAACAATACTAATGATGAAGTGCTTGGAATAGACCAATCCCTCATAAACTAATTTTTGATCAATCCAAGCTATACCTGCAACCTCACAGAAATAGTGCAATCTTCTAAGGAATGAAATATTTTCAGATCATGGACATTCATTCAAACGAATTGGATAAATTCCCACAATTGAACTAAGCACACCAATATCAAGTACAAAT